>CM061136.1:152292845-152741453 GCA_030789695.1 Scilla litardierei | reverse complement strand
TGGGCCGTTACAAGGCCCACATGGTTTTGTTCTTAGCAAAAGATCTCATATCAATGGAGATATCAATTCCCAATTTATACCCCCTCAAATCACGTTGTCTAGCCGATGTGTAACTATGTTTGATATCCCACAAATTCAAAAGGAGTGTTGTTATCGCTGGCTTAGCTCATTTTCACCGCCTACGTAGATCTCCGAATCAAGGCTCTGATACCAATTTGTTGTGCGAAAAGGTGCAGAAGCTTCAGACCATCGGATGATCCGGTGGTGAGGGGACGAGCAAAAACAACAAGAGCACAATAGAGATTGATTTCATATTAAACTGGCCAATCTTATAGGAAAGCTTGAAATCTGGAAAATTTGTCGAAGAAGTTCAAATTGATACCACATGAAAGCACTCCATGGCAAAAATTAGCCTTAATATGTACATTACAAGGTTATTGGAGTGCCAATTGGCTGATACGCGCCCATCAAAATTGAAATAACAACTGTTAGATCATATCTATTATGAGACAGAGTATATGGGGGAATGGTGTAGCAACAAGGGAAAGCCATCTAAGTGCTTCCTCTTTGCGAGGAAATTCACCTGCGCTGCTGCCCTCAAGCTTCTCAACAGGGTAAAGAAATTTATCTTGTGCACGTATACTTCATACTTTTTGAGTTATACAGAAATTTATACAGAGTGCATCTTTGAGCTCAATCTTTGTTCTTACACTATTCTTTGGCTTAAATTTGAAAAACAACCGCATACTTTCACTCAATTCCAAAAGAATACCTCTTATTTTGATATAATCGCAAAACTAACTCGTACTTTTTAGATTTCGATAAACTCCCTCATCCACATATCCCCACCCCCACCGCCGATGCCCTTCTCTCTCTATCCATCGCCCAACATCCCCATTACACCCACCGTCACCCCCCCAAATCGTCACCGCCACCCCCTCCCTCCACCGTAGCCCCCCCCCCCCCCCCACCCCCCCCCTCCAGCGCCGCCGCACTCGTCCACCACTTCCCCCACCGCCGCCCTCCTCCCATCTCTACCATCCCACATATATCAAAGTATGCGGCAGTTCTACGAAATTAAACCAAAGTAGAATGTAGTTCTACGAAATTAAGTAAAGTATGAGTTAGTTCTACGAAATCAAAGTATGAGGGAGTTTATCGAAACCTGAAAAGTACGAGTTAGTTTTGCGATTATATCAAAATAAGATGTATTTTTTTTTGAAATTCTATGAGCTAGTTTTTCGAAATTAAGCCCCATTCTTTTAACGATTTATTTTAGTTGTGCCATTCTGCGCTTGTTCTGGGTTGACAAACTGCAAAAACATGCCTACAATATTATGCACAAAGAAAATAACTCCGTAGAAGATGGAGTAATACCCTTCCTATGGCCTTGAATTGAAGCTTAGTTTATATTGTGGCCAACGAAAAACACGTTTTGATCTCAATTAAAATCAAGATGAAAGCTGGGAGAGATCAGAACAGATTTGCCAAGAAAGATCGCTTAAAAGCTTTGAAAACTTAGTCCAAGAAAAACTTTTGCAAAAGGGCTTTTGAAAGCTTTTAAAACACTATCATTCTTAAGAAAATTGATCAATAAATTCGTACTTAACTCCTCCAACGACCCTCAATATATAGAGGATAAATCTGGTCAAAATGGACTGCCCAAAATACCCATACAACGGAACAACTCTCAATATATAGAGGATGAATCTGGTCAAAACAGACTGCCCGAGATACCCATACGATGGCAAGAAACGGCTAGAAAAAATATTCACTTTATAGGCCAAATAGCTAGTTACCAGTCGACTAGAGTTCACTCACTAGTCGACTAGTCAGCAGCTAGTCAACTAATTATTGAACTCTGATCGATTAGTCAAGTAATGCCAGGAAGAAATGGAACTCTATGTAAAAACTAGTGGACTACAGTTTTGCATCTAGTCGATCAATGCTTAAGAGCTATTCGACTAGAACCATCACTATAGTCGACTAATTCCTGACATTCTTCTAGCCTTGGTTCTAACTTTAGCTAGTCGACTGTGTGTCAGTAGTAGTCGACTATCTAACTGTTATTGCCTAGTTTTGGCTTATACCTCTAGGAAATCTTTTCAAAATAATTTTAAAATATTTTAAACAATTAAAAAGATTTTCCTAAGTGAGTGAAGCTTCAATTAAGGTCGTACAATGAATCTAAAAATTGGACTAAAAATACATCAAAAATACATATACCATTAAGCTTTGATGTAGTCCACTAAGCTTGGTCCTTGTCTTGCCTCCTTGTACTCCATGGAATTTGCTAAGCTTCATCAAAATGACTTTGAGCTCTTCATTGTACTCTTTATCCTTCTTTAGTGAGCTCCCCTAGTCTTTGTGCAAGTCTCTTCCATAGCTATGAACTCATTGTCGTTTGTACCTAACCTTTGATATCTACACTCATAAACTTAATTAGCATACTTAATTGTTTGTACATCATCAAAATACACTTTAGTGACTCACTATCTGTTGGGAAAATCTCGTAATATTAAACAACACCTGAGTGTGCACAGTGGAATATATGAAAATAGTGTTTCGCCAACTTAATCAATGCAGAGTTAGGATCTTGGATGAATCATAAGAAGCACAAGAAAGCACAACACAATCAAACCAAGCAATCACACAAAGAGGCAAGGATTTATACTGGTTTGGCCCAACCTCTGGCCTACATCCAGTCTTCTATTATCACGGCTTCCACTAGATCAGAGATGATAATACAGAGAATACATCGATTACAAATCTCCTCGAGCACAATGTATGCCTTCTCGACAAAATAACTCTAGCACTCTAGCAATTACAGTGTCTCATGCACACAACCAATGGAGAGATCTTACCAAAGACTCTAGGATAAGAAATACCTCCCCTCCTAAAGCTCGTAGTCACCTCGAAGCTCTCGAAGCTCTATTGTCGCCTATCGCCAGCAACAGATCTAATTCTCTCCCTTGAAGATGCAAGGAAATCTTCTCAATTCTTCGTCTCGTCCGTAGCATGCCGTCAAAAGTGTATCTCTTGGTATTTATAATAATAGGAATACTCCCTGGGGTAGGAGATGGCGTTTCCAATCATGTCCATCCGATTTAACCCCACTAGAAATCAACAGTCCAAATTAGAAGCTGAAATCTGGGCATATTATGGTTTCAGGCGCCGACACTGCCAAGCTGATAAGCGGCACGGCCGTGCGAAAAACTGAGTAACTTGACTGTTGTTCCAGAACAATCAGCACTGTTTTACTGCATGGCCGTGTACAGATGAACCAGAGAGTTGCCTGTCAACACGGCCGTGCAGTACAACCGTGTCAGTAAAAACCAGAGTTACCTGTCAGCACGATTGGACTAACACGGCTATGTCCAAATCTGTGTAAGTCAGCTGATAAATCTTTTGACACGCACGGCCGTATCACCTCCCAGATTCCAAGTTTGAAGCATGAATCAACAAACTCTACACTGCTTCAAACTTCTTCAACAACCACGGCATGCTCAAGTTCTTCAGAGCAACTCTACCCAAATTTCAAACATCTCTACCCAGATCTAGAATTTACGAAACTCTTATAGCAATGGGGAAAAACATCAACCACGCACCATGTGTAGATCAAGCTCAAGCAATGCCTGAGCTTGACTGCATGAACGATCTTCATGAGCATATCTGCAGGATTGTGATCCGTCGAGACCTTCTCCAGTGCTATCTGTTGAGTATTGGTGTTTCATACCAATCTTATTTTAATGATGATCACAATATTATGTTGTTGCTAATGACTCTCATGTTTTAGTCTCTCAGTTTTATTTCAAGAATATCTTTCTTGGAGACTAATCACTTGGTGCAAGGATGGACATCAAGTGGAGAAGAGCCAAAGCTTGGACTCAAGGAGTGCCAAAGCTTGGAGATGATGGAGAGCATTCAAGGCATCAAGATTGAAGACTTAGACTCTAAGGAAAGCATTGTAATCCATGTAATTTACTTTATTGCTTTCTCTCTCTTTTGAGTCTAGGATTAATGTAATGCCTTGTTAGATGGTTTACTCATTCATGCATTTACATTTAACCATCTTAGTGAGCCTTAGGATTATCATAGAATCCAACCCAATAGGTTCACTCTGTCCAAAGACTCATTTGAAGTCTCTGGCTTTCCATCAGTCGCCTGCTGAAGGAAATACAGTCGACTGGGTGATTTCCAGTCGCATGTAGATCCTTCTACAGTCGCCTGATATGCACAGCTCAAGTCAACATTTCAATTGACTCAAACTTGAGCTTCACGCATAGTCGACTACTGGTCAGTTTACATTCGCATGTAGATTGGTCATCAGTCGCCTGTATAGTGTAAGTGCATTCTCTGCATCTCTCTGTTGTTTCTCCATCTTATACAGCAGACGACTGATTAAGGTTTTACAGTCGCCTGACTAATAGACAGCCGATTGTATTATTGACATTAGTCGCCTGTGTGCTTAACTGGAGAAAGAGTGCAGCTCTCTGTTTTATTCCATCCCCTGCAGCAGTCTCCTGCTGAAGGATTTACAGGCGCATGTCCTGTTTACAGTCGACTGTATCGACTTCATCAGTCGACTGTCCTGGCTCAGAATATAGCCGTTGGATATTTTCTAGCCGTTGATCAGTCGACTGTCTTTTGATCAACAGTCGACTGTTCCTGTCGTTTTCGCCCAGTTCTAGCCGTTGCAGAATTGAATCTTTGGCTGTTTTCTTGGGGTTTGGGGTTTGTTATAGGGTTCATATATATATGAGTGTGCTGCCATCTCGTATACTTCTTGATGCTATTGAATATCTCAAGAGATCTATAAGCAACTCTCAAACTCCCTCAATTCCCTCTCAAGAGCTCTCATTCATCTTCATGCATTGAAGTCCAACTCAAGGGAATTCATCTAAGTGCTCTCAAGCATATCTCAACACTTGGAGATCCTCTTCCATGCCTTGCATCCATTCATGAGTAAGCATTTCAAGGCATATGTAAGCGTATTTACTTTACCTGGTGTAATTTGTGTCTCTAATTCTCTTTGTGGGAATTAGAACATTCTCTCTTTGTGGCAGGTTGTCTCTTTGTGGGACTTAGGATATTCTCTTTGTGGAAATAACTCTTTTTGTGGGAGTAACTCTCTTTGTGGGAGTTTAGTGTCCTAGTGTAGGGCTAACCCTAATTCTCTGAGTGGGAGTTAGTGATTCTCTGTGTGGGAGTCTTGATCCTCGTGTAGGATTGGTTGGGTCCTTGTGTAGGGCATAAATCCTCTTTGTGGGGTATCTCCTTGTGAGATTTGTATTCACTTCTCTGTGTGGGAATATATTGGATATTGGTGTGGCTGGATGTACCCAAGTTTGGGGAACCCGGGTAAAACTTTGTGCTTGCGTTTGAATTGATTGTGCCTTTTAATTCCTCTTGCATTTATAATTCCACATTTGCAAGTTAAATTTTAATTGGACAATTTTATTGCCATTACACTATTCACCCACCCTCTAGTGTGTGTTGTTAGTATTGCAAGGGTAAGGTGATCTTTACAATTGGTATCAGAGCGAGGTTATAGCATACTGCAACTATGGCATGCAACGCCTCATCCGCGTCTCATGAAGAAGGTCATTCAACCGTTCGACCCCCGCTCTTCAACAGAACCAACTACCCTAGTTAGAAGATCAGGATGATGGTCTACTTGAAGGGTCACGACCTTTGGGACATTATAGAGTCGCCTTTTGAGGTGCCTACTTCACCCGCGGCCTTGAGAACTAAAGCGGAGAAGGATTCAATCAGAGTCAATGCTAGGGCTATGTGTGTACTCCATTGCGTCCTCACTCCAGATGAGTTCGATCGCATCTCCATGTGCAAATCGGCCAACAGTATTTGGCATACTTTGAAGATTTCTCATGAATTGCTTCTTCAGCATAAGGAGGAAGTTCAACCAACCAAGCCCGAGAAGGAAAAGGGGGTTGCACTCCAAGTTGAGAAGGAGCCATTCAAGTGGAAAAAGAAGTTCCATCAAGATACTCCGAGTGAAGAAGAAGATGATATTAGCGATGATGATTACATCGAACTTGCTAAGCAATTTAAGAATTTCAAGGCATTCCTCAAGGACAAACAAGGTATATCTTCGTCAAAGTTTGCCTCTCATTCTAACAAGTTGATTTGTTTTAATTGCAGTGGAAGAGGTCATGTTATTACCGAATGCCCTTCCAAACCCACCAAAGATACCTATAAGGGTAAAAGGAAGAAACATTGGAAAGCCAAGTCTGAGGTCAAGAACCAAAAGAAGGGACTTATTGGCACATTTGATGATTCTGATGTGGACACATCAAATGAAGAAGAAGAATGTTTCTTCATGGCTAATGGGGAAGAGTTTTCGTCAAGCTCAAGCGAGGAGGAAAGCGATGAGGAAGTCGAGGAGGAAAGCGATGAGGAAGCTGAGGAGGAAAAGCCATCCTATGAGGAGCTTGAATATCACCTAAATGTGGCCTCCAATTTGGCAAGTAAGTGCATCGATTCATATGATAAAATGAAACCTAAACTTGAGATTGCTAAGAGTAGATTGCATGAATTAGATATTACTAGTGTAATTCATGATGAAAGGCATGCTTATGACACTAGTGAGAGAGACACACTTCTCTCTCAAGTTAAGGAATTGAGCCTTACAAATGAAAAACTTGTTGCTCAAAACCTTAGCTTAAAGTCTCACATTCAACAACTTACGTTGAAATGTGAAGAGGAATCCCGTAAGCTCATAAGCTTTGTGTATTCTAGGGATTCACTCCACGATTTGTTAGAAAAACAACATCCGGTAAATCATAGAGGAGGTTTGGGTTATATTCAAAATGTGGTACCCAAACCCACCTCTAATTCCTCTTATGGTGCAAATACAAGAAATATTTCTAAAGCACCTAAGAAGAATCACCATGCTTTCTTGTACAACAATAACATCAACAAGAAGCATGTAGATCACGAGGTAATGAGGAAGAATGAAAAATCTTCATTTTTTGCTAAGAAGCAAAATCCTCATTCTTTGCATGCCAAGAAATTCGTTTCTACACCTAAGCATGCCCACATCCACCCCTCTTGCAAAGGCAAAACCCTTGCCTAGGAAATCCTTGAGATTATGGATTCCCACTAAGGTTAGTGTGCAAGAGAGGGATAGCTACATCAACTCTCTAGTTAGGGATGTGATCACTTCATGTGATTACATTAGGAAATCAAACTCCTCTTGGGTTTGGTTGCCTAATGTTTAGGTTCCTCACACATATGCATATTGCATGGGTATTGTGCTTGAATGTTTTTTAGCATACCCATTGTTTGTGTGTGTTTCATAATTTTGAAAATATTTTCAAACTTATTTTTCATGAAAATAAGGACCTTAGGGTTTATTGACATGCATGCATTTTTTATCCATGTGTATGTCAATGGGGGAGTTAATATGTTATATGTTTAAAGTATTTTAAGACATATTTTAACTCTCATTTCGGAGGTTATTTGAGATCATTATTCACATTTAGTTGTTTTTGATCTCAAACCAAACCTCTTGTTTATTGCCAACATACTTCATGATATATTTGTTTTGGTAATATTCTTTGTGTATCATTAAAGCTTGATTTTTCCATATCTATTGCTTTGATACATGTCTGGCCCATGGCTCCATTATTTGTATAATTGGTATTAGATCTTAGAAGTCAAAAGTTGACCATTTCTATGATCTAGGGGGAGCATGGGATGGTGAATTGATACCCACTAAATTTTTCAATTTGGTATCATACATATCTTTCTTTTCTTGCATATTGCCACATCTTGGTTAAGATGACAAAGGAGGATATTTTTGATGTCCACCTTTTTGACGATGTCAAGGAGGAGAGATATATGCATTATGTAAATATATATATGGGGAGATATATTCATATGCATATGGGGAGAGATATATCTATGGGGAGAGATATATGGGATTAGATAAACCTATGTTTGCATGATAATTGTCTTTTACAATTGGTTTACAATTGGTTTATGTAATCCATGCCAATATGTCACCATGATCTTATTTGGTAGAATGAGTATTTACTATTGTGAAGCTCATTGTTTATTTGGTGCATATAAGTAGGGGGAGCTCATTAGCATTGTGCTTTAATACTTTATATTTTACATAATGTGTGTCATCATCAAAAAGGGGGAGATTGTTGAGTATTGGTGTTTCATACCAATCTTATTTTGATGATGATCACAACATTATGTTGTTGCTAATGACTCTCATGTTTTAGTCTCTCAGTTTTATTTCATGAATATCTTTCTTGGAGACTAATCACTTGGTGCAAGACATCAAGTGGAGAAGAGCCAAAGCTTGGACTTAAGGAGTGCCAAAGCTTGGAGATGATGGAGAGCATTCAAGGCATCAAGATTGAAGACTTAGACTCTAAGGAAAGCATTGTAATCCATGTAATTTACTTTATTGCTTTCTCTCTCTTTTGAGTCTATGATTAATGAATGCCTTGTTAGATGGTTTACTCATTCATGCATTTGCATTTAACCATCTTAGTGCGCCTTAGGATTATCATAGAATCCAACCAAATAGGTTCACTCTGTCTAAAGACTCATTTGGAGTCTCTGGCTTTCCATCAGTCGCTTGCTGAAGGAAATACAGTCGACTGGGTGATTTCCAGTCGCCTGTAGATCCTTCTACAGTCGCCTGATATGCACAGCTCAAGTCAACATTTCAATTGACTCAAACTTGATCTTTACGCACAGTCGACTACTGGTTAGTTTACAGTCGCCTGTATGGCTGTATATTTACAGTCGCCTGTAGATTGGTCATCAGCGCATGTATAGTGTAAGTGCATTCTCTGCATCTCTCTGTTGTTTCTCCATCTTATACAGCAGACGACTGATTAAGGTTTTACAGTCGCCTGACTAATAGACAGTCGACTGTATTATTGACATCAGTCGCCTGTGTGCTTAACTGGAGAAAGAGTGCAGCTCTCTGTTTTATTTCATCCCCTGTAGCAGTCGCCTGCTGAAGGATTTACAGGCGCCTGTCCTGTTTACAGTCGACTGTATCGACTTCATCAGTCGACTGTCCTCGCTCAGAATATAGCCGTTGGATATTTTCTAGCCGTTGATCAGTCCAATGTCTTTTGATCAACAGTCGACTGTTCTTGTCATTTTCGCCCAGTTCTAGCCATTGCAGAATTGATTCTTTGGCTGTTTTCTTGGGGTTTGGGGTTTGTTATAGGGTTCATATATATATATATGAGTGTGTTGCCATCTCTTATACTTCTTGATGCTATTGAATATCTCAAGAGATCTATAAGCAACTCTCAAACTCCCTCAATTCCCTCTCAAGAGCTCTCATTCATCTTCATGCATTGAAGTCCAGCTCAAGGGAATTCATCCAAGTGCTCTCAAGTATATCTCAACACTTGGAGATCCTCTTCCATGCCTTGCATCCATTCATAAGTAAGCATCTCAAGGCATAGGTAAGCGTATTTACTTTACTTGGTGTAATTTGTGTCTCTTATTCTCTTTGTGGGAATTAGAAATTTCTCTCTCTGTGGGAGGTTGTCTCTTTGTGGGACTTAGAATATTCTCTTTGTGGGAATAACTCTCTTTGTGGGAGTAACTCTCTTTGTGGGAGTTTAGTGTCCTAGTGTAGGGCTAACCCTAATTCTCTGAGTGGGAGTTAGTGATTCTCTGTGTGGGAGTCTTGATCCTCGTGTAGGATTGGTTGGGTCCTTGTGTAGGGCATAAATCCTCTTTGTGGGGTATCTCCTTGTGAGATTTGTATTCACTTCTCTGTGTGGGAATATAGTGGATATTGGTGTGGCTGGATGTACCCAAGTTTGGGGAACCAATGTAAAACTTTGTGTTTGCATTTGAATTGATTGTGCCTTTTAATTCCTCTTGTATTTATAATTTTGCATTTGCAAGTTAAATTTTAATTGGACAACTTTATTGCCATTACACTATTCACCCCCTCTAGTGTGTGTTGTTAGTATTGGAAGGGTAAGGCGATCCTTAAACTATCATCTTCTTCTCTTCTTGAAGGATGAAGTACCTTACTTTTATATGCTTGGTCCTCGAACTGTAGGCATGATGCTCCGCCAAGTGAATTACGCTCTGACTATCGCAGTAGATCTTCTTCACTTCTTGCGGTATACCCAAATCTCTCAGTAGACTTCTCATGTACTTGTCTTCCTTGATCGTCTCAACTGCAGCAATCATTTTCACCTTCATAGTTGACAGTGCTACAATGGACTGAAGGACCAATCTCCATGATATCACGACAGTGCCTAATGTGAACACGTACCCAGTCGTAGATCTCCTTCTGTCTCTGTCACCCGCATAATCTGAATCACAGAATCTAGATATCACCAACCCATTTCCCTTACAGAAACACAAACCAACACTGGTCGTTCCCTCCAGATATATCAGTATCCATTTCACAGCATGCCAGTATTCCTTTCCTAGATTTGCCATGTATCTGCTAATGACTCCAACTGCCTGAGCTAAGTCTGGACGTGTACAAACCATAGCACACATCAGACTTTCCATGGCACTAGCATAGGGGACTGTCATGTAGCGTGCCTCCTCGTCGGTGCTAGGTGACAGTCTCGTGAAAGCTGGAAGTGGGCTCCTAACGGTGTGGAGACAGACTTCGCCTTCTCCATTCCATAGTATGCTAAGACTTTCTTTATATAGCCATCCTGGCTTAACCTCAACTTCCCAATCTTCCTGTCACTGCTGATTTCATTGCCAAGGATCTTCTTTGCAAGCCCCAAATCCTTCATGTCAAACTCTTCTGCAAGCTTCCCTTTCAACCTATTGATTTCCTTCATGTCCTGTGATGCAATCAGCATATCATCAACGTACAGAAGCAAGTATATCCTTGACCTACCATCAAGTGTGTGAACATAAACACACTGGTCCTTTATACTCCGCTCAAAACCAATGCTCATCATGAAGGAGTCAAATCTCTTATACCAATACCTTGGACTTTTTTTAAAACCGTATTAGGATTTCTTTAGCTTGCATACCTTCTACTCTTGCCCCTCCATCACGAAGCATTTAGGCTGGCACATGTAAAGTTCTTCATCAAGCTCTCCATGTAAGAACGCCGTCTGAACAACCAGCTGCTCTAACTCTAAGTCCTGAATTGCTACCAAGGCCAACAACACATGGATGGACGTGTGTCTCACCACAGGCAAGAAGATCTCATTGTAATCTTCTCCCTTCTTCTATGCAAATTCTTGGCCACCAACCGAGCTTTGTACCTCACATCGCCGCCATCTCCTTCCTTGACCTTATATACCCACTTGCAACCAATGGCCTTTTTGTCCTTTGGCAATTCTACCAACTCCCAAGTGCCATTCTTGTAGAGAGATTCCATCCCCTCTACCATCGTCAACCGCCACTCTGTAGCTACGCTAGAAGTCTGGGCTTCATCAAATGGTAAGGGCTCATTGTGCTCTATGTTCAGGGTGTATGCCTGCATGTCATCAAATGCAAAACTAGAAGCAGAATAGTTCCACTCACCCAATCTCTCTGGTGCTCTCCTAGTCCTCAATGTCCTCTACATCTCTGGCTGACTCTGGGCAGGAACCTCACCATGAGCCTGAATCTGATCTACTGTATCTGCTATCTCTCAGCAGTCGGGTCTTGGCATGTCTCAGCATCTCGTGCCTCTATCTATAGTGTAGGTGGCTCGACCTCAGCATCGACCTCCTCAGGCCTATGTCGACCATCTGAATGAGTCATCTCCGGCCTAACCATCGACGACTCATCAAATATGACATGCCTACTGGTGAACGTTTTCTTGGACACATGATCTAGCAACATGTGTCCCTTCACTCCTTGATATCCAAGCAAAACGGCCTTCCTGGCCATCGAATCTAGCTTGTCCTCCTTCTACAAAGAATAGGCATGACATCCAAAATCCTCAAGTACAAGTAATCAACAGTCTTCCCTGTCCATACCTCCCCAGGAATTTTGAAACTGATCACCGATGATGGTAGTCTATTCACGAGATACACGGTGGTAGTCACAGCTTCACCCCAATATTCCTTAGGAAGTCCAGCAATAAGCTCAAGTATAGACACTTCTACATCAGTGTACGGTTTAATCTTTTAGCAACACCATTTGACTGTGGATCTTCAGGCGTAGTGTAGTGCCGTAAAATACCCTGAGATCTGTAGAATTCTCTGAACACCCTCAAGATGTACTCACCACCGTTGTCTGATCTTAAAACCTTGACGGCTCTTCCTGTCTACTTTTCAACAAAGGCTATCCAAGCCTTGAACTTCTTGAAGACTTGATCTTTTGATTTCATCAGATAGATCCACACTTTCCTCTAGAAATCATCAATGAAGGACACAAAATACTTCACTCCTCCAATGGTAGGTACATAAGTTGGCCCACATACATCTGAATGTATATAATCAAGTGGCCCTTTGCTGCTATGCTCTATGGTCCCAAAGCATGTCTTTGTCAGTTTTCCGTAGCACATCCAATGACTTCTCACTTGGATGTCCAAAGAGAATATGCCATAACTTTGTCGATTCTTCACCAATTGTGCCTTGAGAGATACTAACCTTACCCTCCACGGTGTGCCACTACGCGCATTTAAGTTCTGTACTCTCTTTCCCTTCATCACGATAAGAGAACCATTGGACACTTTCAATAGATCGCCTTCTATCACCATTCTGCACCCAAGTCCTGCTAAAGCTCCGATAGAGATTAGACTCTTTTTCAAGTCTGGTACGTGATGCACATCTGTAAGTGTCCTGATGACCCTATCATACATTTTGATTCGCACCTCTCCTACACCAACTGTCTTGCATGCCATATTGTTCCCTATCAGAACGTTGCCACCTTCTCTGAACTATATGAACTATACCAACTCCCGTGAGGTGTCATGTGGTAAGAACATCCTGAATCCAAAAGCCATGAGACCCCTAGATCTCCTGATGCAGTCACTGTCAGAATCCCACCATCATCACTGCTCTTTCTACTGATTCCCATTGAGGCAGAACCAGAAGCTTCATCCTTGCCTTTTCCATTCTTCTTTAGCCTTGGGCAATCTCATTTCCAATGTCTTGTCTCCTTGCATAGGTGACACATGTCCCTGTGCCCTCGTGATTTAGATCTTGAATGACCCTTGTCCTTCCTAGAACCATGGCCGCCTCTAGAATCCTGACGTCCCCTGATGAAGAGTGCATCCCCTTGATCACCACCTTCTCGAGCAGTCACTTTGATATGAAGAACCTCAGAGTGTACCGCGTACTCTACCTCCTCCTGAGATAAAGATTCATGTCCATATACCATGGACCTCACCAATGGGTCAAAATCATCCGTCAGAGAACATAACAATATCATCGCCAATTGTTAGTCCTCGATGATCACCCACATACTCCGCAAGTCAGACCCAATCTTTGTGAAAGCGTCAATGTGATCCTTGACGTAGGATCCCTCTCTCATCTTCAGCACATATAACTGTTGCATCAAATACAACCTGCTCGTCAGATTCTTCTTTGCATAGAATGCCTCCAGCTTATTTCAAAGCTTCTCCACGATAGCCTCCTCAGACACCTTTCTGAGTACTTTATCTGAAAGTGATAACTGTAGTGCGCTCAACGCGTTTCGCTCCATCTCAGCCTTTTATGCCTCTGTGACCTCCTTGTCAAAACTATCTTTCACAATGACAATTTGTGAGCAACCATCTCTCATAAGAAATACCTTCATCTTTAATCTCCAAAGATTGAAGTCGTTTCTTCCAGTGAACTTGTCTATCTTGAACGATGTGGTAAACGAAGACATCTTGACGTCTTACTTCTTCCTCACTAATAGCTATGATACCACTTGTTGAAAAAATCTGACACAATATCAAACAACACCTGACTGTACACAGCGGAATATATGAAAATATTGTGTTGCCAACTTAAACAATTTAGAGTTAGGATCTTGGATGAATCATAAGAAGCACAAGAAAGCACCATACGATCAAGCCAAGCAATCATACAGAGAGGTAAGGATTTATACTAGTTCGGCCCAACATATGGCCTATGGCCAGTCTTCGGTTGTCACGATTTTCACTAGATCAGAGATGATAATACATAGAATACAATGACTACAAATCTTCTCCAACACAATGTATGCCTTCTCAACAAAATTACTCTAGTACATTAGCAATTACAATGTCTCATGCACACAACCAATGGAAAGATCTTACTAGAGACTCTAGAACAAGGAATACCTCCCCTCCTAAAGCTCGTAGTCACCTCGAAGCTCTCTCATCGCTTGTCGTTGACAAAATATCCGCTTCTCTCTTGAAGACGCAAGTAAACCTTCTCAATTCTTCGTCTGGTCCGTAGCGTGCCGTCAAAAGTGTATCTCTTGGTATTTATAATCTTAGGAATACTCCCTAAAGAGGGTGTTTCCAATCATGTCCATCCTATTTAACCCCAATAGAAATCAACGGTCCAGATTAGAAGCTAAAATCTGGGCATATTAAGGTTTCTGGGCACCGACACGGCCGTGCTGATATGCGGCACGACCGTGCGTAAAACTGCATAACTTGCATATAGTTCCAGAATAATCAGCATGGCTGTGTCCAGATGAACCAGAGAGTTCTGTCAACACGACCGTGCAGCATGTCCGTGTCAGTAAAAAACAGGGAGTTGCCTGTCAGCATGGTTGGAACAACACGGCCGTGTCCAAATCTGCGTAAGTCAACTGATACATCTTCTGACTCTCACGGCAATGCTAAAACTAGCACGGCCGTGTCACCTCTTAGATTCCAAGTTTGAAGCATAAATCAACAATATCCAACAATATCATCATCATTCTAAGCTTAACTATTACTTTGAAGTGTTAGGAAACCAATAACCCTCCTAATTGATTAACATATATTAGAAACTGGATGTTCAAATCTAGTTTGAATTAATTAACCAACCCACTTTCTAACCGACTAATACAGATTAATACATCTTCACTAATTTGTACTATTAGACAACTAACTTGGACATTAGTCGACTACTACAGAAGATTATTTTCTATCACTTTATTGATTGCATAACTAACTCCATTCCTAGTCGACTAAGGTTGATTTGCATAACTGTGAACTTTTGCCATTAATCGATTGATGAGTCTACTAGTCGACTGATGCAGATTGCAATTTCTTCTTTGGTTTGAACTATTAGTCGACTAATGTTCATACTAGTTAACTAATAGCCCCATTTTTACTTGCCCCATTTTTTGCTTTTGACTGATCATAATATATCTATTTTCCTTACGTTATGAACATTCGAGTTTAAGTCTATAAATAAGAATTCACTTTTAGATGTTCATATAAGTTGGTCTGGTACAAAATTTTGTTCTCTCTTCTCTTATGACCAGAATAGCCAACACTCTATCTAGACTTTATACTTGCCAAAGTATTAATCCTTTAGAACAAAATCCTATTCTATAGTCATCATTTGATACCTATGCACATGAATTCAAGGGTATATGAGACTTGTACTACTTCTACTCAAAGGTTTTTCATCAGGTGTCAAGGGATGAAAGATTTACTCTCTGGTTTGAGAGTGGTTCAATCTCAAGTTGTCGAGACTGGTTATGCTCTTGCGGATTTGCAAGAGGGAGATAGTGGAAATCTTAAGCAGGTAGGCTTGGGACTGGAATAGGTTTAGAGGACTGAACCAGTGTAAATCTTCTTGTGTTTACAATTGATCTTGACTGGTTTGGATTGTCTCTATTCTTTTCATAATTACAATCATTTGTTATAATTTTTCGCTACATATTACTGTAATTCTTGGTTGTTGTTCATTTTTGCACTAATAGTAATCATTTAATATACAACAGTCCATCCACAGGTGTTAGTGCATATGTATGACCCACGAAGTGGGACCAAATGATGAGGCCCAACTGAAGAATTAAATCTCGACCTGATAGCCTAAGAGCCCGCCAGCGATGGAGAGTTATTGCTCGATCAAAGGAACAGCTCACCAGACCGTTCAAATCTCGCTAATTACGTGGGAGTGGTTAATGTAGACCAAGTAAATAGGCAGTCATTATCAGCAATCCCGGAGGAGATCTCGTCATTATTCATGAAGAGCAGTTATGCATTATTAGCAGACATTTTGGACTATAAATAGAGGGAGAAACAACGTAAGAAAGGTTCAGACTCCGAAGGTACGAGAGACCTAATATTTATAACTCTGTCTTTCACTTTATAATTTCTCTAAATAGCTTGTGGTGACTAATTTGAGCCGAGCCTCTGTGGATCGATCTCGACAGCCCCAAGGCTTTCCATTAAGTTCTCGTTCTAACTTAAGCATCGGATGGGATTTGGGTCGGAACCCAGATCTGACCCCCTGATGCTCCTTTGTGGTGTAGGAAGAATCGAGTACGACCCTGCTAGAGGGTCGATCGATAGTTCCCAACAACGGTCGTTCGAGGATCAACACCGAAGGTCGAACGACTGTCATTGAGCGATTGAATCAGACGCGCTCGGATGTGGTGTCTGCAACCCGATCATTTTACGACCCTGGTTCTACCAACCATGGTCCCACTCAACCTGCTGACGAGGCTCCACCTCGACCGGAGAGTACATATCAGCCCAAATATTGTTATCGCCATTTTTGGCTTTAACAGTTGGCGCCGTCTGTGGGAAAATTGAGTTGACATCCCGGTCATCCAACTGCTTCGACCATGTCGACTAGTCCAACAATACTCGGTGAGAACACAGTTACATCTCCTGGCATCAATGTCTTCAACATGATAATGGGAGGTCCGCCATACCAGGAGTTATCAACCTCACTCCAGAGCTCATACACGGGGAGGTTGATGACCATATCGGTAGAGAAGAAACACCATAGAGATTCTACACCCCCAATATCTTTCTCCGATGAAGATTTGGAGGGTGTGGAGTTGCCACAAGACGATGTCGTTGTCATTAGCGCCACCATCAACGATGTGTCAGTGAAAAGATTACTCATCGACATGGAGAGTTCATGTGATATCTTTTTCTTCACCACTTTGGAGAAGATGAGGCAGGCTTCGTCGGAGTTGAGAGAGTGCCCAGGGCCCCTCGTAGGCTTCACTGGACATTCTGCACCAGTGGCTGGCATCATCACGCTACCAGTGACCCTTGGAACATACCCACGATAGGTCACCTACGTAACCAACTTTATCCTGGTGAAAATCAACTCGACGTACAACAGAATCATCGGAAGACCGCTGCTCAATGCGATGGAGGCAGTGGTATCAATGTTCCACTAGATGATTAAATTCCAAACTCATGAGGGAGTTGGGAAGGCAAAAGGAAATCAGAAGCAGGCTCGATCTTGCTACCTTCTGTCCATCGCCTTGAGAAGAGTGGTGCAAATAGACCCAGCTTACCTTGGCAACAAGGATACACACGAGGATCCACGACCCACAGCAGTCGAAGAGACAGAGAGCGTCCAGATCTCTGAAGAAAAATGTAAGACGGTCTCCATTGGGTTGATGCTCCCCTTCGACATAAAGAAACCGTTGATTATGCTCCTAAGAGAGCACGCTAACGTCTTCACCTGGTCTCCAAAGGATATGCCTGGCATCGACCCTCAGGTAATATCCCACAAGCTGGAGGTCGACTCAACTTCCAAACCCCTGAAGCAGAAGAAGAGGAACATGGTGGCAAAAAGATGAAGGCTGCAATCGAGGAAGTAGATCGACTTTTAGCGGCAGGCTTCATTCGGGAAGTTCAATATACAGAGTCCCTCTCAAATGTCGTGATGGTGAAGAAGACGAATGGCAAATGGAGGATGTGCGTCGACTTCACCGACCTCAACAAAACCTATCCGAAGGACAGCTACCCCTTAATTTGAATCGAACATCTTGTCTATAATGCCTCTAACTATGAACTCTTAAGCTTCATGGACGCTTTTTCGGGCTACAACCAGATCCAAATGGTGCCAGAGGACAAAGAAAAGACTTCTTGCATCACGGATCGAGGTATTTTCTGTTATAAAAAGATGTCATTTGGTTTAAAGAATGCAGGAGTCACGTACCAGTGTATGATGAACAAGGTCTTCGAGGCTCAAATCAGGCGAAACTTGGAGGTCTATGTTGATGATATGTTGGTCAAGTCGAAGAAGCCGATGGATCATATTGCATACCTCCAAGAGACATTTGCCAAATTCGACACTACAACCTTATGCCGAACCCCGCCAAGTGTACATTTGGGGTTAGATCTGGGAAATTCCTCGGATGCATGCTAATGAATTGAGGAATCGAAGCTAATCCCGACAAAATCATGGCAGTCATGGCAATGAAGGAGCCCTCAACCATCAGAGAGCTTCAGAGATTTAACGGCAGAATAGCAGCTCTGGGTCGATTCCTGTCCAAATCGGCCGAGAGATCGCTATATTTCTTCACAGTGCTGAGGAAAGCAATAGCATCTATCGCGAAGGACAAGAAGATCATCGAGTGGGATGCGGATTGCAAGGAAGCTTTCTCTGAGCTAAAGGAATAACTCCGCAGCCCACTGCTTTTTGACTAAGCCGGATAAGGATGACCAACTCATCATCTATCTGGCTCCTACCATGGAGGCTGTGAGCTCGACACTCGTCAAGGAAGACTCGGGAGTGCAACGACATATCTACTACGTCAGCCAAGTCCTCTTGTGTGTAGAAATCAACTACTCAAGGATAAGAAGATCACATTTGCACTGGTCCAATCCGTAAGGAGGCCACGACCCTACTTCCAAGCATACACCATCTTGGTCTCCTCACCGACACTCCCTTGGAGCAAACTCTAATGAGGCTAGATCGATCAGAAACGATGACTAAGTGGGGGGTCAAATTGAGTGAGTTCGACATTCGATATAAGCCGAGGACCGCCATCAAATGGCAAGCCCTTGCTGACTTCATCGTCAAACTCGCCTTCGATGACAACTTGCCAAAAGAGGCACAAGTTGCTAACATACAGTTCAACATTCCCCCTTCTTCCTCGACAGTTGTCGATTCTTCAATGGTCACCCATGAAGGATAGGGGACGAAGATCTTGCGGGCTTGACGACTCGAACCAGGAGCGGAGCGTGTATAATTGTCCAAACACTAGAAGGCAATATACTCGAATACGCCCTTCGATTCAACTTCCAAACTGAACAATGGGGCGAAATATGAATCTGCCATCAATGGGCTCAGACTGGCTCGAGTGCTCGGGGCAAAGATCGTCCATCGCCACAACGACTCCAACTTGATAGTCCACTAGCTGAATGGAAGTTACGAAGCTCGAGAGAAAATGATGCAGAACTACGTGCAGATTGCCAAGGCTGAACTAACCAAGTTCAAGCGAGTGGAGATCCACCACGTACCATGATCAAGGAACCACCGAACTGTTCTATTAAAGCTCACCTCGTCTTTGCCAACCGGACTAGGTCGAACGATGTATGTATAGCATCTTTAACACCCAAATGTACTCGAAGAGGAGCTATAAGCATCGACCAAGGAGTCACCTGGATGGACCCCCATTATCAAATACCTCAATACGGGGGAAACCCCAAGTGATCCTGCGGAGGCACGAAAGCTAGAGTGAATGGCCTACTAGTTTGTATTGCTCGATGGTTCGTTGTACAAGCGACGATGGACTAGGTACGTTGCATTTCCTTACCTTAAATGTCTGACTTCGCAGGAAGCAATCTACGTGATTCAGGAAATCCAGAAGGAGATTGTGGAAATCAATGTGGAGGAAAGGCCATAGCTTTGAAAGCCTTGAGGCAATGTTACTTTTGGCCATCCATGTTCAAGGAGGTGATCGAGTATGTCCGGAAGTGCCCTACTTGCCAGAAATTCACAAAGCATATCTCGGCCCCTCCAACGGAACTAATCCCCATCATTAGTCATGTTCCTTTTGCAAAATAGGGATTGGATATCCTTGGTCTGTTTGGACCATCGAGTGGGCAACAGAAGTTCCTGATCGTGGTGATAGACTATTTCACCAAGTGGATCGAAGCAAAGCCCCTGCCCTGCATCACTTAGAAGGAAGTCAGAAGCTTCGTGTCAAGATCGATCGTATGTCGATTCGGAATCCCTCAATCCATCGTAACGGACAACGTGACACAATTTGAGAGTACTGGGTCATGGATTTCTGTTGCGTGTTAAAGATCAAGCTGCACTTCGCTTCGGTGGCTTATCCTCAGACCAATGGTCTAGCGGAAGCTGCTAAAAAATGCATCTTCGAGCCCTTGAGAAAGAGAGTAGGAGAGGCCAAGGGAACATGGCCCGAAGAACTCCCTGGCATCTTATGGTCGTACATGACGACTCAAAAAGCCTCAATAGGGGAAACTCCTTTCATGCTCGCCTACGGATGTGAAGCGGTTTTGCCAGTTGAGGTCAACAAACAATCGCTCCCTATCCATTACTTCGATGAAGAGAGAAACTTGGAAGGACTCAAGCTCAATTTGCACTTGCTCGATGAGGTTTGAGAATGCGCTCTGACCACCCGTATCGAGCAAAAGGGATGCATGGCCCGCTACTTCAACTCAAAAGTTCGAGACACAGCTTCCACTTAGGCGGCCTTGTGTTACGGAAGACCCTTTTCTCCCCTGAGATCGTCAAGCAAGGAAAGCTCGCTGCAAAGTGGGAGGGTCCCTACATAGTGATCGATATCCTCGGTCCAGCCACCTATCAACTCTCCACACTGGAGGATAGGGAGCTTTCTCATCCTTGGAATGCCGAACACTTGCGAAAGTACTATCAATGATCGTGCTAGTAAGGCAACACAAATTATAATGGTCATATTTAACCTATGTATTTCTTTTGTGTAAATTCATAATAAATACAAGGTTGACCATCTTCTTGTCGCAGCAAACCCTCGATCATCATCGGTCGTAAGCCGAAGGAGCCTCACCCCTCACAATCGAACGACCCTCGTCGTCAGCGGTAAGCCGAGGGGCCAATCTCTTGCCACTGAACAACTCTCGATCGTCATCGGCCGTAAGCCGAAAGGCCCTCGTCCCTCTCAATCGAACGACCCTCTTCGTCAGCTGTAAGCCGAGGGGGCAATCCCTTGTCACTGAACGACCATCGATCGTCGTCGACCGTAAGCCAAAGGGGCATCGCCCCTCACAACCGAACGATCGTCATCATCAGACATAAGTCGAGGGGCCAATACCTTGCCACAGAACGACCCTCGATCGTCCCTCGCAACGAACGACCCTCATCGTTAGCTGATGCCGAGGGGCCAATCGATTGCCACTGAACGACCCTCGATAATCATCGGCCGTAAGCCAAAGGGGCCTCGCCCCTCGCAACCGAACGACCCTCGTCGTCAGCCGTAAGTCGAGGGGCCAATCCCTTGCCACTGAACGATACTCGATTCTCGTCGGCCGTAAGCCGAAAGGGCCTCGCCCCTCGCAACTGAACGACTCACCTACATGGTTCATAATCTTAGGATCATCCTTGCTAGGAAAAAATGCTCGACAAACCAATGACCCAAGTTCAATTGGTTATGGAAATAAACTTGGAGTTGTTGAGGGGCCATATACATGCATTACTATAAGGGAAGATAAAGAAGCTCAAAAAATTCTTTTTCTTTAACTAGTCGAAAAGTTACATGTAACCTGCTTTAATGCAGTTTTACAAAAACAGTAACAAAAAGACAAACACTCTAAAAGGAAGGGCCACTTCCCGGCGTGAAGACATTCTGAAATGCCTTCATCGTCGCAGTGAACTTGGCCGTAAGATCTGCCTTATGGGCCTCAGCTGATCTTTTCGACTCGATGGCTTTGGCCTGAAGCTGAATTATCTCTTTCTTCGAGACTTCTAGGTCGGCCTGGAGCTGGGATCTCTCCCTCCTCTATTGGACCGCCTCTGTCTGCCTGACAGAGGACATGGATGTGAGGCTAGCCTTGGCCTCTGAAGCTGCCCACTCGGCCTCAGCTTTGGCCGCGAGCGCTTTCCCCAAGTGCTCCCCATCTTCTTCATCTGAGCCTCGAGCTCAAAAGTTCTTTACTCAGCTGTTTTCGCCTGACGTTGTCCCGATTATATCGACGGCCCGACGACAAAAGCCCACACCAAAAATGGACATCTGTGGAAGGTGTCGATCAGCAGGGTCAAAAACTTAAGTCAGGGGAGAAATTGCGGGGAACTAACCTGATAGCCACAACCCACGAAGAAGTTCGACATCCTCTCTACGTCTAACCCTTGAAGGAACTCATGATCCTGGGGGAGAATGGAGTTTTCCACCAGTCGAGCAGTCGTCTTGAAATTCAAGAGGGCCGACTCATCGGTCCCAATGATAAGTTGGGGCTAATGAGGTTCGTCTCGAACAACCCTCGAGGAGTCAGTCGAGAGCTGATTCAACATCAGAGCTCAATCGAACTTCGAAGGGATGGGGCCAACTAAGGGAGTCAGATGGTAGATACTTCCATACGGACACTTGTCCCTAGGATGACTCGCGGAAGGCTCGATCATCCCATGAGGATTATGAGGAGTCACCGTCTGACCCACTAGAGCTTAGGACGAAGAGCCGCTACCTTTTGCCATAGGCAAAAGGGGAGCAATCGGTTCCACGACCATCCTTTTATTTTCGGAGTCTTCCCTCTTACGGGAGGGAGGACCCCTCTTCTTGATAACGGGTTCGGCAGGCCCGGGAATAGCAGCAATGTCGTCAACTTTTGCTACATGAGCTGCGGAGATGATAACGGAAGCGACGGACGGGACTGAGCGAAAGACAGCTCGACTCGAAATCTCCCTTGATGAGGCACGGGAGGACGACCTAGAGGTCCCCCTGGCCCCACCTCCTTCAGAGGAGGAGCTCTGACTGAGGGGAAGAGGAGACTAAGCACTTGATCCCTTGGCGCTCTTCTTCTTCTTGCGTTGCTCCACCCATATCCGGCCCAAAGCGGGGTCCACACTTCTATAATCTCCTCCGGCCATATCTACAAATGAAGAGTATAATTACAGTAAGTGGCTGTAATCAAAGCACATGAGCAATAAGCATTACCCTGATTCCGCAAAACGGTCTTCAACCGATGGTTGTCCAACAAATATGAGGTTGACCTCTCCTGCAACGGTCGGCTCAAAAGAAGTTTGGCCGCTTCAACCTCATCAGGCGATAACCTGAGTCCCTAGAAATGACAGGACTTGGGGAGCCCCAGTCATTAAGAATCGGCCCCATATTTGGGATGAAAATAAACACAAAAGTGTCCTCCCAATTAGGGTCTGAAATAGGAAGTTCATAGATGAGCTTCCTCTCTGGGCGAGCGATAATGTGATGCCACACTTTGTGAGGGTCGACACCACTAGGAAGAAATTTCTAAACAATTGTATGGATGGTCGAACTCCACAAAGCTCGCAGAGCATGGTAAAGCAAACCATGGGGGCAACGGCCTGATGCGTAAGCTGGCAGAGAGAAAGCTCCAAAAATCATAGGATCTCCGTGATAAAGGGATGGAAAGGAAAACGAAGGCCAAAGAGAAAAGATTTCGGATACACTCCAATCTCACTTCTTCGAGGGAAACAGACTCTCTCGTCAAATTCTAGGAACCTAACCCTATAAGGGGGATACAGACATTCTGACCAAATCTTAACAGTCGAGTCATAAGAGAGCTTTGGCACTTTCTCCAGAATCTCTCGAGGAGCTGGTGATTTCGGATATTGACAAAAAACTGGAAGTATATGCTCCATTCAAAGTCCTTTCCCTTTTCCAGGAACTTCGACATGTCGATAAGGCCGAAGGCACTACATGATCTCCTCATCAGATGGCTCCCGAATCCTCACCGACGGCCAGGCAGCCATAAGAGCTAAAAAAGAATCTAGATGAGAGGGAGAAGCTACCTTATCGAAATCGGATGGGCAACATATGAAGCAAAGGAGAAATTACACTTTCAAAAAACTTGGAAGCAGAGCAGAAAAGCTTTTTTGCCTCCCATCTGCCCCTTTATATACTAGGAGACCCAATGTGACCTTTCGATGAACGACACGTGTCAAAGCTCGGTCTCGGGAAACGACAAAGATCAAATCGAAGATGAATGGTTTTCGCGGCATAAATCAAATACGACCGCGTTGACTGTCGTGTCTATTTAATGAGGTTTCACATCACTTGGTCACAATCAACATTGTTTCCTGAGCACGAATAATGGGGGGTCATTGTTAGTGCATAGGTACGGCCCACGACACGAGACCAAATGATGAGGCCCAACTGAAGAATTAAATCTCAGCCCGATAGCCTAAGAGCCTGCCAGCGAAGGAGAGCTATTACTCGGTCAAAGGGACTACTCACCAGATCGTTCAAGCCTCACTAATTACGCGGGAGTGGTTAATGCAGACCAAGCAAATGGGCAGCCATTATCAGCAATCCCGGAGGAGATCTCACCATTATTTATGAAGAGCAGTTATGCATTATTAGCAGACATCTTGGACTATAAATAGAGGGAAAGACAACGTAAGAAAGGTTCAGACCCGAAGGTACGAGAGACCTAATATTGATAATTCTGTCTTCCACTTTATAATTTCCTCCAAATAGCTTGCGGTGATTGATTTGAGACGAGCCTCCACTGGGGGAAGAAGGGTCTCCAGCCACGGACAAATTCGTGGCTGATAGTAGGCTATGAGCCACGGACTTGTCCGTGGCCAAATTTCCGTGGCTGTGGAAAAAATTGGCCCACGGAGTATTGCCCACGGACATTTCTGTAGGCGTTAGTTGACCTTCAGCCATGGAATTGTTCGTGGCCGATAACTATCAGCCACGAAAAAGTGGTGAAGAAATATGTTGTGGCCGTTACGTATTAGCCAGGGATATTTCCATGGCCAACAATAGTAACAGCCACGGATAAGTCCGTGGCTAAAAGTCAGTTGCCAGTGAAAAAATATTTACCCAAATTGGGGGCGTAAACCTTTTCAGTTTTCATCCGTCGAGAGAGAGAGAGAGGGACAACGAAGGAGCCGACGAAGGAGCTGATGACGACGACGACGAAGGAGCTGATGCCGACGTCGATGCCAGCCGCCATGCAAGGTATGCTTTTCGCCCTAATTTTGCTAGAATGGGCAGAATGGGCGGAATGGGCGTCGGAGGGGGCGTCGACCACCGTTGTTGCCCCAGCTCCCCTCACCTCCTTTTGAACTGATGGAGGAGAGAGGGAGCTGGGGCAACGACGGTTGCCGACACCCCCTCCAACCCCTCTCTCTCCTACTGCCCCCAATCCCGGACCCCCGACCCCCCTCTGACCCATCCCTCACCGACGACCCCCCCGTGCCCCGCTCGAGAAACGTGTTAATTGTTAGGGTTAGGGTTAGGGCTAGGGATATGGATAGGGTTAGGGCTAGGTAATTCTACCTGCGCACGTTCTCAGGCACATTTGCCCCATATATATATATATATATATATATATATGAAAAAGGGGATCTAAGGTGCCTCCTTAGATGAAATCTAAGGAGGCGCCCTCTTTCCCCCCATCTCCAACAAATTTTTTTGAAATGTTTTTCATGGGGTTGTTGTTCACATCATGGATGATCAACATATCAAATTTCAAGGGATTCCAATATTTTTTGAGCCCCCATCTACCCCTTACAACTTCAACGGTCTGAAAACGTGCTTAAAACCCCACGAAGTTGCAAGGGGTAGATGGGGGCTCAAAAAGTATTGGAATCTCTTGAAATTTGGTATGTTGATCATCCATAAGGTGAACAACAAACCCATGAAAAAATATTTCAAAAAAATATGTGAGAGATGGAGATATGGGGGCGCCTCCTTAGATTGAATCTAAGGAGGCACCTTAGGACCCCTTTACCCATATATATATATATATATATATATATATATATATATATATATATATATATATATATGGAGGGATAGTGTAAATCTTTATTAAAAACATATTGTACAAAAATTACAATGACCGTGCACGGGGTGGGGGGTGTGTGGGAGAGGGGAGAGGGCACAAGCGCCGTCACCCTCTACCCACCCCCCCTCACCCTATACCCGCCCAGCAAGATTGCAAATCAAAAAGTAGCCTCAGCCATACAAAGATCACGCACCAGCTATTTTACCCAGCATCCCTAAATTCCCAGTTTTCCATAGCCTGTTTTGCCTCAAGAGTATTGGCATCCAGGTGGTGTAGGATATACCGTACCGCTGTAGCAATATGTTCAAACAACTCTGTCTTAGACGTCTGAAGACCCTCAAAGATCCTTTTGTTCCTCTCCTTCCAGACGTGCCAAACTACTGCAGATAGGACAGTCCTTGCCAAAATACCCATCGTATCCTTCTTATCATATTTGGATAAGATGTAATCACCAATGTTAAAAAGCGATGGGTCAGATAAGGTCGAAACCCCCAATTTGAGCAAACTCCTAGTGATGATGTATTTAGTATAGTCACAACTAAAGAATAGATGATCAAGAGTCTCAATATTAGCCCCACCACAGAGAACACAGCTAGTATCAACATTCGGCATCCAATGTGTCAACCGAGCTTTGGTTGCTAGCTTACCCTGAAACGCCTTTAATAGTGTTATGCCCATTTTTGATGAAATGTGAGTAGACCAAATCAAAGAGTGATACCGAAATGGGGGGTGCTGATCACGGATATGCTCCCAAGCCGAACTGAAGGAGAAACCAGCATTATTAACCCAAACCCATGAGTCAGCACCCGCAACTAGGGATTGATTTTGCAGCAGGGGCGCGATCCGATCAATGAGTGGGTCGTTTATCCAACTAGTGCCGTCCCAGTAGTCGCACACCCGCCTGGAGACGACCTCAGTGGGTATATCGTATAGGTCAGCTAGCGGACCACAAGGGAGCCAGTTATCTGTCCAGAAAAGAGTAGATGTGCCGTCACGAACTTGCCTCTTGATTAGTTTTTTAGAGAACCTTCTACAGTGCAATATAAACTTCCAGGTTCCAGACTGAGTTGCCGTACTTTTTGCTCCAAAGAGCTGGCCAGTATCTTTGTAATAATTCTGCATGTACCTAGCCCAAATGCCCTCATTAGTCAAAAGCCTCCATGTGAGTCTAACCCCTGCCGCTATATTTATATCAGTGAGTAACCTAAGTCCAATCCCCCCTTCTTTCTTTGGAATACACATATCTTTCCAGGCCCACATACGTGAAGATCCACAGATGAATTTCCTGCATGCCGAAGTAATAATCCGAAGGATAGATTTAGGAATACGGTAAACGAGTAGCCAGAAGTTAATCATACCGTAGATGACTGTTCTGACAAGCTCTATGCGCCCAGCAACAGAGAGCATACTAGAAGTCCATCCCATCAGCCTTTTATTGCATTTGTCAATCAACCTAGCAAACATCGAGGGCTTAGGATATTTAGTGGACAACGGAAGTCCCAGATAGGTAGAAAAGGAGGTGCCGACTTTGATCCCCAACATGTTTCCCAACATCATTGGATGCTTAGTCCCTCTGCTGAATATAGCCACACTTTTATCCCAGTTGATCTCAAGTCCAGTAAAATTTGTGAAGTCTCCTATCAGTTGGATAAGCCCCTTGAAAGAATGTTCATTAGCCCGGCAAAACAACAGGAGATCATCTGCAAACAATAAATGTGAAATGGCTCCCCTCCTTCTCATAGGTTGAATATTGCCTGAAGAGATAGAGTTTTCAATAAGGAGGGAGAAAGCTTCCATGGAAATGACGAAGAGGTAAGGGGATAGGGGGTCTCCCTGCCTGAGTCCCCTGTTACCATCAAAGTAGCCCACCGGTGAGCCATTAACCATGACAGAGAATGTAGGGGTGGATATACATTCAGAGATCCAAGAGATAAATTTCCTGCTGAAACCCATACGGTGCAAAATAAAGAAAATAAATTCTCTATTAACACTGTCGAAAGCTTTACGAAGATCAAGCTTAAGGCAAGCTCTGGATCCCATTGGATTGCTAAAATCTCGAATTTGCTCATGTGCAAGCAAAGCACTATCAGATAGAAGACGACCCTGTAAGAAGGCAGACTGGTTGGGGGATATGAGTTCATGGACCACAGTCTTAAGTCTATTGCAGATGATTTTACTAATGGCCTTATAGAACACATTACAACAAGCTATGGGTCTGTAATCTCCCAAACAGGAGGCCGAAGACTTTTTAGGCACCAAGGTAAGATTAGTATGATTAAGAGGGTGCATGAGCGAGCCATAGCGAAAAAAGGAATGAATAGCATCAGAAATATCTTTACCAATAGTGCTCCATGAATGCTGATAGAAAAACCCATTAAAACCATCTGGCCCAGGGGATTTATCCACCCCTATTTGGAAAACTGCCTCTTTAATTTCCTCATTGGAAATTTCACGCTCCAGCCAATTTGATGCCTCAGGAGTCAGAATCTTCTTGGTAACAAGATTGGGGAACACATTCCAATAATTATCTTGACGATAAAGATTAGCATAGAATAAAGGCGCACTTTCTCTTAGATCTTCGTAGACGTTGGATTGACCCCCAGAAGCATCCACAAGATGTCCCAAGTTGTTAAAACTCTGTCTGGCCTTCATGGCATTATAGAAGAATTTAGTGTTTTTGTCCCCCAAAGTAAGCCAAGATTGCCTACTTTTTTGCCTTAGCATAGCCTCCTCTTCCAATAAGAGGTTACATAGATGTTGGGAAAGCCTATGTTCTTCCTTTTGGAGAGAAATATCACTCTGAAGATTAAGATCATTTCGTAACTTCTCAAGGGAAGCCCGACAATCTTCAATACTTGTCTTCCCATTAGCCGCCCAAATTCTAAGCGAGGTTTTCAGATTTCGCAATTTAATAAAAATGCGATGCTGTGGAGACCCAGCCACATGCTGATTCCAGACCGAGTCTAATACTTCTTGGAACCCAATTTTGTTGGCCCATACATTAAAAAATTTGAATGGTTTAGGGTAAGATTTTACCTTAGTATGAAGATTGATGAGCATCGGGGAGTGATCGCTTGTGCACGGATCCAAATACTCAACAAAAGAGCTTGGAAGAATATCCAGGAAGCCAGCATTACATAAAACTCGGTCCAGTCTAGCAATAATCCTCTGCTGCCCAATACGCCGATTACACCAACTCATAGTATTACCAATAGCTTTGAGTTCAAGAAGGCCGCAATTGTTAATACAATCATTGAACTCATCCAGAACTTCCATCACACATCGCCTTCCGCCACACTTTTCCTGGAGGTATCTTACACAGTTGTAGTCTCCAGCGAGAAACCAAGCCTCACCCTTGATATTTCTCGCAATCTTTGATAATTGGTCCCAAAGAAAAAGCCTCTCTCCGCGCAAGTTACTAGCATACACACCAGTAATAGCTATAGACAATCCCCCTTTATTAGAGCACCTTAATGTTATATGTTGCTTGGAATTGGAGATAAGATCAGCATGCCAAATATCACTATCCCAAGCCATTATTATCCGCCCGTTTGATCCATCCATGAAATTCCCCATCGATGTCCAATTCATTGGAAAATGCGATTTCCACTTCCCCCCTCCCTCCTTAAGTTTAGTCTCCAGCAGGATAACCATAGATGGTTTTATTTTCAGAAGTCTGTCCTTTAGGTCTCTCCTTCTAACAGCGTTGTTGAGACCTCTAGTGTTCCAAACAAAAATAGACATTAAGTTTGGAGTGATTTGGCCCTCGGCAAGGTCCCTTCCTTCAGCCGAGTACTTTTACGAATACCCCCACCCGTAGTTGAGTTGGTCACCTGTGCTCCCTTAGGTATAATGCTCTCCTTATTAACTGATGAGCCGTCGACTCGCTTGACATGCCTACACTGCTCCTGCTCCCATTCAGGATTAATAATAGTTAGCTTCTCAGGTATAGAATCCGCAGCTTTAGGACTCAATTGATCCCCCTGAGCTAAGCCCCCAGCATCATCAGAACCTTGTCCAGGCATTTCACTCCACAATTTATTTCCCTCTTCAAAAATCATATTCTGATTCATATCCAACTGGAAATCAGAAGCCGAAGCCACAAAATCAGCTTCTATTGGTACATGTACAGGGGTATTAGTTGGGACTTCAGGCGATAGGTATTCCTCCCCTGTCATAGCTTTAGGCGCCCCAGAGACCTCATCTACCTCTCCATGCGTGACTTCTGTGGCAGTGTCGCTAGTAGAATTAGATAACCCGTATAGATCATTCCCATTCATATCTATTGGCTGATTTGAATCCTCAGGAAGTTGATCAATAAGTGGATCCTCAGAACTGATTTGATCACCTTGCTTATCAACTGGGTCTGCCAAACTTCCAATAAGTGGACCCGGGGTGGAGCTGGCATTGGCAATTGTGATATTTGCGGGCTCCGCAACATCATCCACCGGCGATTGGATTGAAGGGAGCTGAGGTTGGTCGGGACATTTATCGTCTGAATGTCCGAAGCAGATGCACTTACTACATCTAGGGGGCTCCCCCTCATATTTAGTTTCAATACAAACAATAGAACCATCATCCAATTCAAGACTCACATTTGGAGGGAGCGCCTTTGTTGCATTAACCTCAACCAGGCAGCGGGCGTAGGATAAACGATCAAGTCTGGCTGTAGATCTATCAAGACATATTGGGGACCCAATAACCGAAGAAGCAACATTAAGAATCTCCTTAGTCCACATTGCCAGGGGGAGGCCATGGAATTGTATCCAAACCGGCACAGCAGACAGCATGTCCCTATCATGCCGAAAAGTAGCGCTCCATTTTTGTAACACAGTCAACCTCCCATCAAATAGCCATGGTCCTCCATGAAGCACTCGCTCGCACTCTTTAGGACAATCAAACCTGAAGTAGAAGAAACCATTCTCTCTACTATAAATTTGCACTCCTTTCTTCAATTTCCATAGCCGATCAACCCAGGCTCTTAACTGGCCATAATAGGGGACGTCTCCTAGGACGTAACCAACCAACGTGTGTTTCCACCGCTCCGCTCCTTTCTCCAGCATAGAACTTAGAACCCGACCAACACAGTCACCACTGTCTTTGATCAAGGGTGGGACAAACGACATGGAGAGAGAATCATCATAAGTTCTACGATTAGCACAAACATCAGACCAAGAGGGTTTTGGAGCAGAGTTGTTGATGTGTACTGGAACATTAGGTCTTATTGGCATTTTCTCGAATACCTTTGGTGCACTGCTCTGAATCACCTTGCTCGAAATGTCCAATGTCCTCGGTTTAGGCCTAGCCCCTCCTCCCCGCACTAGAGTATTCCCGCCTCTCCCTAGTGAAGGGCCAACGACAGGATTGAACCTTACCCCCCGATAATTTGCCCTAAAGCCAACACCCTTTTCCTTTGCGCGTCCATCGACTGGACCAGGGTTCACAGCCCTACCTTTTCCTCTTCGCGACACGACCTGCCAATCCCCATCGCCTTGTCCAGAAATAGGGTTATCTTCGTTGCCAGATCCTTTTGCATTTACCCCGCCATTGTTGAACCCCCCCCGCACCTTTTGGATCGCCTGTGTCGCCAGAGCCGCGTTCCTCCATTTTCAATTTTATATATATATATATATATATATATATATATATATATATATATATATATATATATATATATATATATATATATATATATATATATAACCTATAACCATATAGCATATCACCTATAACACTTTGTGTTTGGGTCTGCGTATATATAAAACCTATAACCATATAGCATATCACCTATAACACTTTGTGTTTGGGTCTGCGTATATTTATCGATCACTAGAAAGTACCTGTGCACATAAGGCACATGTATCAAAGTCAAAACACACATTGATACATATCAAGATGGGCTACGCTTTAGGGCTAGGGTTAGGGTTAGTGTTAAGGTTAGAATGAGTCGCAGAGTGGAGTTTTCCCTATCATTTATTAGCATTTAAATTAAGTAGACTAGCACACAACATTGAGGGAATTGCATTTAACTCTATTAGGTGATATAATGGAACAATAAAGCTTGCACTAAATGTGGGTATTTCTAAGTAGTTTACAAAATGTGTATTAGTCAACTTGCATTTTATTGGATGCATTTGCAAGTTTGCATTTTATTGGTTTAACATTAATCTCAACTAAAAATTCCAACTTTCACATTACTTAATGATAAAATTCTTACAACATTCCCAAACTAAAATTCATCTCACAAGTAGGGAGTCTTACCTCTTGGAAGTGGATGAAATCCTCTCATCTTTCTCCTTTTTAAAACTTTAGGAATTTAGTGTTATGGTTTCGTCTTCTCCTCCGATTGTTTTGAACCCTAGTGTTAGGGTTTGAGAGCGCGTGAGAGGAAGGGATGGAAGGAGGGATGGAGTAATGGAGGGAGTGAACTGGATAGACTTCTACCCAAAAAACTGGGCAGAATCTGCCCAGAGCGCGCGCTGACCTTCGCTTTCGGCCGGGTCACACGTGCACTCAATTGCACGCTTGTTTTATGGGCAAACTCAAATTTTGAAGCGTTACTTGTCAAACTTAAATTTTATAAGTACTTCCTTTTATCCTCGTTTATTATTTTATTTGTTTTACAGTCTAACATAATATTTTTTGGTAGGGTCAACATGGCGAGGGCGAGACTGGCGATGGAGGTCCTTCAGGACAAGAGGGTGGAGATGGCGATGGCGAGGGGAGAGGGATTGGGGGCAATAGCGGCGATGGAGATGGATAGCGGCGATGGCGGTATATAGCGGGTTTGGTGGCGATGGCGACGATGGAGGCGTTCGATGATGGCGATGGCGAGGCGATCGATAGCGATGGTACGGTCATGGGGATGTGGCGATGGCGTTGGCATTGTAGGGTGTTAGGATTTTATTTTTTAATGTTGGCATAAACATAATTTTAAACCGCGGTCGTTGGCTAGGTACATATAATATATTTTATTTGATACATTGTTATCATTAAATGTTTGCATTTCCTTTTTAATATTTGTTTCCTTTATTTTGTTGTATATACAGGTACATATTTGTTATAAAATATTATATATTATATAACGAAAATACCGAAATTTTTTTAAAAAACAATTTATGCTATCAGCCACGGACAAATCCGTGGTTGACAGCACGATATGGCCACGGACGAAAAAGTCCGTGGTCATTACGGAATGGCCACGGATTCAGTGAACGAAATTGACAATTTTGTGCACGGAATCCGTGGCCAATACGTAATGGCCACGGACAAATCCGTGCCTGATACCTATATAAGGCCACGGAAAAATCCGTGGCCGATAGTTTTCGCCCACGGTTTGTGTGCACGGATTACGTCAGCTTCGTGCCCAGTATCTGTGGCTTATACATATCGCCCACGGACTCTGCCATGGCCTTAAATAGGTATCCGCCACGGATTTGTCTGTGGCAGATACTTTTATATTGTTTTTTATTCGGATTATTGGCCACGGACATCCGTGGGCGTTAACCTGTAGCAGATTATCGGCCACGGAAAAGTCCGTGGGCAAAGGTGGTATTAGCGACTATGGTATCGGCCACGGATTTTTTCTGTGGCAATAAAGTTTTAGCCACGGAATCCCGGCTTTCATCCTGTCACGCCCCGATCCCCAGAATACCCGACATCTAAATTTTTTTTCCAAGTATTCTGAAGAGCAGACGTAATGAAGAGGAAAAGAGGGAGAAAGAAGAAACTGAATAAGCATGCCACTGCGCATATGCCGGGATAGTACAAATGCAGCTTCATTAGAGTATTAACAACTCATGTATAGTATAGAACAACAACAACTAATTATACTACAACTTTCATTTACATACATAGTCCAAGTGCACCACTACACATACACCGTCATTCTCCACATCCCAAGACAACCATATTACACCACAAGACAGCTCACACCAAGTGCTACCCTGAACCCAACTCCAAAGCACCTCCAACCAGGATAACCCTGCCACCTAAAAAATGGGGAGGAACACGTCAATGCGTGCCCCAGTAGGAACCTACTTGGGTTTGGAACTCCGTTTTAGGGTTATCAAATCATAAGGCAAGCAAGAGTAATAGAGCATGTAATTAAGTGATATAGTGAAAATTAAATAGATAAAACAAAGGAATCATACCTGCGGTCCTATGTCGAGCTACTGCAAGAAAAGGGTTATCACGAATAATGATAAAAACAATAATAATAATAACGACACAAGTATTCAAGCAAACACTATCTGATAAGACAAGTACAAGTGCCTGAGGTATGACACATGGACACAAAGAAACATGCAAGTGAAGGGGAAGTGCTGCCAACAGATGGTATAACACGCAAATTCTTATTTTATTTATTTATAATGGAGTTAATTGAAACTTGGGTAAACTGTGTGATAGCAGGACCTGGACTTCACCCTAAATTTGGGGTGAATATAGCACACGGCGCAGTGGACACGGGCACTGTACAACACCGGGCCTCTCAGCTCCCCCGACCCTGGCAGGAGTGAGGCTCTCCCACAATAACACAACCTCCGTATGTCCCCTCCACTCATGGCAAGGCGAGTGGGTATAAATATCACATATCACAAACATTTCCTCCAACTTCTCAGTCCAGGCCTCATATCCACAATTTACTCAAATTCCACCTAAAACCCGGACTTTGCTAACTCACCCTCATTAGAGAGGACTGAGAATTATTCAATTTCATTGGTTAACATTATAAGTGACACGTTAGAGGTCTTGATGGCATGAATGTGCACATGTCACTTCAACTGTCCATCATCAAACATAGGGTCATGCACTCATGTGACATGCCCACTGTCATCACACATCATCCAATCACAATTTCAATGTATCCATGCCATTCGAGCCTCTAACTTCACCAATCATCAATGTGGCTCAAGGCCAACTTTAACATATGCACGTTACTCAAAATTTTAGATATTGCCTTCGTTGAGGCATTTCATCGAACACATGGTGGACGTGACATGTACGTCCGTAAGAACATTAGCAGATCAATTGGCATGACATATCATTAATCTAATTTGCATGTAAAAACAACAATCATGTGCCATTGTGAGTGGAATAACAATAATACACAATTTAACTCAACACTTAACCATTCAGCTTGCAGAAATTTGTAGAAATTGCCAATACATGAGCATATTACATCAGGTTTTATTGAGAATTTGGTAAAGTGTTCCAAATGAAAGTTGGAGATATACTGGTCCTTGATTCATAGATAACATTTCATGGAAAAATATTAAATGTGTGATTTATGGTGAATTAATAAGTAAAGTGTGTCAAATCTGTTTTTCAGACAGATTTTAGGGTCTGTGTTCAAAACCAATTTTGGGCATGTTTTAGCTTGAAATTAGACATAAGAGCAGTCTGATGAACTTTGAGAAAACCCTGTTAGCGTTCCAAAAAGACCAAAATTATAAAATTACAAGATGTGTGCAGATCTGTATGACAATTTTACTAAACTGTGTTAACACTGAAATTCAAGCAGTCATGTTGTAAAGTTGGATTTATTACTCCTAATTCCTGAATTGAAACTATATCAAATTTTATGTTATTTTGGGGTAGAACTTCAAGATCTACATGCTCATATTTTTTTCGAAACATGATTCGACCTACAGTAATCAGCAACAAGGCAAAAGCAGACATCAAATTTTCTGAAATTTTAAAGGAGATGTCTTTGCTAAGAATTTCAAAGAGAAAGTTGTGAAATTGAGCAATATCATGTAAAAATTGTTTTTCTTCATCAAATATTAGATAAAACATGCTATAAAAACAAATTAGAAAATTTTAAATTGATTGGAATTCCAATCCCAACAGATTCCTACCTCAAATCTCAAATTCTCCTTCTCTTTCCCTTTCTTTCTTCTCCATCTTCTTCTCTCTTGAAGTAAGCTTGAACCCCTTCTTTTTGGAATTAGGAATTAGGGTTTTTGGGTTGAAGAAGGAGGGGGAAAGGGAGCATAGGTGGCCGGCCTTATTTGGGGAAAAAAAGAAAAGAGAAAGGAAGAAGAGGAGAGAAGATTCAAGAAAGAAAAGAAAATGATTTCTCTTTGAATTTCTACACACTTCTTATTACTCCATAAGCCATGTTTAACTTAAAAAGACTAAAATACCCTTCCAAAAAATTTCCCCTCAACTTTCTCTTATTTACAAGTTTACCAGTACTTTACGTACACACCATTTAAGTATGTACACACAGCAAATTTAAGCCAAAAGACCATTTTGCCCCTGACCTTTCTAAAAATTTACAGGGGTTGCCATTGACCCCTAACCCCTTTCACACTAGCATGGCTCTTCCTACACACATCCACGGATATCCATGCATGCATTCATGCTTCACACACACACACACACACACACACACACACACACACACACACACACACACACACACACACACACACACACACACACACACGTCTAACACATTCCTGTTGTTTTGCACTTACGGCGTCTTTCACACTTCTTCCGCACTCTTTCTTGCTTTCTAGTCCTTAAACACGTGTTACGGACTAATCCCCCCCTGCACTACACTACATACATCGATATCTACGCTGATTTCACGTCTTCGTATGCACCGTAGGTAGAAATATATGTGTGTTCAGTAGAATACGTGTATAGTTCAAAATAGGGCATGACATCCTACCCACCTTAAAATAAAGTCCGTCCTCAGACTTCCTAGGGTGTGGACCTTACCTAGGTCAGCTAGGGATGATAGTCTTACTACCCATGAAGTACAAACAAGAATACATATCTACCTCACACTTATATACACCATATACTTCACTATCACCCATACACATTTGCATCACGCACAAGTCACAGATACATCCTATTACTCATCTAGCAGCACATCCATATCACTATATGCATCATTACATATACATACGTATAAGTTTTTCACGTAAACATCTAGGCACACCAACTCACACCTTAACATATACATCACTCACCACAAATAAGTCTCCATACATATTATTACATGTATTTAGACCACTTCCCATATCTATATGCATTTGGAATCACACCATATCCACATCACGATACATAACGTATCCATACATGGCGTGCTTTTAGATACATCACCACACACTCTAGTATAAACTATTTATAGTCTATCTCTTTATATATTTCCATATACGTCTACATCCATGCACAGACATCCAGCAATACACATTAATCTACACACCATTGCTTAATAAACATGGTCACTATCACGGTGTCACTCTGTATGTACTCTGGATCCCTATACTCCCAATGCTTAATCACATGGGCTTACTCACATTCATAGGCACGTAAATACATACATACACATAATAGTTAGTCGCATCCATAGATACGTTCACGTGCACGTAATAGCACATGCACGATTAAGTCACATAAGGTTCACAATTATAACCATAAATAAGTATACACACAACATCACATCCATAGCAGTGCACCTACTGCCTCACACAGATAGGCACATAGACCACCACAATACACCAGAGTGCACAACATAACACGTTACCTTCATATGCTATATATATATATATATATATATATATATATATATATATATATATATATATATATATATAGACACACACATATATATATATATATAACTATCCCTGCATCTGCTACACACTTACTTTCATAATGGACAAACAAATATAAATATCCATCTACACTCCATGCACACGTATATACATAAATTAGCAACCAAGTACACACTGTCCAATACACATATATCAAGCAGTTTCATTCGCTTACATTTATCACACATATATACACCTATATTCAATATCTATCAGAACTACATTTACATTGCACATTCACACACATACACACATGCTCTGATACAGACCTATCTATTCACGCATACAAATAAGAATACATTTATCCCAAGCACACTAAGATACATCTAGAGAAACAACCATGTGGAATAGATCAGCAAGTAGAACAAGATACGCATAAGTATATATACATATATGTATTCATTCATCCAATATACACACCATTACATATATTCCTACTGCACAGTACACCTACATGAACACATCCATACGCCTCACATTCATACAAGTATGATACATATTCACATATAGGTAAGAAATAATACTTCACATAAATACTCCACATCTACTCATATACACACTCATTATATACCTTCAGATATATTCATATCAACCCATATATATATATATATATATATATATATATATATATATAGGCCTACACATAGCCATATACACGTTCGCTCATACACACCAGATTATTATTCTAATAGTAGGTATACACACATACACACACACACACACACACACACACACACACACACACACACACACACATATTAGGATCCATACAACCATGCGCATACATTCACATGTATGGGCACGCACACACACACACCATACGTATCTTGCTATTACACACCTATATAGTCAAGCTACTCAAACTATACTAGTAGGTAGTTGATAGCTACCCCTACTAAGTGTATTCCAATATTCATACACATTCAGTAGATAGTCACATCTCATATACGTACACATTCATATACTGATACATACATATCGGAATAGGGATCATTTACATAGATATACATATAACCACTCATAAGACAGATATCAATACACGTTCAATAATAGCAACACATTTACACAGTCACACCATGCTTTCTACAACAAACATACATACATACAAGTATGTCATATATCAATACACAATCCCTCCTCATGCCACTATACACGGAAGGGTACAGGTACTACATATACATCCAATAGTCCTATAGACACCATTCGACATGGCTCGCACACACACACACACACACACACACACACACACACACACACACACACACACGTGTATGTATATATATCATAACTCTAATTAACCATGCAAACCTACAATCATTCCATATATATATCTGCACTCTATAGTCTCAGATCCTTATGTCCATCACATCTTATATGTGTTACATGTCATACATATATCCCTATCCCGTAATAGGCACAGTATAGGACTAAGGGTTTAAACGTAGGGTGGATGGCTAAAGCACCAATACCTACCTCGTAACGATCCCAAACACCCGAAGGCATTACTTGCATTATCCTTACGTCTATTACGTATCTATATTGCTACCGACACACCATGTATGGCCATTGCACAACATCTATATTCATGCAATAATACAACACACAAACATATACCAATTTAGGGTATATATCGGTACATTTAGGCACGTAGGCAGCTCATACACATACTCACAGTTACTCAAATCTAATACATTAAGAATTCATACACTAGTAATGCAACACTTGTGGTACATATATACATCAATATCCCAATCTATATCTACACCACCTACCCATACAAGCACACATATATTCACACCCATGCAATTCTTCCCATATACCCAAAGACAATGTTGACACTCCACTACTCTATCCATACAAGGATAGTCATACACACATCGGTACATTTCCCACGCGGGAACACAATCACAATACAATAGATAGGAAACACATACATGATCTTATAATACATACGTATATATCCCCACTCACACCCCCTACCATGTATATATATACATCTCCACTAACCTATATATACCACCAGTATACATGTACGAAGAATCATGTATACATCACCTATAGCTCAGGGTCACACGAATATAACACATGCCCATTTGCATATCCGCTTCATAAATCTATATACCACTATAACCATCCAAGATACAAGCAACTTTATGCTATTCAAGTATAATTACATATACCGAATACAAATATACCACCATATATATAATTCAAATCTCTAAACACAACAAATGCACTTGTACACACTGGTTCACACAGTTATAGATACACACGTATACCCCCAAATATACACCTATTGTGTAAATACTGTAGAAAGTTCATCCCGGACTCCCTAAAGTTAGGGGTTCAAGGGTGGATCACTGATAGCTCTAAGGTCTTTAAGGTCACTACCCACCTTAGGGCTAACCTATCCCAATCACCTAATGAAGCATTACAAGTACTATCCTTACGCACATCGCAGTGCTGTGACCTGCATGGGCCGCCAAAAACTGTCACGCCCCGATCCCCAGAATACCCGACATCTAAATTTTTTTTCCAAGTATTCTGAAGAGCAGATGTGATGAAGAGGAAAAGAGGGAGAAAGAAGAAACTGAATAAGCATGCCACTGCGCATATTCTGGGATAGTACAAATGCAGCTTCATTAGAATATTAACAACTCATGTATAGTATAGAACAACAACAACTAATTATACTACAACTTTCATTTACGTACATAGTCCAAGTGCACCACTACACATACACCGTCATTCTCCACATCCCAAGACAACCATATCACACCACAAGACAGCTCACACCAAGTGCTACCCTGAACCCAACTCCAAAGCACCTCCAACCAGGATAACCCTGCCACCTGAAAAATGGGAAGGAACACGTCAATGCGTGCACCAATAGGAACCTACTTGGGTTTGGAACTCCGTTTTAGGGTTATCAAATCAAAAGGCAAGCAACAGTAATAGAGCATGTAATTAAGTGATATAGTGAAAATTAAATAGATAAAACAAAGGAATCATACCTGCGGTCCTATGTCGAGCTACTGCAAGAAAAGGGTTAGCACGAATAATGATAAAAACAATAATAATAATAACGACACAAGTATTCAAGCAAACACTATCTGATAAGACAAGTACAAGTGCCTGAGGTATGACACAGGAACACAAAGAAACATGCAAGTGAAGGGGAAGTGCTGCCAACAGATGGTATAACACGCAAATTCTTATTTTATTTATTTATAATGGAGTTAATTGGAACTTGGGTAAACTGTGTGATAGCAGGACCTGGACTTCACCCCAAATTTAGGGTGAATATAGCACACGGCGCAGTGGACACGGGTACTGTACAAACCGGGCCTCTCAGCTCCCCCGACCCTGGCAGGAGTGAGGCTCTCCCACAATAACACAACCTCCGTATGTCCCCTCTACTCCCGGCAAGGCGAGTGGGTATAAATATCACATATCACACAACATTTCCCCCAACTTCTCAGTCCAGGCCTCATATCCACAATTTACTCAAATTCCACCTAAAACCCGGGTTTTGCTAACTCACCCTCATTAGAGAGGACTGAGAATTATTCAATTTCATTGGTTAACATTATAAGTGACACATTAGAGGTCTTGATGGCATGAATGTGCACATGTCACTTCAACTGTCCATCATCAAACATAGGGTCATGCACTCATGTGACATGCCCACTGTCATCACACATCATCCAATCACAATTTCAATGTATACATGCCATTCGAGCCTCTAACTTCACCAATCATCAATGTGGCTCAAGGCCAACTTTAACATATGCACGTTACTCAAAATTTTAGATATTGCCTTCGTTGAGGCATTTCATCGAACACATGGTGGACGTGACATGTACGTCCGTAAGAACATTAGCAGATCAATTGGCATGACATATCATTAATCTAATTTGCATGTAAAAACAACAATCATGTGCCATTGTGAGTGGAATAACAATAATACACAATTTAACTCAACACTTAACCATTCAGCTTGCAGAAATTTGTAGAAATTGCCAATACATGAGCATATTACATCAGGTTTTATTGAGAATTTGGTAAAGTGTTCCAAATGAAAGTTGGAGATATACTGGTCCTTGATTCATAGATAACATTTCATGGAAAAATATTAAATGTGTGATTTATGGTGAATTAATAAGTAAAGTGTGTCAAATCTGTTTTTCAGACAGATTTTAGGGTCTGTGTTCAAAACCAATTTTGGGCATGTTTTAGCTTGAAATTAGACATAAGAGCAGTCTGATGAACTTTGAGAAAACCCTGTTAGCGTTCCAAAAAGACCAAAATTATAAAATTACAAGATGTGTGCAGATCTGTATGACAATTTTACTAAACTGTGTTAACACTGAAATTCAAGCAGTCATGTTGTAAAGTTGGATTTATTACTCCTAATTCCTGAATTGAAACTATATCAAATTTTATGTTATTTTGGGGTAGAACTTCAAGATCTACATGCTCATATTTTTTTCGAAACATGATTCGACCTACAGTAATCAGCAACAAGGCAAAAGCAGACATCAAATTTTCTGAAATTTTAAAGGAGATGTCTTTGCTAAGAATTTCAAAGAGAAAGTTGTGAAATTGAGCAATATCATGTAAAAATTGTTTTTCTTCATCAAATATTAGATAAAACATGCTATAAAAACAAATTAGAAAATTTTAAATTGATTGGAATTCCAATCCCAACAGATTCCTACCTCAAATCTCAAATTCTCCTTCTCTTTCCCTTTCTTTCTTCTCCATCTTCTTCTCTCTTGAAGTAAGCTTGAACCCCTTCTTTTTGGAATTAGGAATTAGGGTTTTTGGGTTGAAGAAGGAGGGGGAAAGGGAGCATAGGTGGCCGGCCCTATTTGGGGAAAAAAGAAAAGAGAAAGGAAGAAGAGGAGAGAAGATTCAAGAAAGAAAAGAATAGGATTTCTCTTTGAATTTCTACACACTTCTTATTACTCCATAAGCCATGTTTAACTTAAAAAGACTAAAATACCCTTCCAAAAATTTCCCCTCAATTTTCTCTTATTTACAAGTTTACCATTACTTTACGTACACACCATTTAAGTATGTACACACAGCAAATTTAAGCCAAAAGACCATTTTGCCCCTGACCTTTCTAAAAATTTACGGGGGTTGCCATTGACCCCTAACCCCTTTCACACTAGCATGGATCTTCCTACACACATCCACGGATATCCATGCATGCATTCATGCTTCACACACACACACACACACACACGTCCAACACATTCCTGTTGTTTTGCACTTACGGCGTCTTTCACACTTCTTCCGCACTCTTTCTTGCTTTCTAGTCCTTAAACACGTGTTACTGCCTAATCCCCCCTTGCACTCTGCTACATACATCGATATCTACGCTGATTTCATGCCTTCTCATGCACCGTAGGTAGAAATATATGTGTGTTCAGTAGAATACGCGTATAGTTCAAAATAGGGCATGACACATCCACGGATTTGTTTGTGGCTGAAAGGCGGTTATGTAGTAGTAATCTGTGAGTCGATCTCGATAGCCCCATGCCTTTCCATTAAGTTTACGTTCTAACTTAATGATCGGTGGGGATTTGGGTCAGAACCTAGATCCGACCCCCCCTAACGCTCCTTTGTGGTGCAGGAAGAATAGAGTACGACCCCGCTAGAGGGTCGATCAATTAACGACGGTCGTTCGAGGATCGAAACCAACGAAGGTCGAATGACTGTCTTATCGAGCGATTGAGGCGAACGTGCTCCCGTGTGGTGTCTGCGACCCGATCATTCTACCACCCTGGTTCTACCAACTAGGGTCCCACCAACCTGTTGATGAGGCTCCACCTCGACCAGAGAGTCCACGTCAGCCCAAACGTTATTATCGCCATTTTTGGCTTTAACAACATGGATTCAATATCCAGATCAACTACTTTCCTTTTCTTCATTTTCTCCAACTTTTTGAGCCTCTCCTTCATTATATGAAGCTCCTTCTCTAACCCTCTCTTGTCAAGGATGATAATTTCATATACTAAAGCTCCCTGGTTGTACTCAACAAAGGCATTCTAACAATCTCGCTTGACTTGTCCTTTACAATGGCGTCCATATACTTATGAACCCATTTCCCTTCTTCCTTACTCCTTGAGAATTGCTATCTGCACCGCGTACGATGCGGTGCAGTGTACTATTAATTCCCAATTTGGGAATAGCTGTCACAACAATGTCCTATTATTTAAACATTGAAATGACATATTTTCTAAAATTAGAAAAAATTCGTACACTGCAGTTAGCATTTATCTACTCCTTTTGAAGCCAGCGATACTTGTTACGACCTAGAGATCGTAGGAGTTCGACTCCCGCCCAGAACCACTAATATACCACATTGACTCACCCCCTTAGCAAATGGATTGCCGGCCTGGAGGTCCGAGGCTACGTGGGAAGGGGCGCACCTCGCAGCGCCCCCCTGGCCGAGGCGTACAGCCACTCTCGCTCGGCCCGCCGAGGGCAGTGCGCTAGGTGAACACCCAGACAGCGCCGCCTGGGATGGCATCGCCGGACCTTTGATTCATCACGCATGACAAACAACCTAGTATAAGGACACGACTGACACTAGCGCCGCCCGACCATCTGACAAAGCACCCCCTGGCCGCTGTGCCCCCTGACACTTAATGCTTTCGGCCCTGACACCCTGACAAAAGTGCCCCTGGCCGTTGCACCATCTGACAAAAGAGAGGCAGACACTCATGTTCCTGACATCCAAGTCCGAAGCTTCCGTTGACAGCCAGGCCAGCTCAGCATGTCAAGTCAGCATGCCAGGTCAGCCCCACCTAATCATCTCCCATCAGGTATAAATACCCCCTCACTTCTTACGGTGAGGGGGTTGGCAAATTCCCTCCCAATTCCATTATTCACACACGAGAGCAAAGGTCGTCCATATCTTTGTTCTCCCACCCATAGCTCGTCACGTACAGTCGACACACCCTCAGTCCAACCTGCCCGCCTAGCCCCCGTTTTAAGTCCAGTTACTGACTTAGGCATCGGAGAGGCTAAGGGTTGGACCCCAACCCGGCCTTTCTGACGAGTTGCTCGTTGTGCAGGGTAACTCGCCCCGTGGTTGACGTCTGCCTTCGGCTCCAACTGCTCGGCCCTCCTCCACCGCGTCCGGTGAGATTTGACTCTGTGGTCTCACCCGATGGCAAGTGTAGCTTCTTCACCCCACTAATCACTTGTCAAAAAGCCTACCTAAACCCTCTTATCTATATAACCACCGTGCCCTTGGTTCCCCATAATACAAATTCATTGTACGCGAGTTCAATCCCGCAACAATTGGCGCCGTCTGTGGGAATGAAGGGTCACACCCATGTTAGACTCCATGCAGATCACTCGGAACCCTGACCACGACAAGGATTCTGTGGGTCAGGAGCCACTCTCTACCAATCACCCCGGCGACAGACCCCCCCTCTGGGGATAGGCGTCGAGACAGTCCAAACCACGGCCCGCGCAATCCAGAAGAACTTTGAGGCCGTTACTCAGGCGATGGGAGGCTGCGCAGCGACGGGAACAGAGGCACTGCCCGGCCCCTCGGAGCCCCCGAACGTGAGACAGAATCTTCACCCTCAGTTCAAGGAGGAGGGGGAACCGGGGGCTTGCCAAGGAGATTGCGGCCCAGCAGAAGCTCTTGGAAGAGGAAATGGAGGTCGCGCGGCTGCGGATGCGCCGGGAGGAGGCGGCCGCCACGCAAAGACATTTGGACGAAGCCGCCGAGACCACCCGGCAGGTCTATTTGGACGAAGAAACTACCCGCCACCAGCTCCGCTTCATCATCGCAGAACGCGAAAGGCTACGGAGGGAGAACGGAGGCAACCGGGAAATCCCGGAGGTGCCGGCGATGGGCCGGCGGCCCCGGGACAGGCGCGACCCGCTGTTGGCCAGATCCCCACCAGGAGGAGGGAGTCCGCCTCGCCAGCGCCACTCCCCCGATCGTCTGCACGAGGAAGCCGTTTGTCGACAACTACGCTTCCTCACCGCCGAGCGCGAAAGGCTTCTGCAGGAGAATTAGGAGCGGATGGAGATCCGGGAGGAGGCGACCAGAGGGCGATGGTACTGGGAGAACCGTAGCCCGCAACCCGTTGAATCCTCAACCCGGGGAAGGAGTCCCCCCAGGCGACCCTCATGCTACTCCCCGGGGTAGGAGGACCGTCGGCAGCCGAGGCGCGACTGGAGCCAGACCCCCGAATGGCGAAGGGGGATGCGCCCGAGCGCCCTACCTACCCGGAGGAAGCCACGCCGCTGGAACGGTGGATCACGTCCGCCCCGAGGCCAGTAAGGTTCAAACCCCCACACCTGGCCACCTACAACGGAAGAGGCGACCCCCTCACGCACGTGCAACAATACCAGGGGGCAATGGAGGCACATGATGTGGATGAGGCGTTCCTGTGCCGACATTTCTCGCAAAGTCTGAGGGACACAATGTTGGATTGGTACTTCGGCCTACCCGTGAGATCCGTTGGGAGCTTTGGCAAATTGTCCCACAAGTTCTGCCAAGAGTTTCGGGCTGGGCGGACGAAGAAGAAGCCCTTGGACTATCTCAGCACGATAGTCCAAGGAGAAGGGGAGACGACGGGTAGATACCTACGCCGCTTTCAGGATGAGAGATGAGCGGTGGTGACCTGCGACGACGAGGTACTCATGCTGGCCTTCAAGACAGGATTGCGGACTCGGAGCCTCTACAAATCCCTGCTCTGAGATCCGCCGACTGACTATGAGGCGCTGGTTGCCATGGCGGAGAGGCATGCGTTGGCCGAAGAGACTCTCGGCACAAAGGCCCTATTTCCCCCGGCGAAGCCGCTCCAAGGCGAGCCCAGTTCATACCCCCGGCCAAGGCAAGAGGAGGGGCATCGGGGGCGTGACCAGCTGGCCCTACCGAGGCACGACCCGACGGGGCGACGCCCGCAAGACTGCACTGGCCCAGCCCGAGAGTTTGCCCCGGCCCAAGGGCCCGCCCAAGCCATCCCAAGACAGGAAGGCCCCCTGCAGGCCCACTACACATGGCTCAACGCCCCCATGTTAGAGGTGCTGGCCACGGCGACGAGGGCCGGACTGCTACCGGAGCCTCCCCGGGGGATGAGGTCGGATCCGACGAAGCGGGATCTACGGAAGTAATGCCGGTATCACCGTGACCACGGCCACGATACCGACCATTGCTACACCCTTAAAAGAGAAATCGAGCGGCTGATCCAGGCGGGCCACTTGGGAGGCTTCGTAGGGGACAGGCAGGCAATACAAGGAGAGAGAGCCCCCCGGGAGGCACGGGGGCCGGAGCCGCCAGCGGACCACGGTCAGGAGGAGCCGCGCCCCCCTGGGGCGATCATGCGCATAGAGATGATAAGCAGGGGGCCGCCCCCAGGTGGGGCCTTGCCCATGATCGCGAAGGCAGGTGCCTGACAGGTGATGGTAGAGGACGCCAACAGCAAGCCGAAGCAGAGAAGGGCAAACCGACCCCCTATCACCTTCACCGAGGGAGATCAGCAGGAGGTTAGGAGTCAGCGCAATGACACCCTTGTCGTCGAGGCTCAGATCGGGACGGTCGTTGTCAGCCGGCTCCTGATCGACACCGAAAGCTCCTGCGACATCCTGTTCCTATCAACGGTCGAGAGGATGGGGTGGAGGTGCGCGGACCTAAGGCCCTGCACGGGCCCCATTGTCGGCTTCACCGACCATATGATCCCCATGGTGGGGACAATCACCCTGCCGATGACTCTGGGGGAGGAACCGAGGGTCGTCACCAGGGGGACACGATTCGTCGTCGTCGACATCGCGTCGGTGTACAACGGAATCATAGGGCACCCATACATGACGGCCGTAGAGGCGCTCCCCAGCCTGCTACACCAGATGATGAAATTCTGGACCCCACGGGGGGTGGGACTGGTGCGGGGAAACCAGGAGGAGTCTGGAGGCCACGACGAGGGGGCAGCCAGGCACCGGAGCCCGAAGCGGGCCCTAACGGTCCTCATCCTCGACAAAAGGGAGGACTTTTGCGACCAGCGGCCGACCCTGGTCGAGGAGGTCGAAGAGGTACCCGTAGCCGCAGAGGAGGAAAGAACCGTCTCCATCGGGACGAAACTCTCGGCCGCCCTAAGGGCGGCCCTCGTCAGCTTGCTCTGGGAAAATGTGGATATATTCGCCTGGTCACCCACAGACATGCTGGGGGTTGACCCGACGGTGATATCCCACAAGTTGAACGCGGACCCGGCCGGTCCGGCAGAAGAAGAGGAGCGCGGGGAGCAAAAAGAAGAGGGCAGCCGAGGAAGAGGTAGAGCGGCTCCTCAAGGCCAAGTTTGTCCGACCAGTGGACTACCCGGACTGGCTCGCCAACGTCGTTTTGGTGAAGAAGCCCAGCCGAAAATGGCGCATGTGCATCGACTTCACCGACCTTAATAAGGTGTGCCCAAAGGACAATTTCCCCCTCCCGCGGATCGACCACTTGTTGGACCAGGTGTCCGGTTACGAGTTGTTAAGCTTTATGGACGACTTCTCGGGTTACAACCAGATACCGATGGTGGAGGAGGACGAGGAGAAGACGTCCTTCGTCACTGATAAGGGCACCTTCTGTTACACCAAGATGCCCTTTGGACTGAAGAACGTCGGGGCGACCTATCAGCGGATGGTAGACCGAATATTCAACCCACAGGTCGGACGGAACTTGGAGGTCTACATCGACGACATGCTGATAAAGAGTAGGAGGGCCCCAGACCACCTCGCCGACTTACAGGACACGTTCCAAAGGGTTCGCCGATACAACTTAAGACTGAACCCCGCGAAGTGCATCTTCGGCATGCAATCGGGGAAATTCCTAGGCTTCATGATAACGAAGCAGGGGATCGAGGCGAACCCCGACAAGGTGACAGCCCTCATTAATATGGCGGAGCCACGGACGATCCGGGATTTGCAACGATTAAATGGCTGGATTGCTGGTCTGGGGCGATTCCTGTCGAAATCTGCGGAGAAATCGCTCCCCTTCTTCAGGGTCTTGCGCACTGCCTTTGGTGAGGCAAAGGACAAAAGGAAGGTGATCCCGTGGGATGACGACTGCGCATGGGCGTTCACAGAGCTGAGGGCTTACCTACAAAGTCCGTCGCTCCTCGCACGGCCGGAAGAAGGCGAACCCCTAGGGTTGTACTTGGCAACCAACGAAGAGGCCGTTAGTTCCGTCTTAATCAAGGAGGAAGGGGGCGTGCAGCGCCCTGTATATTACGCCAGCCAGATCCTCCGGGAGGCAGAGACTCGCTACAGTCCCATCGAGAGAGCCGCCTACTCCCTGATCACCATGGCTCGAAACCTTCGACCACACTTCCAGGCCCATCCCATCGCCATCCACACCGACATGCCCCTCGAGAAAAACCTGAAGAGGTTGGAGCGGTCGGGGAGGATGCTCAACTGGAGTGTCGAGCTCAGCGAGTTCGACTTAACATACAAAGCCCGGACGGCAATCAAAGGCCAGGCGTTGGCCGACTTAGTGGTGCAGTGCACTGCAGGGGGCACCCCGGGGGACCAACCAGAGCCACCATCGGTGACCGGGTCCCCGTGGGGGGCGGGGGGCAGAACCCTCAGAGTCCTCCCGGATGGACATGTACAAATTATGGACCATCCACGTCGATGGCTCCACGAAAGGATCCGGGACAGAGGCGGGTATCGTCATTCAAACCCCCGACGGATGCTCGTTGGAGTACGCCATGCGCTTCAACTTCCGGACAACCAACAATGTCGTGGAATACGAGGCCGCGGTCAACGGGCTGAAGCTCAGTAGGGTGGTTGGGGCGACGAACGTGTTGCTCCTTAGCGACTCACGGCTCGTCGTCTAGCAGATCCAAGGAAGCTTCGAGGCCCGAGAAGAAACGATGAAGCGCTACCTTAAGCGAATCCAGATCGAGCTCCACAAGTTCAAGAGAGCGGACGTCCAGCACTTGCCCCGCTCCAACAACCTTCGGGCGGATGCCCTGTCTAAGCTGGCTTCCTCCTCCGTGGCCGAGATCGGGAAGGCCATCTACGTCGAAAGCCTACTGACCCCAACCATCGACGAAGAAGAACTAATGTGTGCGGGCACGGTGACGACGTGGATGACCCCCATTATGAAGTACTTGGAGACGGGGGACCTGCCTGAGGAGCGGATGCTGGCTAAAAAGGTGGAGAGACGGGCCCTGTCATTCGTACTCCTCGACGGAGTGTTGTACCGCCGCCGCCGCGCCAATTTAGACGTCCTGTCCTATCTAAAGTGCTTGGGCCCGGAGCAGGCTGAGCAAGTCATCCGTGAAGTGCACGAAGGCTTCTGCATAAACCACCATGGCAGTCGCACCATCGCCCACAAAATAATGCGCCAGGTGTACTATTGTCTGACAATGATCCAGGACGCGGTTCAGTACGTCAAGAGGTGCGAGGCATGCCAGAAATTCGGCCGACGTACGACTGCACCTCCGACTAACTTGGTGCCCATTGTGAGCCCGATCCCTTTCGCCAAATGGGGACTCGACATCCTTGGGCCTTTCCCAAAGGCCTCCGGGGGAAGAAAATACCTAGTCGTCGCCGTGGACTATTTCACGAAGTGGGTAGAGGCCGAGCTGCTGGCGCGTATCACATGGACGGACATGAAGGGCTTTATCTGGCAGTCCATTATATGTCGCTTCGGGATACCCCGCTCGATATTCACGGATAACGGAAGACAGTTCGATTGCGAAGGCTTCCGCGATTTCTGTTCGGGCTGGGGGATCAAGCTCCATTTCGCGTCAGTCGCCCACCCGCAGTGCAACAGAATGGCGGAGGCCACAAACAAATGCATCCTGAATCCTATGAAGAAAAATGTGGACACCGCCCTAGGGGCATGGGTCGACGAACTGCCGGGAATCCTATGGTCCTATCGCACCACCCACAAGGCCTCGACCGGAGAAATCCCGTTCATGCTGGCATACGGATCGGAGGCGGTCGTTTCCATGGAAATTGGAGAAGAGACGCTCCGGTTAAAACTCTTCGACGAGGATATCAATAGGGAGGGGCTCGACCTCAGTCTCGAATTGGTGGACGAGATAAGAGACCGAGCCCTGACGAACCTCGTCAGGCAAACCAGAGGATGGCACGACACTACGACTCTCGGGTGAAGAAGCGGACTTTCAGGATCGGTGACTTGGTCCTCAGAGACGCCACCTTCAGACCCGAGACCGCCCTCCAGGGGAAGCTGGCCGCCAAATGGGAAGGGCCCTACAAGGTCATCGATATCATCGGACTGGCTACGTACATCTTGGCAACCCCAGACGGCAGTGAGCTAGCCCACCCTTGGAATGCGAAGCACCTGCTAAGGTTCTACCAATAGTTGTGAGTTTTTCTTTTATATATACAAGATACACGTCTACCCACCTTCCCAAACATTGTTGTTTCCACATGAGTGTTTCAGTGCCAAACCTCCGAACCTCTAGGGCAGGGCCGACCCTCGCCACCCAAACCAAAGAAGGGCACGGGCCGGTCTATGCGCTCGCTCCCCCCTCGAGACCTCTGGGGCAGGACCCACCCTCGCCACCCAAACCAGAGAAGGGCACGGGCCGGGCTACGCCCCCGCTCTCCCCCTCAAGACCTCTGGGGCAGGGCCAACTGTCACGACCCGCTTCCCTAAAATGGAGGCGAGACGTGAAAAGGTTCGCACGGGAGTGGAGCGGTGAAGCCCCAAACCCGATAAGCGTCAATTTAGTATAAGCAGGTCTCTGTAATTGCAAACGAAATAACAACAATAATAATAATAATATGAGACAGATATAAAATACCAATCCCAAAATTGTCCACAAAGTATTCAACATCACAGAAAAGCCACCAGGCTAAAAGAAAGAGTCTAAGGGCCCAGAACAAGGCCAAACAAAAGCAACGACATAAATAAGTATAGGTGCCATGCACCGATAAACAAACAACTGTCTAGCGAAAATAAAACACAACGGAGACACTAGGACTGGTCCCCAGTGTCCACGTACTCCTCGCCCAACACGGGCTCAAGCTCGGCGTCCGCAAACACCTCACCCTCAGCGGGCAACTCAGGCTCAAGGTCTAACATGCGTCACCCAAAAGAGAAAGGGGCACATGTCAGCAAGTCTAAAAGACTTGGGCAAAGAAACTGAAGGTAAGGTAACTAGCAACCTAACAGTTTAGTACGCATGACATGGCAGTTACAACATGAGTGCACAATTTAAACCATGGCAAGACAATTTGTACATGAGAGCAATCATCGGGACGAGACAAGACAAGACAAGGCAAGAGTAGCTACGCTACTATCAGTCAATCCACATTGTTTTGCAAGTGTTTACGCCCTTCGCTGAATGGTAAAACATGTCAGACCGATCGGCACTAAACACAATTCACATTTCACGGTTGTTTTGTAGATGTTTGCGCCCTTCGCTGAATGGCTAGCATGTCAGTCCGATCGGCCCCAAACACTACCCCACCCCAAAGAGTTTACGCCTTACAACTACAGTTGTTGATCAAACAGACCTCCAGTTGAATGGCCGCTTAACCCTCACCCCCTATACCCACACGTAAACAAGCCAGGGACACTGCACATGAGCCCAGCAAGTGAGCCAGGGTTGCCCCGCACGGGAGCTTGTTTCTTAGTTCACAATTCAATATCGAGCGTTGGGGTTTCCAACTACAGGGCTCGCTTCTGGAACACGAGCCAGGTAACACAAGTAGTGTAGCAAAGCTACGCAATCACGGGATCACCAAAACAATGCAATGACATGACATTTAATTTGCGTACCGTTAATGGAAAGTAAACATGACATGGTAATTGTGCAACATGCTATATGTCGGAATTAGCTTCGTTGTCAAGCTAACTCCCCAATTTGGGCCTAGGCGAGTATCATTTCGTCGCCTAGTCTCTTTTACGCCTACAATAAGCAAATGGCCTAAAACATGGCCTAAACCCTAAGTGGCAAGTTTCACTTGCCTAGCACCGGGGATGACGACCACTTCGTCACACGGATGCCAATCTACGGGAAAATCGCTGTTTTGGGGGACCAATCAACAAATAACATGAATTATTATTAGGGTTTCATAAAAGTATAACTAAGTTATAAAAACAACGGTAGATCGATTTCTTACCGAGAGGAGGCGGAAGAAACACTCCGGGGAACCCTAGGACCAGATCTGGAAAAGATTGGGGAAGTTTGGAGAAACTAGGGTTTAGGGGATTTTGATGGGTTTGATGGATTTTGATGGAGATTTGGGGAATATGAGAAGTAGATAGGGTGAATGGTTGGATTGGATGATGATTCTAGGGCTTGGAATGAAGAAATGGAGCTTGGAGGAAGATGGGGGCTCAAAGGGGAAGTTTCTAGGGTTTTGGATCGTGTTGGAGGAAGAAGAAACGGTTGGGAGGGGTATTTATAGGTTGGGCTGGCGGCTGCCCAGAAATTAGGGTTTTAACACAGACTAGTCGGTCAAAGAACAACCACTGACCGACTAGTTTGGCAACTAGTCGGTCGGTCGACCAACGCTGACCGACTAAGTGTAAACAGTAACTCCTGAATGAAAATAGGATTTAGAGTTAGTCGGTCCATGAACAAATACTGACCGACTAGTTTAACATCTAGTCGGTCGATGAACGTTCCTAGACCGACTAAGAGTAAACAGTAACTTGACTGTACAGTAGAACCAAGAATTAGTCGGTCTGAGTACAAAACTTAACCGACTAGTTTAGCAACTAGTCGGTCGAAACATGAACTTAGACCGACTAAGAAATGAACAGTATTGATACTAAAATTTAGATGATGAGTTAGTCGGTTAAAGAAGCATTGCCGACCGACTAGTTTACAACCTAGTCGGTCAACAACTCTTCTTAGACCGACTAACGATAAACAGTAGCTTCCTCAGAAATTTAGAAAGCTCACTAGTCGGTCCAAGAAGGATTGCCGACCGACTGGATCGTCATCTAGTCGGTCGGTGCCCCTTCTTATACCGGCTAATGAGCACAGAAAGTTCCGATACGGAGCACGAGGCCCCGTGATCGAATCCTAAGACTCCTAGGCTTGATCTAACAGTTAGATACGACTGTTATGAAGCCCGTCACAAACGGCGTACCTCGAAATCGACGATCCTAAGGAAGAAACGAGAAAATACGACGAATCGATCGAAAACGAAAGTTACGGAGACGAAAACCACACAAGAGGGGAAAATCCACCAAAACATATATTATATTATAATAAATTCAGATACAAGAAAACCAGTCGTTACATCCTCCCCAACTTAAGAAAAATTCCGTCCTCGGAATTTCCGAATACTCACGAGTCCGGAAACAAAAGTGGGTAGCGCTCTCGCATCTCATCTTCTCTCTCCCAAGTAGACTCTCCTGGCGAACCGTGCCGCCACATCACTCTAACAAGATCGACGACCTTGTTTCAGAGCGACTTCTGACGCCTGTCCAGAATCTGCACTGGATGCTGGTCATACGTCAAATCTGAGCGAACGGCGATCTCCGAGAAATCCACGGCATGAGATGGATCGCTAATGTATCGACGAAGCTGCGACACATGGAAAACATTGTGAACTCCTTCCAAAGATGGCGGCAAGGCCAAGCGATAAGCTACCTCGCCAACCCTCTCCAAAACGTCAAATGGTCCAATGTTTCGCGGGCTCAACTTCCCACGCTTCCCGAAACGAATCACGCCACGATTCGGGGAAATCTTCAAGAACACATGGTCGCCCGGCTGAAACTCCAAAGGACGACGTTTAGCATCAGCCCAATGCTTAAAACGGTCCTGACCAATCCTTAACCTCTCCCGAATATTCCTGACGATCTCCACGGCCTCCACGATCATCTCAGGTCCCAACAACTCCCGATCACCAACGTCATCCCAACTCAATGGTGATCGACATTTCCTCCCATAAAGAGCGGCGAAAGGCGCCATGCCAATACTCGCCTGGAAGCTGTTGTTGTAGGAAAACTCCACCAAATGCAGATGGTCCTCCCACGAACCCTTGAAATCCAACATGCACGCCCTCAGCATGTCTTCCAAAATCTGAATCGTCCTCTCGGACTGGCCATCCGTCTGCGGATGGTACGCCGTGCTGAAACTCAGACGCGTACCCAAACTCTTCTGCAAACTCTGCCAAAACTGAGATGTGAACCTCGTGTCTCTGTCAGACACGATACTCACAGGGACTCCATGAAGTCGCACGACTTCCTCCATATATCTCCTCGCTAGCACCTCCGTGGACTGTCCCACTCGGAACGGAATAAAGTGCGCAGATTTGGTCAACCGGTCTACGATTACCCAAATTGCGTCATTCTGCTTCGGACTCCGAGGTAGTCCAGTCACGAAATCCATAGTGATGTGCTGCCACTTCCACTTCGGAATCGGAAGCGGTTGCAGCAACCCGGCCGAACGCTGATGCTCCGCCTTCACTTGCTGGCAAACCAAGCACTTGGCCACACTTCGAGCCACACTCCTCTTCATACCATGCCACCAATAATTCAGGCGAAGGTCCTGGTACATCTTGGTGCCACCAGGATGCACAGAATACGGCGAACTGTGTGCCTCCACCATCAGCTCCTCTCTAATATCCCCAGCTGGCACACACAACCTGGCTCCAAACCTCAGCGAGCCATCCTCATGAATCAAAAAGTCAGTCCGCAGACCGGCTTCCACCATCTCCCGAATCTTCACCAACTTCGGATCCTCAGCCTGGCCAGCCTTAATCCGATCCACGATCGTTGACTGCACCTGCATGTACATCAACGAAGAAGCCTCCCCAGGAAGAACAATCTCCACGCCAGACTCGCAAAAATCCTGCTGCAATCTCCACTGCGAGGTCAAAATCATCACCGCTGGAAGCCTACTCAAAGCATCCGGAACCACATTCACCTTGCCGGGGTGATACTGCAAATCAATCTCATAATCCGACATAAGCTCCAACCATCGACGCTGTCGCATGTTGAGCTCCTTCTGAGTAAAAATATACTTCAAGCTTTTGTGATCGGTGAAAATTTTCACTTTCTCACTCAACAAGAAGTGCCTCCAAATCTTAAGAGCAAACACAACGGCCGCCAACTCCAAATCATGCGTCGGGTAATTCTTCTCATGAACCTTAAGCTGACGAGACGCATACGCCACAACATGCCCGTGCTGATGAAGCACGCAACCGAGACCCTTGCCAGAAGCATCGCAAAAGATCTCAAATCCACCGCTGCGATCAGGCACAACAAGAATAGGGGCACTCGTCAACCTCTCCCTCAGAACACCAAAAGCACTCTCACAATCACCCGACCAAACATAAGCAACATCCTTCCGCGTCAACCTGGTCATCGGCTCAGCAATACAGGAAAAATCCTTAATGAATCGCCGATAGTAACCAGCAAGTCCAAGGAAACTCCGAATCTCAGACGCAGACGACGGAACAGGCCACTCCCTGATGGCCCGAATCTTCTCGGGATCCACAGAAATACCATCTCCAGTCACCACATGCCCAAGAAAAGCAACTCGGTCCAGCCAAAACTCGCACTTCGAAAACTTAGCATACAAACGATGCTTCCTCAAAATTTCCAACACCGTCCTTAAGTGTGATGCATGCTCTTCCTCCGACTTCGAATATATCAGAATGTCGTCAATGAAGATAACGACAAACTTATCCAGAAAGTCGTAGAAAATCAGGTTCATCAGATTCATGAAAACTGCGGGCGCGTTAGTTACGCCGAAAGGCATAACCACAAACTCATAGTGTCCATACTTCGTCCTGAACGCTGTCTTCGGAACATCATCCCTCTTCACCTTCAGCTGATGGTAACCACTCCTCAAATCCAATTTTGAAAACACCCTCGAACCTCCAAGCTGATCGAAAATATCATCGATGCGAGGCAACGGGTATTTATTCTTAATGGTTACCGCATTCAATCCCCGATAGTCCACGCACATGCGACGCGAACCATCCTTCTTCTTAACCAGAAACACCGGTGCTCCCCACGGAGACACACTAGGATTAATATAACCCTTCAGCAACAGCTCATCCAACTGCTTCCGCAACTCTTTCAATTCCGCGGGTGCCATACGATACGGCGCCTTCGAAATCGGCTGCGCACCTGGAACTAGATCAATAGAAAATTCCAAAGCTCGATCAGGTGGCAAACCGGACATTTCCTCGGGGAAGACGTCGCCAAAATCTCGCACCACAGCTGGCCACTCCAGCTCCATCTGCATCGCTACAGCCTCCACCGGCCTGGCCCGAAATCTGACAGGACCAAGCGAACTGCTACCACGACTGAACTCAAAGACCGGATGTCCGGGAATCTCGAACACCACCTTCTTCCGACGACAGTCGATCGTAGCATAGAAGCTCGCAAGCCAATCCATCCCAAAGACCGCATCGTAGTTGGTGATGTTGTGGACAATAAAATCAGCATAAAGCTCATGTCCACAAACCACCACAGAGCAATGACTGCACCCACGATGCACCGTGACTACTCCATTCCCTGTGACGATGTTCCAACTCTTGGAGAGAGGGGACGTCGACAAGGAATGCTTCTCCACGAAGCTCTGGGCCAAAATGCACATCGACGCACCTGAGTCAAAGAGGACTCGGGCAGGGAACGTGCAAACCAAAACCACACCTAACAAACAGTCTAATCGATCAAATCTTATTCTAGCAATACCATACACAAGCATTCACATAATTTAACAATCAATTTAATTAAGGAAGGAATAATCTAGATCGAAAGTTACCTGCAATGACCTCATCCATGGCCAAGACCTCCTCCTCGGTCATCAGAAATGCCTGCCTCCTCGGCGGAACAGCCTGCCGAAAAGCCTGCCCCTGTGGAACAAGAGCCGCTCCCCGTCCAGCAGGAACAGGCGCTCGCTGCTGCAACGGCTGAGCTGCAACAGGAGCCCTCCGCAGCGGACCCGCATGCCGACAATCCCTCGCGACATGGGAGGCATCACCGCAAACCAGACACTGGCCCAAAAACTTCCGGCATTGATCCTTGATATGGCCAGGCTTGCCGCAGAAATGGCAAGACTTCAGAATAGGCCCTCCCGGCCTCTTAAACTGAGCGGACTGATTAGGCCTGAATCCAGGTCTAACCACAGCTCTCGCCTGTTCCACAGGCCTCCTCACAGCACCAACAACAAACCCCTTCCTCTGGTTCATAAGCAGCTCCTGCCTCTTGGCAGCGACCAAAACCTTCTGATAAGATTCCCGGTCCGAAGAGGTCACAAAGCTGTGGAGCTCTGAAGCAAGTCCCTGAAGGAACCTCTGAGCTCGCTCCTCAGCGTCCTGCACCATCTTTGGTGCAAACCGACTAAGCCTCATGAACTCCTGGTGGTACATGTCCACCGACGAGTTCCCCTGCTTCAGATCGATAAAACGCTGCAGCATCTCTTCCCTGGCAGCCTTCGGGAAAAACTCACCATCAAATCTGGCCTTAAAGGTAGCCCAGACGATCGGCTCTCCCAACATCTTTTCCTCAGCATCCCACCAATTCCTGGCGTTATCCTTCAGCTGGCGCTTCGCCAAGTCAACCCAACTAACTTCGTTGACCTTGGACATCTTCAGGTTGTCCTCGATATTCCTCATCCATTCATCAGCAGCTAGGGGACCTTCGGTTCCATCAAAATACGCAGGACCCAGCTCTCGGAACTGCTTCGCCCCGGGCTCAGAGCGAGGGGTTTCCACCACCCGAGCAGCTCGAGTCACCGGAGCATTCTGCACCTGCAGAAGCACACCCTGCTGAACCTGCATCATTTGCAACATCATCCTCATCATCTCCCCATTAGTGGGCTCCCGCTCAGGATCCTCGTCGTGAGGGGGCGCACCACTACCACCACCTCGGGTGATCCGCCTTCCTGCCATCTAATGACGCAGAAAACGAAACAATTAGACTCATAGCTTAGGGCTCAGGGGTCGAAATTATTTGTTGGACAATCTTGCATTATTATCGTTATCCCGACAATTGCAGTTACAGATGACCTACATGGGCCACCACTAAAACCTGTCACGACCCGCTTCCCTAAAATGGAGGCGAGACGTGAAAAGGTCCGCACGGGAGTGGAGCGGTGAAGCCCCAAACCCGATAAGCGTCAATTTAGTATAAGCAGGTCCCTGTAATTGCAAACGAAACAACAATAATAATAATAATAATATGAGACAGATATAAAATACCAATCCCACAATTGTCCACAAAGTATTCAACATCACAGAAAAGCCACCAGGCTAAAAGAAAGAGTCTAAGGGCCCAGAACAAGGCCAAACAAAAGCAACGACATAAATAAGTATAGGTGCCACGCACCGATAAACAAACAACTGTCTAGCGAAAATAAAACACAACGGAGACACTAGGACTGGTCCCCAGTGTCCACGTACTCCTCGCCCAACACGGGCTCAAGCTCGGCGTCCGCAAACACCTCACCCTCAGCGGGCAACTCAGGCTCGAGGTCTAACATGCGTCACCCAAAAGAGAAAGGGGCACATGTCAGCAAGTCTAAAAGACTTGGGCAAGGAAACTGAAAGTAAGGTAACTAGCAACCTAACAGTTTAGTATGCATGACATGGCAGTTACAACATGAGTGCACAATTTAAAACATGGCAAGACAATTTGTACATGAGAGCAATCATCGGGACAAGAGACAAGACAAGACAAGACAAGAGTAGCTACGCTACTATCAATCAATCCACATTGTTTTGCAAGTGTTTACGCCCTTCGCTGAATGGTAAAACATGTCAGACCGATCGGCACTAAACACAATTCACATTTCACGGTTGTTTTGTAGATGTTTGCGCCCTTCGCTGAATGGCTAGCATGTCAGTCCGATCGGCCCCAAACACTACCCCACCCCAAAGAGTTTACGCCTTACAACTGCAGTTGTTGATCAAACAGACCCCCAGTTGAATGGCCGCTTAACCCTCACCCCCTATACCCACACGTAAACAAGCCAGGGACCCTGCACATGAGCCCAGCAAGTGAGCCAGGGTTGCCCCGCACGGGAGCTTGTTTCTTAGTTCACAATTCAATATCGAGCGTTGGGGTTTCCAACTACAGGGCTCGCTTCTGGAACACGAGCCAGGTAACACAAGTAGTGTAGCAAAGCTACGCAATCACGGGATCACCAAAACAATGCAATGACATGACATTTAATTTGCGTACCGTTAATGGAAAGTAAACATGACATGGTAATTGTGCAACATGCTATATGTCGGAATTAGCTTCGTTGTCAAGCTAACTCCCCAATTTGGGCCTAGGCGAGTATCATTTCGTCGCCTAGTCTCTTTTACGCCTACAATAAGCAAATGGCCTAAAACATGGCCTAAACCCTAAGTGGCAAGTTTCACTTGCCTAGCACCGGGGATGACGACCACTTCGTCACACGGATGCCAATCTACGGGGAAATCGCTGTTTTGGGGGACCAATCAACAAACAACATGAATTATTATTAGGGTTTCATAAAAGTATAACTAAGTTATAAAAACAACGGTAGATCGATTTCTTACCGAGAGGAGGCGGAAGAAACACTCCGGGGAACCCTAGGACCAGATCTGGAAAAGATTGGGGAAGTTTGGAGAAACTAGGGTTTAGGGGATTTTGATGGGTTTGATGGATTTTGATGGAGATTTGGGGAATATGAGAAGTAGATAGGGTGAATGGTTGGATTGGATGATGATTCTAGGGCTTGGAATGAAGAAATGGAGCTTGGAGGAAGATGGGGGCTCAAAGGGGAAGTTTCTAGGGTTTTGGATCGTGTTGGAGGAAGAAGAAACGGTTGGGAGGGGTATTTATAGGTTGGGCTGGCGGCTGCCCAGAAATTAGGGTTTTAACACAGACTAGTCGGTCAAAGAACAACCACTGACCGACTAGTTTGGCAACTAGTCGGTCGGTCGACCAACGCTGACCGACTAAGTGTAAACAGTAACTCCTGAACGAAAATAGGATTTAGAGTTAGTCGGTCCATGAACAAATACTGACCGACTAGTTTATCATCTAGTCGGTCGATGAACGTTCTTAGACCGACTAAGAGTAAACAGTAACTTGACTGTACAGTAGAATCAAGAATTAGTCGGTCTGAGTACAAAACTTAACCGACTAGTTTAGCAACTAGTCGGTCGAAAGATGAACTTAGACCGACTAAGAAATGAACAGTATTGATACTAAAATTTAGATGATGAGTTAGTCGGTTAAAGAAGCATTGCCGACCGACTAGTTTGCAACCTAGTCGGTCAACAACTCTTCTTAGACCGACTAACGATAAACAGTAGCTTCCTCAGGAAATTTAGAAAGCTCACTAGTCGGTCCAAGAAGGATTGCCGACCGACTGGATCGTCATCTAGTCGGTCGGTGCCCCTTCTTATACCGGCTAATGAGCACAGAAAGTTCCGACACGGAGCACGAGGCCCCGCGATCGAATCCTAAGACTCCTAGGCTTGATCTAACAGTTAGATACGACCGTTATGAAGCCCGTCACAAACGGCGTACCTCGAAATCGACGATCCTAAGGAAGAAACGAGAAAATACGACGAATCGATCGAAAACGAAAGTTACGGAGACGAAAACCACACAAGAGGGGAAAATCCACCAAAACATATATTATATTATAATAAATTCAGATACAAGAAAACCAGTCGTTACACCAACCCTCGCCACCCAAACCAGAGAAGGGCACAGGCCGGGCTACGTGCCCGCTCCCCCCCTCGAGACCTCTGGGGCAGGGCCAACCCTCGCCACCCATACCAGAGAAGGGCACGGGCCGGGCTACGAGCCCGCTCCCCCCCTCAAAACCTCTGGGGCAGGGCCAACCCTCGCCACCCAAACCAGAGAAGGGCACGGGCCGGGCTACGCGCCAGCTCCCCCCTCGAGACCTAGGGGGCAGGGCCAACCCTCGCCACCCAAACCAAAGAAGGGCACGGGCCGGGCTACGCGCCCGCTCCCCCATCGAGACCTCTGGGGCAGGGCCAACCCTCGCCACCAAAACCAGAGAATGGCACGGGCCGGGCTACGCGCCCGCTCTCCCCCTCGAGACCTCTGCGACAGGGCCATCCCTCGCCACCCAAACCAGAGAAGGGCACGGGCCAGGCTACGCGCCCGCTCCCCCCTCTAGACCTCTGTTGCAGGGCCAACCCTCGCCACCCAAACCAGAGAAGGGCACGGGCCGGGATACGCGCCCGCTCCCCCTCTAGACCTCTGGGGCAGGGCCAACCCTCGCCACCCAAACCAGAGAAGGGCACGGGCCGGGCTATGCACCCGCTCCCCCCCTCGAGACCTCTGGGGCAGGGCCAACCCTCGCCACCCAAACCCGAGAAGGGCACGGGCCGGGCTACGCGCCTGCTTCCCCCTCAAGACCTCTGGGACAGGGCCAACCCTCGCCACCCAAACCAGAGAAGGGCATGGGCCAGGCTACGCGCCTGCTCCCCCTCAAGACCTCTGGGGCAGGGCCAACCCTCGCCACCCAAACCAGAGAAGGGCACGGGCCGGGCTACGCGCCCGCTCCTCCCTCAAGACCTCTGGGGCAGGGCCAACCCTCGCCACCCAAACTAGAGAAGGGCACGGGCCGGGCTACGCGCCCGCTCCCCCCCTTGAGACCTCTGAGGCAGGGCCAACCCTTGCCACCCAAACCAGAGAAGGGCACGGGCCAGGCTACGCACCCGCACCCCCCTCGAGACCTCTGGGGTAGGGCCAACCCTTGCCACCCAAACCAGAGAAGGGCACGGGCCGGGCTACGCGCTTGCTCCCCCCCTCGAGACCTCTGGGGCAGGGCCAACCCTCGCCCCCAAAACCAGAGAAGGGCACGGGCCGGCCTACGCGCCCGCTCCCCCCCTCGAGACCTCTGGGGCAGGGCCAACCCTCGCCACCTAAACTAGAGAAGGGCACGGGCTGGGCTACGTGCCCGCTCCCCCCTCAAGACCTCTGGGGCCGGGCCAACCCTCGCCACCCAAACCAGAGAAGGGAACGGGCCAGGCTATGCGCCCGCTCCCCCCCCTCGAGACCACTGGGGCTGGGCCAACCCTCGCCACCCAAACCAGAGAAGGGCACGGGCCGGGCTACACGCCCGCTCCCCCCTCAAGACCTCTGGGGAGGGCCAACCCTCGCCACCCAAACCAGAGAAGGGCACGGGCCGGGCTACGCGCCCGCTCCCCCCTCGAGACCTCTAGGGCACGGCCCACCCTCGCCACCCAAACCAGAGAAGGGCACGGGCCGGGCAACGCACCCGCTCCCCCATCTAGACCTCTGGGGCAGGGCCAACCCTCGCCACCCAAACCAGAGATGGGCACGGGCCGGGCTACACGCCCGTTCCCCCCTCAAGACCTCTGGGGCAGGGCCAAACCTCGCTACCCAAACCAGAGAAGGGCACGGGCCGGGCTACGCGCCCGCTTCCCCCCTCGAGACCTCTGGGGCAGGGCCAACCCTTGCCACCCAAACCAGAAAAGGGCACGGGCCGGGCTACGTGCCCGCTCCCCCCCTCTAAACCTCTGGGGCAGGGCCAACCCTCGCCACCCAAACCAGAGAAGGGCACGGGCCGGGCTACGTGCCCGCTCCCCCCTCGAGACCTCTGGGGCAGGGCCAACCCTCGCCACCCAAACCAGAGAAGGGCACAGGCCGGGCTACGCGCCCGCTCCCCCCTCAAGACCTCTGGGGCAGGGCCAACCCTTGCCACTCAAACCAGAGAAGGGCCCGGACCGGGCTACGCGCCCGCTCCCCCCCTAAGACCTCTGGGGCAGGGCTAACCCTCGCCACCCAAACCAGAGAAGGACAAGGGCTGGGCTACTCGCTCGCTCCCCCCCTCAAGACCTCTGGGGCAGGGCCAACCCTCGCCACCCAAACCAGAGAAGAGCACAGGCCGAGCTACGCGCCTGCTCCCCCCTCCAGACCTCCGGGGCTGGGCATAGGCCTCGCCGCGTAACCACACCTCAGACCTGGCAGACCCGTGATCCCTGAAAAGTCGAACCTGGGAAGGAGGACAAGGGCACGTAAACCGGGACAAACCAGGCATCGGGTCCCGAGGAGTTAGCCCCAATGTGACTCGACGAAACGAAAGGACGCTCGGAAAATACGCCACCAATAATGACACACCCCAAAAGAGGTTCCGTAAGCGCCACCTGGCAAAAGCGGTTTCCAATGGGCGCGATTTCGAGGAGCCCATTAATAATGCCAGCTCACCGCAGTAATTAGGGGGGAAACCGTCAACAAAATCCCCCTATAAAGAAACCACTCACCCTCCGAAAGATGGAGGGACAAAGATTTGGAAGGTATGAGAAATCGGCCCAGACACCCCCCCCCACTCGCTGGGAAACGGGCCGAGATGCCTCGCTCAAACAAAAGGGAGGTCACCGGCCACCAAAGGTTCCCTCCTCCCTGGGCGGCGGCTGCTCCATCTCCACGACCTACGATAGGATATTCCTCTTACAAATGGATCGCCAATAGGATATTCCTCTTACACAAGGGAAATCTACCTTTCACTCCTCCGTCTGCTCTAAACCAGACGAGACGGGGGAAGGTAGGAATCCGCTCCCCACCGGCAGGAAAGGCAAAAGCCCCCCGGGCTTGCAGGCCTACACCTGCTCGCCTTCGACCTCCGGACGGGGGCCTCGGCAAGGCTGCATCCCCAACGAAGCCAAAAGGCGAGTCATGGCATGTCAGCCTGCCCCCGAACAATCGAGATCCGAACCCCGCCCTCAAACCCAAACCACGAGGCGTGGAGGGAGATGACAAAGCAATGGAGGGGAGGTGGCCCGATCGTCAGGACTTCGCCCCCCCCCCCCCCCCCCCGGACAAACGCCACAGCAAGACAGCTTCCCTAGTGCATCCACCCAGACGAAAAGATCTTGCAACCCTTCAGCACAGAGGGAGGGTGCTCACCGAGGCGCCAAGAACAACCGCAGATGGTAACCTATAAATCCTGAGGTAGTTCACAGGAGGCGAGAACAGCTCCACAGCCCGCTCTCGGACCAGATCTTACTCCTCCAATGGGCAATGATCTAAGTCCTCATGTACGAACCATAGAAGAGTCCATGTAAATTTAAATGAAAATGTTTATCCCTATCAAAGTCCCTTTAACTTTCTGAGAATGCCCTAGCTTGAAACGATCCCCCTGCCAATGGCCGGTCGAGCTCACGAAACGGGGTCACCCCTCACGGTGGGGAAAAGAAGGACAGAGCGTCACACTCCCCCCATTCTAACTCAGGACTCCCAGGAAGTACATACCCGCAGTTCGAACCCCCAAATACTAGGAAGGACCGACGCTTCAAAACGAGACCCATCGCAAACTAAAATCACTGATACCTTTTAGACACATGGGAAGAAGTGGAACTGAGGCCGGCTCTGCGGGGCCGCTTCTGCCCAAGGCAAAATCCCCTCACGACGGACACCAAGGGGTCAACCATACTATGGTCAGCCCCTTCCAGTGATAGGGCGGCATGTCTCATCCCAATCCGATCCGGTGATCCCACGTCCCTCCCAAAGGTAACACGTCGACCATCAACATCCCATTCCCCCCCAGACCTCGCGCTCTCAGACAAGGGAATGTTGGGGGCAGTAATTGTACTCACACAAGAAAACAAAATAGGTAACACCCAAAGTCCGGCTTCCCAGGGGCGACACGCTCACCTCGATAGTGGCTACCCGGTTCGGACCGCGCAGCGACCAACTACCCGGGGCTGGCCACCCAAACCACATCTAGATTCCCCCGCCCCGATTAGGCCCGTGATCCTCGAGAACTCAACCCTGGGAATGAGGACAAGGGCACGTAAACCGGGGTGGACCGGTCGCAAACTAGGAACCGCGAAACAATGCCTGTCGGATATACGCCTAGTCCCGATAAAGCAGCGCCACGACGTGACTCGACGAAACGAAAAGACGCTCGAGAAACACGCCATCAGCAGCACCACGCCCCCCCGAGAGGCCAGGGCAGACAAACCGCGTCAGATGCCGCCAGGCAAAAGCGGTTCCCAAAGCGCGTGATTCGGCGGAGCCCATTAATGGCGCCAGTCCCTCACATTATCCAAGGCGAACCCTTCCGTAGAATCCCTCTATAAGTACCCCCTTCAGAGTTCAGAAAGAAGGAGAAGATATACAAGAAGGAATTGCATCCCTTCACACCGGGTATGAAAAAGCCCCGGACGCCCCACCCAACTACGGAGGAGGCTGATGTCCACCGACGGACCTCACTTCCTCTACCGGTGACTGCTTTCACTCCACGACCTCTGATAGGATACTCCCCTTACAAGCGGATCGCCAATAGGGTACTCCCCTTACACATGGGAAGCCCCGCCTGCCAGCCTTCCTCCTGCTCTTAACCAGATGAAACAGCAGGTCTGGAAGACTAGCAGCGGGCCGCCACACCCCAATTAGCATCCGCACCACGCCGATCCCCACCGGATGTGAGGGTGGACACCCCCAACGGGTCTCCCAACGACCCACCTGCCTGCCCCTGACCTTCCCCTCGAGGCCGGCCCTTCGGGCTCCCCCTGGGAGGGCGACGCCTCCACCGCCACCTCGTCCCCCGCCCCCTCCAGGGTTCCCCCTCGATGTACGGGACCCCCGAAAAGGTGGAGCAACCATCCAGCACGGCAACCCCTCCCCAAATCACAGGGTCACACCTCCTCACCTCGCCCCCGCGCAGGACGAGATCTCGCGATCCCGTGACAGCGGGCAATACCCCGCGGGAGCCGCGTCGCCACCCTCGAGTGTGGACCAAAGTCCGAACCATGTTAAAAGGGTGGAAGAGTTACGTCATCCGAGCCGAGCCGGGCTCCCGCCTCGCGTTCGAATGCCGGGGGCAATTGTTACGACCTAGAGATCGTAGGAGTTCGACTCCCGCCCAGAACCACTAATATACCACATTGACTCACCCCCTTAGCAAATGGATTACCGGCCTAGAGGTCCGAGGTTACGTGGGAAGGGGCGCACCTCGCAGCGCCCCCCGGTCGAGGCGTTCAGCCACTCTCACTCGGCCCACCGAGGGCAGTGCGCTAGGTGAACACCCAGACAGCGCCGCCTGGGATGGCATCGCCGGACCTTTGATTCATCACGCATGACAAACATCCTAGTATAAGGACACGACTGACACTAGCACCGCCCGACCATCTGACAAAGCACCCCCTGGCCGCTGCGCCCCCTGACACTTAATGCTTTCGGCCCTGACACCCTGACAAAAGTGCCCCTGGCCGTTGTGCCATCTGACAAAAGCGAGGCAGACACTCCTGTTCCTGACATCCTCGTCCGAAGCTTCCACTGACAGCCAGGCCAGCTCAACACGTCGAGTCAGCATGCCAGGTCAGCCCCACCTAATCATCTCCCATCAGGTATAAATACCCCCTCACTTCTTACGGTGAGGGAGTTGGCAAATTCCCTCCCAATTCCATTATTCACACATGAGAGCAAAGGTCGTCCATATCTTTGTTCTCCCACCCATAGCTCGTCACGTACGGTCGACACACCCTCAGTCTGACCTGCGTGCCTAGCCCCCGTTTAAGTCCAGTTAATGACTTAGGCATCGGAGAGGCTAAGGGTTGGACCCCAACCCGGCCTTTCTGACGAGTTGCTCGTTGTGCAGGGTAACTCGCCCCTTGGTCGACGTCCGCCTTCGGCTCCAGCCACCCGGCCCTCCTCCTCTGCGTCCGGTGAGATTTGACTCCGTGGTCTCACCCGACGGCAAGTGTAGCTTCTTCACCCCACTAATCACTTGTCAAAAAGCCTACCTAAACCCTCTTATCTATATAACCACCGTGCCCTTGGTTCCCCATAATACAAATTCATTGTACGCGAGTTCAACCCCGCAACAATACTGATGTGCATGATGTGACCTTCATCTTACAATCTATCTTGACTTGTCCTTTACAATGGCATCCATATATTAAGGACCCCATATCCTTCCATATGGATTCATTATCCAGATCAACTACTTTCCTTTTCTTCATTTTCTCCAACTTTTTGAGCCTCTCCTTCATTATATGAAGCTCCTTCTCTGACCCTCTCTTGTCAAGGATGGTAATTTCATATACTAAAGCTCCCTGTTGTGCTCATGATGGGCATTCTTACATTCTCTCTTGACTTGTCCTTTACAATGGCGTCCATATATTAATGAACCCATTTCCCTTTTCTTTACCTCATTTGTAGCCAGAGATACTGATGCAAAGGTTGTAAGCTTCATATTTAACCCCAGTAAATCATTTTTTAATTATCTTTGTGGTTTTTCTAGATTGGTTTTTATAGAGGTTATTAAAAGGATTACTCGAGTTTGTCAGAGATAACTATATAGGTTTGTTAGAGAGATTGCTGAAGTTATCATTGAAAATACTAAGAGATATATATTGATTCTTCTTGTGAAGGGAAAAGTAGAGTAATAGGTGTACGGGATTAAGAGCCCCCCTACCCTCATATATAGCTTTTAATGATGTGCCGGATACCCAAGTGGCCTCATGGGCCTATTCATAACACTTTCTCTTATCCAACCAACATTGAATAAGAAGTGGATTCTTCAGGATCTGAGTTAGGATAACTACTGTTACGACCTAGAGATCGTAGGAGTTCGACTCCCGCCCAGAACCACTAATATACCACATTGACTCACCCCCTTAGCAAACAGATTGCCGGCCTGGAGGTCTGAGGCTACGTGGGAAGGGGCGCACCTCACAGCGCCCCCCCGGCCGAGGCGTACAGCCACTCTCGCTCGGCCTGTCGAGGGCAGTGCGCTAGGTGAACACCCAGACAACGCCGCCTGGGATGGCATCGCCGGACCTTTGATTCATCACGCACGACAAACATCCTAGTATAAGGACACGACTGACACTAGCGCCGCCCGACCATTGTTCGCGCCCCGGCGTACACGTCCCGAGGCGACGGTTGTAGTTTTACCGCAAGCGCACGGTATAGCGGCGAGCGGGTATCGAACACAGGGAGGACGAATGACCGTGCTTGCTCCTAATCAACCTGGCTATTTAGAGGGAAAATTGCCTTGGGCGATCCTGTCACAATCGTCAGACAAAAGTGCGAAATATCAAATCAAATAGAGAACGCCTAGGGAATGGGGAATCCCCACTACTCACCGTATTTCACAATTGTGGTTCGCCGGTATCGAAATCGCTAGGATGAGAATTTGGATGAACTAGTTGCAACTAAATGTGGAACCAAGCTCACGCTCTCTCGCTGTTGCCGGTCTATAGCTATCCTAGGTTTGGGTCCAATCTCTTGCAAACCCTATCCTAGGGAAGCTAGCATTAGGATCAACATCATCGTCCAATTGCGCACCGAGCCCAATCTCTTGCAAACTCGGTCCACAATCTAGATTAGGATAGTTCCTACCCGTCCAATCTCTTGCAAACGGGTATCGGCACGGAATTGCAACCGGAGATCCTAGCATCGGTCCAATTTCTTGCAAACCGATACTTCGAAAATCCGATTCCAACCCAATTCGGATTTCTAGGGCTTCCTATCGAATTGGGATCCAATCTCTTGCAAATCCCAATTGATGTGAATACCTAGCTATCCGTAGTAATTCGATCCCAATCTAATCCCTAATAACAATCCTAGCTCAATTTCTAGCAATTCAACACAAATACGAAATTGGGCTTGTAGGGTTCATCCCCACGCCCCAAGACGTGGAGACTACTCACTAATCATAGCAATAGCACAATAATTAGCAATGAAATAGACAATGGAATTCATCACAACAATGATATAAACAATAAAAATAGAGTTTTTGGGGAAGAGAAGTGCAAACCAATGTAGATCTTCAATCAACCCAACAAAAATCCAAGTTTTTCTCTTCTCCAATCACAATTAATAAAGCTAAAAAGTAGACTCAAAAAGCTGCAAAAAATCTGAGAGGTGGCTCTCCAAAACTAGGGTAAAAACAGAGCTTAAATAGCCCCAAAAATCGTCTAAAAATCCTGACCAAAATGCCCCTGCACAGCCTGTTTTCCGCAAATTTCACTACAGGCTGCGCATCGCACTCGGCCGAGTGACAAAAGTCGCTCGGCCGAGTGAAAACCCTGTCAATTTTCCAGTAAGTCGGGGGCTTCAGGGGTCTTCAGTTCGGGGGCGGCTCGGCCGAGTGAGTTGTCGTCACTCGGCCGATGGCTTCACTTCACTCGGGCGAACGGTATTTGCCACTCGGCCGAGTGGGTCTTCTGAAGCTCAGATGGCCGAAAAACAGTAACTTCGATCTTTTTGAGGGCCTTCGTCTGGGCGCCACTCGGGCGGACGTGGTATCGTCACTCGGCCGATGTGGTCTCCGTCGCTCGGCCGAGTACACATGGAAATCGTGTCTGAACGGGTCGGCCGAGCAGTGTCTCGCTGGTCGGCCGAGTGGCTCCTCCACTCGGCCGAGTGGGATACAAAAAATGCCCAAACTGGTCGTTTTGGCCTCCTCGTCGCTCCGGCGACGTCCATTCTTCTTCCGCTCCTCTCCAATAGCAAAATACCCCTCGGGGAGGTCGTCGGTGGCCGTCTATCGTGAGCGCATCTCATGATCACTCCAAATCGCGCCAAATCGCCTGAAATGCGACAAAAACAACAAAGCGTGAAAAGCATCGCAATATCGTCGATATATCGTGAAAAACATGATTTGGGCGATCTAAATGGCATGCAAACATGCGGAAAAAGGTGTAAAATAAGGAGTGATCAAAATCCCCCAAGCTTGCCTCTTACTCGTCCTCGAGGAAGATAAGTAAAAAGCGAACCCGGTGGATTCGGAAAACGAAAACGGCGAAAAACGAAAAAAATGAAAAACGAAGAAGAATGAAAACCAAACGAAAATAAAGAAAGAAAGAAAGAATAGGTAGGATGCTAGATCATTTTCTCAGGACGTGGGTTTCACCTACTCTTATAGCATGCACCGAGTGAGAAATACATGTCATAGAATCTCATTTTGATATCATAGTAGAATAGTGCAAGTAGAAAATAGAAATCCCACGAACAACGGTATAATCATGAAAAACGGAATGATTTTAAAATTAACATCGCCTGAATCATCTAAAGCGGTATACAAATCTCAGATCACACACTTTTCAATTGAACGCTTTCTATCTGGAGTATAAGAGTATCACATCATAGAATAGAGAGAATAGAAAAGTATGGATTTCATGAAATGAATGCTAGGCTTAGATTTCTGGATTTCGTAAAGCTAGAAACAATCTCACCGAGTATAGAATATTACTTAGCCTAGGTTGTCGCGCAATGTCAAGTAGTCGCTCTCTCACACATCAATGGATCTCCTCCCCCAAGCTTATCTATAAGCGTGGTGGCACAAAAATATTTACATCCCCATTTTTATAGAGCTCCAAAGGCAAAGAAGGGAAAGAAGAAAGAAAGTAAGCGAGATGGGATCTTTTATTGAGGATTTTTCCTCTTTTCTTTTTTTTTTTGGCTTTTGCAATAAGCAACATATATACAATGATCCCAACTCAGAGAGAGGTAATGATATACAAGAATGTTTTTCTCTCTTTTATTCTTCTCCTCTCTCTCTTTTTTTTTTGAAATAAGAGATTTGGAGCTAGGAATTAATAGAGGGGGAAATGCCATAAAATAGAATCACTAAGGGGAGATTCACCAATGATTTTAAAAGTAGAGAAGTGATGTTCAAGATTTGTGGAGAAAGAAATAAATATAACTCTCGGCTCACTCTATAAGACATGCACGACAACTTCAGCAGGGTAATCTAATCTACTCAGTTTCGATCACAAAAAAGCTAACTAATCCAGATATATCTTAGCTAATCATCATTCAATCATCCGGAAGTGAAGTGTACAATTCATGCATATAGAAGTGATAAAGGAAAAGAAGTCAGTACTCCAGATATAGGCATTCAATGCGTGAATCTTGGTGTGTTTTCTGTGATAGCATACATATGAATATTCAGGCTCAGCTAATAATAAAATTTCATCCATTTTCATGAGGAAAAAGTGTGGGTTACTATTTCTAAATGTAAAGCAAGTCATAGCATATGATATCAGAAATGAAATCTAAGACACGACAAATATAGCATGCATATAGAATAAGCTAACTCCACGTAGACATCATCACAGAAAATTCATCTCTAGCATGAGATGAAAAAAAGAAACGAAGTAAAGATAAAAGGAAAAATAGAACTATGCAATGCGGCACACAGGAAAATAGGAAAAACGTGATGCATGGCAAGATAAATGAAAAATAATGAAAAATAAGTGCAAAAGTGAAAAACGGTGTGAAGAACTGAAAATAAAGGTGGCTAAACGAAAAAGAACGTGAGAACTCACTCCCCCAAGCTAAAGTGCACAGTGTCCTCAATGTGCAAAGTGTGGCACACAGAGAGACATGTAATGAGAGGGGCAAGTGAGGATGCATGCATGATGGAAAGAAAAAAAGATAATAAAACGAAAAATAAAGGAACGAAAATATGATGCGGATATGATGCATGCACAGATATGAGTGATACGAGTATAAATGGGTCACCAAAAGCTCTCCCTCTCTCCCAAAAAAGATATATAAAGAGACGGCAAATGAGAATCACAAAAAGTGAGGGGAGGGGGGGTGGACAAAAGTGCATCAGGACCCAGCAGAGACGGGCAGCACAACGGCAGGAATGGATAAAGGCATCAAGAGTGCCTAAGAAGGCGGTGCCGCGCCGTCTCCGTCCTGAGGCGGAGGAGGTGGTGGTGGTGGTGTGGGCTGCTGAGCTGGGGTGGAAGCGGAAGCAGGTCTAGTGTGTGTGGAAGTGTGTGTGGGAACCTGCTGGGTGGGCGGGGGTACGCGCGGAAGACGCTCTAAGATCTGTGTAAGGCAGTAGTGGATCTGGGGTATCAGGTCGAAGCGTCCAGCCATCGCAGAGACGGTGGAGGACAGGGTCCTAAGGTCTCCTCTAAGACCACTCACCGCCAACTCAAGAGCACGTATGCTCTGCAGTGTAGTGTCGGGCGGGGGTGGTGCAGAGGGACGCACCGGTCTAGGCTGCGCAGGGCGAGGCTGGCGTACGCGAGTGGAGTATGTGACGGGCTCAGCAGGGAAGGGGACAAAAGGTGCCGTGCCTGGAAAAGTGGGCCTGGCCTCGGTGCGAGGCCGGGACACCGGCTGGCGAGAAGTGGAGGCAGCGGCAGCAAAGGAGGCGTGCAAAAGAGACAACGAGGTGGCCAAAGAGGTCTGTGGCACAGAAGTGTGGACAGACGCCACGACACTCTCGGAGAAGACGGCGGCAGTGGAGACAGAGGAATCTCCCGCTGGGGTAGAAGTGTGCGGTCCAAAAGGTGTAACCCCAGCGGAGATCATGCTAACCATGGTCTCCACGACCGCGGTGAACGAGGGCTCTCCACTCTCAACAAAGGTCTGCGGGCGCTGGGGGAGAGCGGAGCAAAGGGGCTCCACGGACAGAGGGCCGGAGGTGGCAGCGGGAGTGGTGGGGACAGCCTCGGAAGTGGTGACAGTGGTGGAAGTGGGCTCAGCAAAAGTACTCTCGACACAGGCAGATGTGGGGACAGAAGTGTCAAGAGCAGTTGAAATGTCAGGAACAGGCTGAGAGGCCACAGGGTCGACGGGGTGGGCAGCAGGCTCGGCAGGGTGTGCATCAGGGTCTGCGGGAGCAGCCTGGGCAGCGTGGGCAGCGTGGGCCTGCTCGGCCTCCTCGGCCTCGAGCACGTAGGCGGCAGGGATGAGGACATCCATCGCCGGAATCCAGTCAACGTGGGCTGGTGCAATCAGAGTCCGAGCAGGGCTCGGGAGAATCATGTAGTCGGCACCGAAAGGGCCGTGCAACCAGACCCAGTGACGCTCACCATGCGGACGCAGTATCTTCATCCGGGCCATAACGTCTATCGACAAGGAAGTGGGGCCCGGAACGCGTCGCAGGTCGTCGGGTAGGTCCTCGCCGGTCATCATGGTAAGCAAGGTGATCAGACCGCCGCAGCATATCGGTGAGCGAGCGCCCACCGACACAATGATACGGTCTAGAAACCAAGCCGCAATGTCGATCACGACGGCGGGGACAAGCTCGAGTCCATCCCTAGACAGAGCTCTGGGACGTGTCATCGCGTAGAGCATGTAAAGCTCTGGCGTAGACATCGTGCCCGGCTCATATCTGGCCAAAAAGGTAGTCGCCATGAGGCACTGGGCAATGCGTAGGCAGGGGTGGACTATGGCCGAGGCCTTGGCCCTACTAGGGTCAAAGGCAGCGTGGTGGCCTGTGATCCGGGCCCAGAAGGCGCCGGCGTCGAAAGAAGGTGGGGGGATGTGGGTAGGTCCGTAACCGCGATCGGCTCCGGGGACTGCGGGCCAAGAGAAAAACGCTCTCATCATATCGAGAGTGACCTGGCACTCTCGATCCATGAACCGGAATGAGCATCCCTCATCGGTCCGGGCGATCGAACTCAAAACCTCAAGTGTCGGACGGGTAAAAGTATCCGCCGACACCTGCAGAAAATCTCGCCAACCCACGTTGTCGTACAACGTGAGTATCCCCTCAAGTACCCCCAGGCGTCCAAGGTCAGCGAGGTGCGCAAACCTGGAGGGTACGATCGAGCGCTGGGAGATACGCTCGAAGACGGCGCGGTGTGCGTCGTCTCGGAACGTAATCCCGAGCGGCCCGACCAGTGGAGCCGGTGGTGGTGGCTGTGGATCGGCAGGGAGAGGCTGTGCGGGCTGTGGGTGCGCTGCAGGCTGTGCGGGGTGTGCGGGGCCTGCAGGCTGTGCTGGGTGTGCGGTGTGTGTGGGGGACGGTGGAGGAGAGTCCTCCAACTCGTGGGAGGGGCCGGCATCATCCGACCGCTTCCGCTTGGCGGAAGCTCTCTTCGACCGCGGCCGTGTCCGGGGCGGCATATCTGCCCCGAGCGCGCGCCGAAAAGTGAAAAGTGCGGCGTGTGCACAAAGAGTGGAAAGAGTTTACCCAAACACGCCGCGAGTGCTAAGCAGTGGAAGCGTGCGAAGTCCGCGCCTCCACGAAGTCCTGAGCAGCCCGTAGAAGCTCCCCTGAGCTCCCCTAAGCTCCAAAAAACAACCTGCGCATGGAAAAGTGATATCAGCGAGTAATAATCAAAATGTATGGAGCAATAGGGGTATAACAGATAGATATGGGAATTGATTCGGGTTAGGGGTTCGATTAATACACGGATCCTCAAAAACTACGCAAAAAGAGAAGAAAATGGTGAAAATAAGCGAACCGGAGGTGATCGGAGGCGGGGCTGCCGGCGGCGACTCGGGCGGGGTCCGGCGATGGTCGGCCGGCGATGGCAGGCCGAGCGGCGGCGCGCGCGGGCGAGTGGCTATTGGGCGAGGCGAGATCGGGCGAGGGGAAGCTGAGGGGGCGCGGGCGAAGGGGGTTTTTTTCGTTTTCGAAGACTGCGACCCCCCCTCGGCTTTATATTAAAAAGTTACGACTCGGCCGAGTGACTTTACTCACTCGTCCGAGCGAGGCAAATAAAAATTTCTCCCCGATATCGCTTCGGCCGAGTGGCTTTGCCAGGCTCGGCCGAGTGGAATAAGTCCATTCGGCCGAGTGACTCAAGCTACTCGGCATAACTCGCCCTAGGAGGGTATCCGTTTCACTCGGCCGAGTGAATATATATACTCGGCCGAGTAGCAGTTATAATGAAATGAGGAAAATAGACAGAGAGTTGGGTACAGCAGACTTCCCTCGTTCGTGAGCGGCTCGGCCGGACGAACTTATGTACTCGGCTGAGTGACTAGTATACTCGGCCGAGTGAGCCTTGCATTCTGCTGTTTGTCTTCGTTTAGGCTCTAAACTCCGTCTTTCTTCCTCCAGTCGATTTCATGCTCCTCCTAAGCGTCGAACGCATTCTTGGGGCGCTCCTCATCGTCTCGTTCATCCTCCTCATGATGATCTACCTATCTCCTCTCCTGTCAAGAAAAATAGGACCCGTTATCACAAAATTTTTGGTCGGATGACTCAAAACACTAAAAATCTCTAAAACGAAAATAAAGAAAAAGCAAAAATAAAGCAAAAACCGTCGGGTTGCCTCCCGACAAGCGCTCGTTTTAGGTCGTGAGCTCGACCCCCTATAATTTTCAATCAATGCGGGATGTTTGGTGCATACGAGATGCACCCGTCAAACTTTCCGGGGAGCGCGCTTGGATTCGAACGTGGCGGCGTAGCGTTCTCCCGCGGTGGTCTCCTATCTCGAATAGTGTTGGGGGGAGGCTCCCCCAAGCTAGCATTTGCCCCGGTCAACGGCTTAACCGGCGATGCCGATTTCCGTACCGGCGGAGCTTTCTTTGGAGACTTTGATTTCGAGAGCTTGCAGAGCTCTCGAATCCTTGCGACATCAGCGTCGCCTTCATCTTCATCAGCGGAGAAGTCGGGGGAATCGTCATTATTGTCTTCATGGCCTAAATCCGGGCCTTCATCAAATTCTTCATCAAAAAGGGCACCAATTGAGTGAGGAATCGCCTCCTCTATCACCTCATCAAGGAGGTCCATGTAATCGAGTTCCTCGTGATAAGGCATATGCTTCATAGCCTTAGGAATGTGGAGCTCCACCTCAATGTTTCCGACGTTCAAGGTTAAGGTACCTTCGCGCACGTCGACAATGACTCCGGCGGTGGCGAGGAATGGGCGCCCAAGTATCAATGAGGTGTCTCCCTCCTCCTTAATGTCCATGATGACGAAGTCACATGGCAAGCATATTCCACCCGGGACTTGAAGTGGGATGTCTTCGGCGATCCCCACCGGCCTTGTTATCCGTCCATCGGCTAATTGAATGCGCATGTCGGTGGGTTTCAACTTTGTCCCGGTGTTAAGCTTTAAGAACATGGAGAGGGGCATGAGACTCACACTAGCCCCAAGATCGACCAACGCCTTTTGAAGAGGCACGCCGCCCAACGTGCAAGAAATCCGAAAACTCCCCGGATCTTTAAATTTTGTCGGCTCCTTTTCTCTCTTGGTGAACCAAGAGCCCTCCTCGGCTAGCATGATCTTCTCCTTCCTCTTTCTCCCCGAAATCAAGTCCTTCAAGAATTTGGCATATGTGGGGATCTCGATGATGGCGTCAAGGAAGGGAATATTTAGGCTAACTCCTCTTAGATACTCGAGGAATTTCGCTAGCCTTTTCTCCATTTTCGCTTTCGCTAGTCTTTGGGGGAATGGGACCGGTGGCATGAAGCGCCTCTCCTCAATTAATAGCTCCGCCCTAGATTTCTCCTTGTCTTGTGGCTCCTTCTCCTTTTCAATCTCGACTATCGGCTCAACCGGCTCCAAACTTTCCTCCACGGCCTCCTCAATAGGAATCATGGCGGGGGTGGTGTCCTTCCCGCCTCTAGTAGTGACGGCAACTACGGCGTTGATGTGGCCCGTGTTGCCCCGTGGGTTTTGCTCCGGTTGCGCCGGCAATCTTTGAGTGTTCCGGTTGAGCAACGCTAATTGCTCCGATATTTGAGCCACTACGGTATTGAGAGATTCTTGCCCCGCCTTCAAAGTAGCATTCACCTTATTTTGCTCGACCATGAACGCCTCCACTCTAGTTTCGAAATCGGATCGTTGTGGAGCTTGTGGAGGGTTTTGGCTTTGATTCCTCCACCCTTGATTGTATCCGGGAGGCCTATAAGGTGGGACTTGTTGCTTTGGTTGGAAGTTTTGTTGTGTAGGTCCCCTCGGCGGATAGTATTGTTGTTGGGGTGGTGGTGGTCGAGCTTGATTAGGCGGTTGTTGTGGCGGGTTCAAAGCTCCTTCATTGTTGGCGTAGGAGAATCCCGGGTGATTTCTTGCGGCCGGATTGGACCAATAACCTTGGTTCCCCGCAACATATTGCACTTGCTCCAAGGATCCTTCTCCTTGCTCTCCTCCCGAATACATGGCTTGAGATTGGTCTTGCCAATCACTCATTTGGCTTGCCGGCGCGGAGGTGGAAGGGCTTCCTTGGGGCTCCGTGATGAATTTCTCCAATCTCTCCACCACCTTGTGGAGAGAATCAAATTTGCTCGTAAGCTCCGCTACGGCCTTTGCCTCGTAGATGCTAGTCGGCTTTAAGGAGGACGTAGAGTGTCCTCGCTCATCGCCCCATTGTTGGTTATTAGAGGCCATCTCCTCAATTAGGGCCGTAGCTTCCTCGGGAGTCTTTGACAAGATTGCACCATTCGCCGCGGCATCAATGATTTGTTTGGTCCCCAGTTGGAGACCGTTGTAGAAGCTATGCACTAACTCCCAATCTTCTATACTGTGGTGCGGGCACTGGTGCTGCAAATCCTTAAATCGCTCCCAAGCTTCATAGAGCGTCTCATGTGGTCCTTGCTTGAAGGACATGAGAGCGCTCCGGATCTTCACCGTCTTGGATGGTGGATAGAATTTATCAATGAATGCATCCGCCAACCCGTCCCAAGAGGTGAAAACTCCGTCAGCTTGCGTCCTCAGCCAATAGAGCGCTTTGTCCTTTAGCGTGAAGGGGAAGAGGCGCAGTCTGATGGCATCGATCGGGACCCCCGGCATTTGGAAAGTGGCGCACTTCGACAAGAATGATTGGATGTGGTAGTGGGGGTTCTCGTGAGCGTTCCCATGAAATGGGTCTTGTTGCATCAAAACCACCAATCCCGTCTTTAGCTCGAAGTTCTTGTCGGCCACCAACTCCGGCACGGCGATGGATGACGTAGTAGAAGAGGTTTTAGGCCGAAGCCTATCGCGAATAGAAATTATTCTCGCCATTCTCTCCGCCAATTCCTCGGGAGTTTCCCGGTTGGTCATAAACCGCCCTTCCGGATATTGTCTCATTTCCGCTCTGAGTCTCCGCGCGGTACGTTCGATCTCGGGATCGAATAATAAGGCTTCGGGGTCCGTCGTAGATCTCGTGTACATGCACAGGGAAAACAGAGTTTCAAAGAGATGATTAGTACCGCGGAAGGGTTAGGTAAGAATAGCAAAGGAAATAATAATGGTAAAAGAAATAAAAATAAAAATAAAATAAAAGAAAGAAATAGCTAAGGTGAAAAAGAATCAAACGCAATCGCCTCCCCGGCAACGGCGCCAAAAACTTGTTCGCGCCCCGGCGTACACGTCCCGAGGCGACGGTTGTAGTTTTACCGCAAGCGCACGGTATAGCGGCGAGCGGGTATCGAACACAGGGAGGACGAATGACCGTGCTTGCTCCTAATGGCTATTTAGAGGGAAAATTGCCTTGGGCGATCCTGTCACAATCGTCAGACAAAAGTGCGAAATATCAAATCAAATAGAGAACGCCTAGGGAATGGGGAATCCCCACTACTCACCGTATTTCACAATTGTGGTTCGTCGGTATCGAAATCGCTAGGATGAGAATTTGGATGAACTAGTTGCAACTAAATGTGGAACCAAGCTCACGCTCTCGCGCTGTTGCCGGTCTATAGCTATCCTAGGTTTGGGTCCAATCTCTTGCAAACCCTATCCTAGGGAAGCTAGCATTAGGATCAACATCATCGTCCAATTGCGCACCGAGCCCAATCTCTTGCAAACTCGGTCCACAATCTAGATTAGGATAGTTCCTACCCGTCCAATCTCTTGCAAACGGGTATCGGCACGGAATTGCAACCGGAGATCCTAGCATCGGTCCAATTTCTTGCAAACCGATACTTCGAAAATCCGATTCCAACCCAATTCGGATTTCTAGGGCTTCCTATCGAATTGGGATCCAATCTCTTGCAAATCCCAATTGATGTGAATACCTAGCTATCCGTAGTAATTCGATCCCAATCTAATCCCTAATAACAATCCTAGCTCAATTTCTACCAATTCAACACAAATACGAAATTGGGCTTGTAGGGTTCATCCCCACGCCCCAAGACGTGGAGACTACTCACTAATCATAGCAATAGCACAATAATTAGCAATGAAATAGACAATGGAATTCATCACAACAATGATATAAACAATAAAAATAGAGTTTTTGGGGAAGAGAAGTGCAAACCAATGTAGATCTTCAATCAACCCAACAAAAATCCAAGTTTTTCTCTTCTCCAATCACAATTAATAAAGCTAAAAAGTAGACTCAAAAAGCTGCAAAAAATCTGAGAGGTGGCTCTCCAAAACTAGGGTAAAAACAGAGCTTAAATAGCCCCAAAAATCGTCTAAAAATCCTGACCAAAATGCCCCTGCACAGCCTGTTTTCCGCAAATTTCGCTACAGGCTGCGCATCGCACTCGGCCGAGTGACAAAAGTCGCTCGGCCGAGTGAAAACCCTGTCAATTTTCCAGTAAGTCGGGGGCTTCAGGGGTCTTCAGTTCGGGGGCGGCTCGGCCGAGTGAGTTGTCGTCACTCGGCCGATGGCTTCACTTCACTCGGGCGGACGGTATTTGCCACTCGGCCGAGTGGGTCTTCTGAAGCTCAGATGGCCGAAAAACAGTAACTTCGATCTTTTTGAGGGCCTTCGTCTGGGCGCCACTCGGACGGACGTGGTATCGTCACTCGGCCGATGTGGTCTCCGTCGCTCGGCCGAGTACACATGGAAATCGTGTCTGAACGGGTCGGCCGAGCAGTGTCTCACTGGTCGGCCGAGTGGCTCCTCCACTCGGCCGAGTGGGACACAAAAAATGCCCAAACTGGTCGTTTTGGCCTCCTCGTCGCTCCGGCGACGTCCATTCTTCTTCCGCTCCTCTCCAATAGCAAAATACCCCTCGGGGAGGTCGTCGGTGGCCGTCTATCGTGAGCGCATCTCATGATCACTCCAAATCGCGCCAAATCGCCTGAAATGCGACAAAAACAACAAAGCGTGAAAAGCATCGCAATATCGTCGATATATCGTGAAAAACATGATTTGGGCGATCTAAATGGCATGCAAACATGCGGAAAAAGGTGTAAAATAAGGAGTGATCAACCATCTGACAAAGTACCCCCTGGCCGCTGCGCCCCCTGACACTTAATGCTTTCGGCCTGACACCCTGACAAAAGTGCCCCTGGCCGTTGCGCCATCTGACAAAAGCGAGGCAGACACTCATGTTCCTGACATCCTCGTTCGAAGCTTCCGCTGACTGCCAGGCCAGCTCAGCACATCGAGTCAACACGTCGAGTCAGCCCCACCTAATCATCTCCCATCAGGTATAAATACCCCCTCACTTCTTACGGTGAGGGGGTTGGCAAATTCCCTCCCAATTCCATTATTCACACACGAGAGCAAAGGTCGTCCATATCTTTGTTCTCCCACCCATAGCTCGTCACGTACGGTCGACACACCCTCAGTCCGACCTGTGTGCCTAGCCCCCGTTTTAAGTCCAGTTACTGACTTAGGCATCAGAGAGGCTAAGGGTTGGACCCCAACCCGGCCTTTCTGACGAGTTGCTCGTTGTGCAGGGTAACTCACCCCTTGGTCGACGTCCGCCTTCGGCTCCAGCCGCCCGGCCCTCCTCCGCTGCGTCCGGTGAGATTTGACTCTGTGGTCTCACCCGACGGCAAGTGTAGCTTCTTCACCCCACTAATCACTTGTCAAAAAGCCTACCTAAACCCTCTTATCTATATAACCACCCTGCCCTTGGTTCCCCATAATACAAATTCATTGTACGCGAGTTCAACCCCGCAACAATTGGTGCCGTCTGTGGGAATGAAGGGTACACCCATGTTAGACTCCATGCAGGTCACTCGGAACCCTGACCACGGCAAGGATCCCGTGGGTCAGGAGCCACTCTCTCTACCAATCACCCCGACGACAGACACCCATCCGGGGATAGGCACCGAGACAGTCCAAACCACGGACCGCGCAATCTAGAAGAACTTTGAGGCCGTTACTCAGGCGATGGGAAGCTGCGCAGCGACGGGAACGGAGGCACCGCCCGGCCCCTTGGATCCCCCGAACGTGAGACGGAATCTTCACCCTCAGTTCGAGGAGGAGGGGGGACCGGGGGCTCGCCAAGGAGATTGCGGCCCAGCAGTAGTTCTTGGAAGAGGAAATGGAGGTCGCGCGGCTGCGGAGGCACCGGGAGGAGGATGCCATTGTGTAAAGACATTTGGACGAAGCGGCCGAGACCACCCGGCAGGCCTATTTGGACGAAGAAACCGCCCGCCACCAGCTCCGCTTCATCATCGCGGAATGCAAAAGGCTACGGAGGGAGAATGGAGGCAACCGGGAAAACCCGGAGGTGCCGGCGATGGGCCGGCGGCCCCGGGACGGGCACGGCTCGCTGTTGGCCAGATCCCCACCAGGAGGAGGGAGTCCGCCTCTCCAGCGCCACTCCCCTGATCGCCTGCACGAGGAAGCCGTTTGTCGACAACTACGCTTCCTCACCGCCGAGCGCGAAAGGCTTCTGCGGGAGAATCAGGAGCGGATGGAGATCCGGGATGAGGCGACCGGAGGGCGATGGTACTGGGAGAACCGTAGCCCGCAACCCGTCGAATCCTCAACCCGGGGAAGGAGTCCCCCCAGGCGACCATCACGCTACTCCCCGGGGTAGAAGGACCGTCGGCAGCCAAGGCGTGACCGGAGCCAGACCCCCGAATGGTGAAGGGGGGATGCGCCTGAGCGCCCTACCTACCCGGAGGAGGCCACGCCGCTGGCACGGTGGATCACGTCCGCCCCGAGGCCAGTAAGGTTCAAAACCCCCACCTGGCCACCTACAACAGAAGAGGCGACCCCCTCACACACGTGCAACAATACCGGGGGGAAATGGAGGCGCAGGATGTGGATGAGGCGTTCCTATGCCGGCATTTCTCGCAAAGTCTGAGGGACACAGCGTTGGATTGGTACTTCGGCCTACCCGCGAGATCCGTTGGGAGCTTTGGCGAATTGTCCCACAAGTTCTGCCAAGAGTTTCGGGCCGGGTGGATGAAGAAGAAGCCCTTGGACTATCTCATCACGATAGTCCAAGGAGAAGGGGAGACGACGGGTAGATACCTGCGCCGCTTTCAGGATGAGAGACGAGCGGAGGTGACATGCGGAGCCGAGGTACTCATGCTGGCCTGCAAGACGGGATTGGGGACTCGGAGCCTCCACAAATCCCTGCTCCGAGATCCGTCGACTGACTATGAGGCGCTGGTTACCATGGCGGAGAGGCATGCGTTGGCCGAAGAGACTCTCGGCACAAAGGCCCTATTTCCCCCGGTGAAGCCGCTCCAAGGCGAGCCCAGTTCACACCCCCGGCCAAGGCAAGAGGAGGGGCATCGGGGGTGTGACCAGCTGGCCCTACCGAGGTGCGACCCGACGGGGCAACGCCCGCAAGACTGCCCTGGCCCGGCCCGAGAGTTTGCCCCAGCCCAAGGGCCCGCCCGAGCCATCCCAAGACAAGAAGGCCCCCTATGGGCCCACTACACACGGCTCAACGCCCCCATGTTAGAGGTGCTGGCCGCGGCGACGAGGGCCGGACTGTTGCCGGAGCCTCCCCGGGGGGATGAGGTCGGATCCAGCGAAGCGGGATCTACAAAAGTACTGCCGGTATCACCGTGACCATGGCCACGATACCGACCATTGCAACACTCTTAAAAGAGAGATTGAGCGGTTGATCCAGGCGGGCCACTTGGGAGGCTTCGTGGGGGACAGGCAGGCAATACAAGGAGAGAGAGCCCCCCGGGAGGCACGGGGGCCGGAGCCGCCAGCGGACCATGGTCAGGAGGAGCCGCGCTCCCCTGGGGTGATCATGCGCATAGAGATGATAAGTGAGGGGCCGCCCCCAGGTGGTGCCTCACCCATGATCACGGAGGTAGGTGTCCGACAGGTGATGGTAGCGGATGCCAACAGCAAGCCGAAGCGGAGAAGGGCAAACCGACCCCATATCACCTTCACCGAGGGAGATCAGCAGGAGGTTAGGAGTCAACGCGATGATGCCCTCGTCGTCGAGGTTCAGATCGGGACGGTCGTTGTCAGCCGGCTCCTGAACGACACCGGAAGCTCCTGCGACATCCTGTTCCTGTCAACGGTCGAGAGGATGGGGTGGAGGCACACTGACCTAAGGCCCTGCACGGGCCCCATTGTCGGCTTCACCGGCCATATGATCCCCATGGTGGGGACGATCACCCTGCGGAGAAATCGATCCCCTTCTTCAGGGTCTTGCGCACTGCCTTTGGTGAGGCAAAGGACAAAAGGAAGGTGATCCCGTGGGACGACGACTACGCACGGGCGTTCGCGGAGCTGAGGGCTTACCTACAAAGTCTGCTGCTCCTCGCACGGCCGGAAGAAGGCGAACCCCTAGGGTTGTACTTGGAAACCAACGAAGAGGCCGTTAGTTCCGTCTTAATCAAGGAGGAAGGGGGCGTGCAGCGCCCTGTATATTACGCCAGCCGGATCCTCCGGGAGGCGGAGACTCGATACAGTCCCATCGAGAGAGCCGCCTACTGCCTGATCACCATGGCTCGAAAGCTTCGACCATACTTCCAGGCCCATCCCATCGCCGTCCACACCGACATTCCCCTCGAGAAAAACCTGAAGAGGTTGGAGTGTTCGGGGAGGATGCTCAACTGGAGTGTCGAGCTCAACGAGTTCGACATAACATACAAAGGCCAGACGGTGATCAAAGGCCAGGCGTTGGCCGACTTTATGGTGGAGTGCACTGCAGGGGGCACCCCGGGGGATCAACCAGAGCCACCATCGGCGACCGGGTCCCCGCAGGGGGGGCAGAACCCTCAGAGTCCTCCCGGATGGACATGGACGAATTATAGACCATCCACGTCGATGGCTCCGTGACGGGATCTGGGACAGGGGCGGGTATCGTCATTCAAACCCCCGACGGATGCTCGTTGGAGTACGCCCTGTGCTTCAACTTCCCGACAACCAACAATGTCGCAAAATACGAGGCCGCGGTCAACGGGCTGAAGCTCAGTAGGGCGGTTGGGGCGACAAACGTGTTGCTCCTTAGCGACTCACGGCTCGTCGTCCAGCAGATCCAAGGAAGCTTGGAGGCCCGAGAAGAAACGATGAAGTGCTACCTTAAGCGCATCCAGATCGAGCTCCGCAAGTTCAAGAGTGCGGACGGCCAGCACTTGCCCCGCTCCAACAACCTTCGGGCAGACGCCCTGTCTAAGCTGGCTTCCTCCTCCGCGGCCGAGATCGGGAAGGCCATCTACGTCGAAAGCATATTGACCCCAACCATCGACGAAGAAGAACTAATGTGTGTGGGCATGGTGACGACGTGGATGACCCCCATTATGAAGTACTTGGAGACGGGGGACCTGCCCGAGGAGCGGACGCTGGCTAAAAAGTTGGAGAGACGGGCCCTGTCATTCATACTCCTCGACGGAGTGTTGTACCGCCGCCACCGCGCCAACTTCGACGTCCTGCCCTATCTAAAGTACTTGGGCCCGGAGCAGGCTGAGCAAGTCATCCGTGAAGTGCACGAAGGCTTCTACGGAAACCACCATGGCGGTCGCACCATTGCCCACAAAATAATGCGCCAGGGGTACTATTGGCCGACAATGATCCAGGACGCGGTTCAGTACGTCAAGAGGTGTGAGGCGTGCCAGAAATTCGACCGACGTACGACTGCACCTCCAGCTAACTTGGTGACCATTGTGAGCCCGATCCATTTCGCCAAATGGGGACTCGACATCCTTGGGCCTTTCCCAAAGGCCTCCGGGGGAAGAAAATACCTAGTCGTCGCCGTGGACTATTTCACGAAGTGGGTGGAGGCCGAGCCGCTGGCGCGTATCACATGGACGGACATGAAGGGCTTTATCTGGCAGTCTATTATATGTCGCTTCGGGATACCCCACTCGATAGTCACGGATAATAGAAGACAGGTCGATTGCAAAGGCTTCCGCGATTTCTGTTCGGGCTGGAGGATCAAGCTCCATTTCGCGTCAGTCGACCACCCACAGTGCAACAGAATGGCGGAGGCCACAAACAAAAGCATCCTGAATCCTATGAAGAAAAAGGTGGACACCGCCCTAGGGGCATGGGTCAACGAACTACCGGGAATCCTATGGTCCTATCGCACCACCCACAAGGCCTCGACCGGAGAAAGACCGTTCATGCTGGCATACGGATCGGAGGCAGTCGTTCCCGTGGAAATTGGAGAAGAGACGCTCCGGTTAAAACTCTTCGACGAAGATATCAATGGGGAGGGGATCGGCCTCAGTCTCGACTTGGTGGACGAGATAAGAGACCGAGCCCTGACGAACCTCGTCAGGCACATCCAGAGGATGGCACGACACTACGACTCTCGGGTGAAGAAGCGGACTTTCAGGATCGGCGACTTGGTCCTCAGAGACGCCACCTTCAGATCCGAGACCGCCCTCCAGGGGAAGCTGGCCGTCAAATGGGAAGGGCCCTACAAGGTCATCGATATCATCGGACCGGCTACGTACATCTTTGCAATCCCAGACGGCAGTGAGCTAGCCCACCCTTGGAATGCGAAGCACCTGCTAAGGTTCTACCAATAGTTGTGAGTTTTTCTTTTATATATACAAGATACACGTCTACCCACTTTCCCAAACTTTGTTGTTTCCACATGAGTGTTTCAGCGCCAAACCTCCGAACCTCTGGGACAGGGCCGACCCACGACACCCAAACCAAAGAAGGGCACGGGCCGGGCTACGCACCCGCTCCCCCCTCGAGACCTCTGGGGCAGGGCCCAACCTCGCCACCCAAACCAGAGAAGGGCACGGGCCGGGCTACGCGCCTGATCCCCCCCTTCAAGACCCCTGGGGCAGGGCCAACCCTCGCCACCCAAACCAGAGAAGGGCACGGGCCGGGCTACGCGCCCGCTCCCCTCCTCAAGACCTCTGGGGCAGGGCCAACCCTCGCCACCCAAACCAGAGAAGGGCACGGGCCGGGCTACGCGCCCGCTCCCCCCCACAAGACCTCTGGGACAGGGCCAACCCTCGCCACCCAAACCAGAGAAGGGCACGGGCCGGGCTACGCGCCCGCTTCCCCCATCAAGACCTCTGGGGCAGGGACCACCCTCTCCACCCAAACCAGAGAAGGGCACGGGCCGGGCTACGCGCCCGCTCCCCCCTCGAGACCTCTGAGGTAGGGCCAACCCTCGCCCCCCAAACCAGAGAAGGGCACGGGCCGGGCTAAGTGCCCGCTCCCCCCCCTCAAGACCTCTGGGGCAGGGCCAACCCTCGCCACCCAAACCAGAGAAGGGCACCGGCCGGGCTACGCACCCGCTCCCCCCCTCAAGACCTCTGGGGCAGGGCCAACCCTCGCCACCCAAACCAGAGAAGGGCACGGGCCGGGCTACGCGCCCGCTCCCCCCTCGAGACCTCTGGGGCAGGGCCAACCCTCGCCACCCAAACCAGAGAAGGGCACGGGCCGGGCTACGTGCCCGCTCCCCCCCTCGAGACCTCTCGGGCAGGGCCAACCCTCGCCACCCAAACCAGAGAAGGGCACGGGCCGGGCTACATGCCTGCTCCCCCCCTCAAGACCTCTGGGGTAGGGCCAACCCTCGCCACCCAAACCAGAGAAGGGCACGGGCCGGGCTACGCACCCGCTCCCCCCCTCGAGACCTCTGGGGCAGGGCCAACCCTCGCCACCCAAACCAGAGAAGGGCACGGGCCGGGCTACGCGCCCGCTCCCCCCTCAAGACCTCTGGGACAGGGCCAACCCTCGCCACCCAAACCAGAGAAGGGCACGGGCCAGGCTACGCGCCCGCTCCCCCCTCAAGACCTCTGGGCGGGCCAACCCTCGCCACCCAAACCAGAGAAGGGCACGGGCCGGGCTACGCGCCCGCTCCCCCCCCCCCACAAGACCTCTGGGACAGGGCCAACCCTCGCCACCCAAACCAGAGAAGGGCACGGGCCGGGCTACGCGCCCGCTTCCCCCATCAAGACCTCTGGGGTAGGGCCTGTAGGATCCTGCCAAAACAGAGTTAGGATCGATAAATAAAGTTGAGACTTACGCTTGCGTATGCGGCACGGTAGTCTCGGAACTTTGCCTTCGGATTCGCCACGACGGATCGAGTCTTCTCACGAACGGAGTAAGGCTACTAAATCCACAATCTAAATCTCTACTTTAGATTAAGAACTTTGATAGAGGGAGAGGAAATATTTCGGCAGAGCTTCGCTAGAATGAAGATGCATGCATGAATGCCAAGCAAAAGTGTGAGGAAAATGGCTACCCTTGGGTCTTATTTATAGCCCCCAAGGTAGTTATTTTAGGAGTAATTGTTCCTTAGGAACAAGTTAACTAAGGTGTACCATGATGCATGGCACATTATAAGCTTAAGTTGTACCATATGCATGGTACAACATAAGCTTAAGATATTACCCCTTTATTAGCCATATGTCGCATGCACTTATGCACACATAATGCGACTTTCCCATCAATCTAGAGATCCTCTCCGCAAGGGAACATATTCCCTTTGCGTACGACTTCGTGTACGCGACGTTCGAGGTCCATATCCCTCGTACATCCCCTACAAGGGTGTACTAACGTCTTCCATATCCAACATCTCCCGCTCACACTTGAGGGGATTGTAAGAGAACGTCTTTCTCTTAGTTCTTTTATCTATCATACCGAGAAATAGACCGTGCGACCGTCATGCGCGTAGAGTCTGTTGTTGTGCACTTGTTAGAGATACACAACGACCTCGAAGGTGCAAAGTTGAGTAGTTCAACGCATGCTTTACCCTAGATTATTTCTTCACATTTTCTTGTACTTTATATTCAACAATTGAATCCCATCTGGATTACAATTGGTTGGCCAGCTTTGAATCATTAAAGTCAAAATGCGAATATGAAATCAATCTTCCTCTTCTTGCGAACCTTCTGATCTTGACTTGATTCGCTTTTCTAACGTGCCCCGCCGAGCCGAATTATCATAGCCCATTAGCAACACGCTAAGATAGCGATCATCTCGTCAAATCTAAAGGAACCAATTGGAGTCCTTGAGGGTAAGAGTTAAGACCCGTATGGCCTTTGAGTCTCACATAATAGCAAACACTATTGCTACTAACTCAGTGGTCAAAATGCATACGTGGTATGAACACGTATTACAACATCACTCCTTTCCCAGGGAGAGTATGTCTTAATGATGTTGTACGGATGAAAAAATCAGACACCACAGTGCCTATCTTTTTGAGTCCCCTTACTACTCGCGAAAATATTCACGGACTCTCATCCTGCATAAGACAGATAGGATTTAAAAAATCCTATGAGATCTCTTTCAAATATCCTTATGATACAGATCTCATATCTATTGTAAGCATCCATATGATGCAGATCTTTCATTCGACTATCTTGTTTAAGTCACGACTCTAAATCATTTGTCTAATGATTTTGACTTTAAACTAGTCTCATCTCTATCTTATCCTTCTGATAAGATAAGGCGGTTGCTCATGTGAGAGAGCCAACCTTAATCTGTCCGACATACACACAATAAAATAGCTGAGACTTAAACACAAATGTATAAAATCATTTGTAAGAAACTTGTATGCAATATATAAAAGAACTTCTTTCTTTTATTAAACTTTGATCTTCTATAGACATGGGAAATATTACAAGATACAGCTCAGCACCTACGCATTCCCATAGATGATAAGTGTTTGTAGAACACATCTCTGGGGATCGCCTTAGTAAGGGGATCCGCTATCATCTCATGCGTGGATATGTATCCTATGTCTACTTCCTTCCGTTTGTCATAGTCCTTCGCAAACTTGAATCAAATGTCAATGTGTTTGGTCTTACAATGAAATTTAGGATCTTTGACGTAGGCAATCGAAGCTTGACTATCACTGTATATAGGAACAGTGCTTGAGTCAGTGGCATTCGTCAGCCTGTCTAAGAATTTCCTAAGCCAAACAGCTTCTTGGACCGCCATGCTGAATGCTACGAACTCGGCTTCCATGGTTGATAGAGCGATGCAGGTTTGTTTCTTGCTGCTCCAGGATATTGCACCATTCCCTAGCAAGAAAACAAAGCCTGAGGTAGATCTTCGCTCGTCGAGATCACCTGCCCAATCAGCATCGGTATAGCCTTCGAGTCTCAAGGTATTGCCTTGATAGCATAACGCATAGTCCGCAGTCCCTTTGAGGTACCTTAATATCCTCTTCACCGCTTTCCAGTGTGCCTGTCCTGGGTTGGATTGGTAACGGCTTACCATACCAACACCATAGCAAATGTCAGGTCTGGTACACATCATGGCGTACATCAGACTCCCGACAGCACTGGAGTATGGAACCTTTTCCATAGCTTTCCTTTCTTTTGGATCTTTGGGACACATTTCCAAACATAGACCCTCGCCTTTGCTTATTGGAGTATCAATTGGCTTGCAGTCCTGCATATTAAACCGTTCCAAAACTTTCTTTATATATGTCTCTTGAGAGAGAGAAAGAAGTTTCTTGGAACAATTCCTTGAGATCTTAACCCCAAGGATATATGCAGCTTCACCCATGTCTTTCATCTCAAAGACGGATGAAATCCAAGCTTTGATATCCATGATAAGACGCTTATCATTTCCGGCTATAAGTATGTCATCTACATAAAGAGACATAATTACATACTTGTTTTTAATCCTCTTAATATATACGCAGTTGTCTTCGTCGAGCATGGAGAAACCATACGACAAAACGACTCCTTGAAAGTGCATATACCACTGCCTTGAGGATTGTTTAAGACCATATATGGATTTACGAAGTTTACAAACCTTATGTTTGTTTTCTTCTTGTACGAACCCGTTTGGTTGTTCCATGTAAATCTCCTCATCTAGTTCTCCGTTAAGAAAAGCAGTCTTTACATCCATCTGATGTAACTCGAGGTCCAAACAAGCCACCATTGCCAGAATTAAGCGAATGGAGGTAAAACGCACGACAGGAGAGAAAGTCTCTTCGTAGTCTATTCCTTCCTGTTGTGTGAAACCTTTCGCAACAAGGCGAGCTTTATATTTCTCGATGGAGCCATCAGCCTTATGCTTGATTTTGAGAACCCACTTGTTCCCAATGGCTCTACGTCCCTTAGGTAAATCAACCAAGTCCCAGACTTGGTTTGTTTTCATGGATTGAAGTTCTTCTTCCATTGCCGCTATCCATTTATCTTTAGCAGGGCATGTGACGGCCTGTTTGAAATTTGCAGGTTCGTCATCATCTTGTAGTAATGTCATGAATGTTTGAGGAAATTCATCCTCAAATCTCAGAGGTGTTAGCCTCGTTCGATTACTACGTCTTGTTTGAGTTTGATCACTCCCACTTGGAATGACATCACTCCCACTTGGAATAATATCACTCCCACTCGGAATAGGATTGGTATCGTTCGTATCATCCATTGGTGAAGTTTGAAACGTATTTTCTTCTTCACCAAGAATTCTCCCACTCGAACGTTCCGATCCTTCTTGATCCCAAGTCTCAAACAAGGATAAGTCTTGACTTATCTCACCCTGTCTTGGAAACTCGTTTTCCAAGAAGACAACATCCCTCGATTCGAATTCTATTAGACCCCCATTGTCCTCTTGACCGACGAAAACATATCCTTTGGAGTTTTCAGAGTATCGGATGAAGATACACTTCCTCCCACGTGGCCCAAGTTTGCCATATTTGTGAGATGATAAATGTGCGTAAGAGGCACAACCCCAAGGTTTTAGAATGTTTAAGTCTGGAGTTCTATTGTTCCACAACTCATAAGGAGTAGAACTTACCGACTTCGAGGGTACACGGTTTAAGATGAATGCTGCCGTCAATAATGCATCACCCCCAAAAGGTGATGGGCAAATTTGCCTGAGACATCATTGATCGGACCATTTCCATCAATGTCCTATTTCTTCTTTCCGCAACACCGTTTTGTTGCGGAGTGTAAGGCATAGTTATTTGATGAACTATGCCTTTTTCATCACAGAGTTCCTTAAAACTCGTTGATTGATATTCTCCACCCCGATCGGTTCGCAAGACCTTTATCTTGCGATCTAGTTGATTTTCCACTAAACTCATATAGTTTTTGAAGCAACTTAAAGCTTCATGTTTGTGGGAAATCAAATAAATATGACCGAAACATGTGAAGTCATCAATGAAGGTGATGAAATAGGACTTCCCGCGTCTTGTCTTAACATTCATTGGACCGCAAATGTCCGAATGGATAAGATGTAATGGAACCTCGGCCCTTGTGCCAGTTCCAAACGGCTTGCGACAAGTTTTCCCTACAAGACAATGTTCGCAAGTTGACATTTCAACTTTTGAAACATTAGATAGCAAGCCACTTTTGGCAAGTCTATCCATTCTAGTTGGTCCAATATGACCAAGTCTTGCATGCCAACAAATGATCTCAGATTCAGAGTTAGAAGCATTTGTCAAATGGAAACTTTCATTAATGGAAGGAGAATCATCATACATTGTATTTAAAACAATTAGTCCATTACAAACATTACCAGATCCAATTAAAGAACTATTACAAACAATGTCAACTTTCTGTTTATAGAACCTCCATTCATAATCTAAAGACATTAACATGACCACGGATACGATATTTCTTCTAATATCTGGAGCAAAGAGGACGTCGTGCAATAATAAAGTCCGGCCGTTGTCGAGAACTAGCTTGCATGTTCCGACGCCTTTGACTTCAACACGAGTGTTGTTGCCGACGTATATCCACTTTGTTCCTTGAGTTATCCTTCGATACTCTACGAAGAACCTTCTATCCTTCGCTACGTGGTCTGTGGCCCCTGAATCAATCAACCAAAAATAGTTAGATTCAGCAAGAAACATGGAACTAGAAACACATATGTAACTAGCCCTACAAGTTACCTTATCACTTCCATCCGTACATGTACGGGCGAAGTGACCGTACTTGTTGCACTTAAAGCACATGATCTTCTTCAAATTTTTCTTCTTTGAGTGCACATTCTTTTGCCACTTTTTGTTCTTTGTCTTCTTTGAGGTTTCCGGTTCTTGCTTTCGTTCGTTCACAAACCTTAAGCGTTTATTCTTCCGCTTATTTCCTCCATGTGAGGAACTAGCGGCCACGTGCACTTCTGCACTTGGTTTTGCGGCTTGAATCCGCTCTTCCTCGAGTTCGAGGTGTTTCGATACATCGCTTAAAGTTTTAATGCACTCATTATGAGTGAGGTGCATTTTCATGTTATCCCAGCTATCTGGGAGTGAACGAATGACTGCTTGGATCTGATGTTCGTCAGACAGCGTAACACCCGCATCCTTTAATTCAGATATGAGATTCGCCATGTGGCGGAGATGCTTTTTCATAGAATGATCTCGCCGCATCTTGTACGAATCAAATTGAATATTTAAGGAGCGAAGTTTGGTAACCGAAGTTCCACCAAACTTTATCTCTAGCTCAGACCATATGTCTTTGGCTAGGTCGAATTCCCGAAATAGACGCATTATGTCATTGTCCATTGCGGACAGTAACGTAATACGTGCTATTTTGTTCTTTCGAGTCCAAGCATCATAAGCTTCCCGGTCCCTCTTGTGTTGGGCCGTATTGCCCAACTCAGGTTCTTCCATTATGTTTTGGAGTGTTTCGAGCACATCTTGCTCCTCCAAAACATATTGGATTTTTATTGACCAAAGTTTATAATTGTCGCCGTTGAGCTTTTCACCTTTGTTAAGCTCTGCGACAATGTTCTTAGAAGCGGTAGACATATTCGATTCAAAAAACTGCAAAGAGAATGAAAAACACGATCAAAATTCTATGCATAAAGTTTCGATTCTTTAAACACTTGATAAGTTCCTTAGATGCGTTGAAATGTTACTCTAGAATCGAGAAGTTCACTACGTTCCCAACTACCATCTAGAAGTAACTTTCAAAGTATCCCTCTTACTTATCTCAAGTAAAAAGAAATCAGAAATAATACCCGTATGGTATTAGCAGCGGAAAAATACTTTGAAAAACATATCTTTCAAAATGGAATAGGTGAGAATTTGCGCAAAGAATTTTAGCGCAACAATTGCCAAGCCACGAGACCTGTTCTACACACCCATGGGTTAGATAACCATGGCCGGATCGTGGTAGGACTTGGAATTCTAAATTGCGCTATCCCAATTAAGGACGGGACATAACCTATTTGAAAAACATCCTTTTCAAAAAAAAATTTGAAAGCACGTTGGCTAATCTCTGTAGAGTAGAGCACAACGTCACAAGTACATTGGCTAATCTCCGTAGAGTAGAGCACAATGACATGGCTAATCTCGCATGAAGTAGAGCACTATGGCTAATCTTCAAGGAGTAGAGCCCAATGAAAAACTTCATTAAAACGTTAGTCCCGTATGAACTAGTCGGTACTGTGGTTAGCCCCGTATGGGCTAATCGGCACATTCGAGTTTGGCCAAGGCCTTTTGTCACCCCGTATGGGTCAGTTGGCAAGTTTACAGTCGACCCAGACCTTCTGCCAGATTGGTCGACCAAAAACACCAAATTGGTCGACCAATTTTGGTCTGCAATTTCTTCCCGGCCAGGGCCTCTGCCCTGGCCGGGGCTTGGCCAAGGGCCGGCCAGGGCCTCTGCCCTGGCCGAGGCCGGCCAGGGCCGGCCATGCCCTGGCCGAGGCCATGGCATTGGCCCTGGCCTCTGCCAGGGCCGGCCAGGCCGGCCTGGCCTTGGCCGGCCACTGCCGGCCTGGCCATGGCCGGCCATGGCCAAGGCCATTTTGGGCATTGGCCGGCCATGGCCCCTTTGGCCATCGTCGGCCACCCCCTTGAATGGGGTTGCCGCACACATTCCTCCTCCTTGATGGGGTGGTCGCCGGTGGTTATTGGCCGTAGCCAACCCCCTCCGCAAGTGGAGGGGGGGTGCATGGCCTTCATAGCCCATTTGGCCATGGTGCACATGCACCAAATTTCATCTTTCCCGATGGAAATAACTACCATCATCTTCCTCGATGAAGCACCCGTTCGTCGATGAAGCACCCGTTCATCGAGAAATTAGTTATTTCCTAATGGCCGTGTGCCAAAAATAAATAACATACTACGTGAACGGTCGGTTCTTCCCGTCACGGAGAGTTCCTACCATATCCGTAATGATAGAAGACCCTAACGTGAAAAGAACAACCGCTGCGTTCTCTCCGTCACGAAGCGTTCCTACCATATCCGTAATGGTAGGAGACCCATTCGTGAAAAAGACAACGACTCGTTCATAGTTTCGACGGGGCGGCGGTTTGACCGGGGCGAACCCATATGGCTCCGATACCAATGTAGGATCCTGCCAAAACAGAGTTAGGATCGATAAATAAAGTTGAGACTTACGCTTGCGTATGCGGCACGGTAGTCTCGGAACTTTGCCTTCGGATTCGCCACGACGGATCGAGTCTTCTCACGAACGGAGTAAGGCTACTAAATCCACAATCTAAATCTCTACTTTAGATTAAGAACTTTGATAGAGGGAGAGGAAATATTTCGGCAGAGCTTCGCTAGAATGAAGATGCATGCATGAATGCCAAGCAAAAGTGTGAGGAAAATGGCTACCCTTGGGTCTTATTTATAGCCCCCAAGGTAGTTATTTTAGGAGGAATTGTTCCTTAGGAACAAGTTAACTAAGGTGTACCATGATGCATGGCACATTATAAGCTTAAGTTGTACCATATGCATGGTACAACATAAGCTTAAGATATTACCCCTTTATTAGCCATATGTCGCATGCACTTATGCACACATAATGCGACTTTCCCATCAATCTAGAGATCCTCTCCGCAAGGGAACATATTCCCTTTGCGTACGACTTCGTGTACGCGACGTTCGAGGTCCATATTCCCTCGTACATCCCCTACAAGGGTGTACTAACGTCTTCCATATCCAACAGGGCCAACCCAAGCCACCCAAACCAGAGAAGGGCACGGGCCGGGCTACGCGCCCGCTCCCCCCCCCCTCGAGACCTCTGGGGCAGGGCCCACCCTCGCCACCCAAACCAGAGAAGGGCACAGGCTGGGCTACACACCCGATCCCCCCCTCAAGACCTCTGGGGCAGGGCCAACCCTCGCCACCCAAACCAGAGAAGGGCACGGGCCGGGCTACGCGCCCACTCCCCCCCTCAAGACCTCTGGGGCAGGGCCAACCCTCGCCACCCAAACCAGAGAAGGGCACGGGCCGGGCTACGCGCCCGCTCCCCCCCACAAGACCTCTGGGACAGGGCCAACCCTCGCCACCCAAACCAGAGAAGGGCACGGGCCGGGCTACGCGCCCGCTTCCCCCATCAAGACCTCTGGGGCAGGGACCACCCTCGCCACCCAAACCAGAGAAGGGCACGGGCCAAGCTACGCGCCCGCTCCCCCCTCGAGACCTCTGGGGCAGGGCCAACCCTCGCCACCCAAACCAGAGAAGGGCACGGGCCGGGCTAAGTGCCCGCTCCCCCCCTCAAGACCTCTTGGGCAGGGCCAACCCTCGCCACCCAAACCAGAGAAGGGCACGGGCCGGGCTACGCACTCGATCCCCCCCTCAAGACCTCTGGGGCAGGGCCAACCCTCGCCACCCAAACCAGAGAAGGGCATGGGCCAGGCTACGCGCCCGCTCCCCCCCTCGAGACCTCTGGGGCAGGGCCAACCCTCGCCACCCAAACCAGAGAAGGGCACGGGCCGGGCTACGTGCCCGCTCCCCCCTCGAGACCTCTGGGGCAGGGCCAACCCTCGCCACCCAAACCATAGAAGGGCACGGGCCGGGCTACACGCCTACTCCCCCCCTCAAGACCTCTGGGGTACGGCCAACCCTCGCCACCCAAACCAGAGAAGGGCACGGGCCGGGCTACGCGCCCGCTCCCCCCCCTCAAGACCTCTGGGGCAGGGCCAACCCTCGCCACCCAAACCAGAGAAGGGCACGGGCCGGGCTACACACCCGCTCCCCCCTCAAGACCTCTGGGGCAGGACCAACCCTCGCCACCAAAACCAGAGAAGGGCACGGGCTAGGCTACGCGCCCGCTCCCCCTCTCGAGACCTCTGGGGCAGGGCCAACCCTCGCCACCCAAACCAGAGAAGGGCTCGGGCCGGGCTACGCGCCCGCTTCCCCCCTCAAGACCTCTGGGGCAGGGCCAACCCTCGCCACCCAAACTAGAGAAGGGCACGGGCCGGGTTACGCGCCTGCTCCCCCTTCGAGACCGCTGGGTCAGGGCCAACCCTCGCCACCCAAACCAGAGAAGGGCACGGGCCGGGCAACACGCCCACTCCCCCCCTCAAGACCTCTGGGGCAGGGCCTACCCTCGCCACCCAAACCAGAGAAGGGCAAGGGCCGGGGTACGCGCCTGCTCCCCCTTCGAGACCGCTGGGGCAGGGCCAACCCTCGCCACCCAAACCAGAGAAGGGCACGGGTCGGGCAACGCGCCCACTCCCCCCCTCGAAACCTCTGGGGCAGGGCCAACCCTCGCCACCCAAACCAGAGAAGGGCACGGGCCGGGCTATGCACCCGCTCCCCCCCTTTAGACCTCTGGGGCAGGGCCAACCCTCGCCACCCAAACCAGAGAAGGGCACGGGCCGGGCTACTTGCCCGCTCCCCACTCGAGACCTCTGGGGCAGGGCCAACCCTCGTCACCCAAACCAGAGAAGGGCACGTGCCGGGCTACGCGCCCACTCCCCCCCTCAAGACCTCTGGGGCAGGGCCAACCCTCGCCATCCAAACCGGAGAAGGGCACGGGCCGGGCTACGCGCCTGCTCCCCCCCTCTAGACCTCTGGGGCAGAGCCAACCTTTGCCACCCAAACCAGAGAAGAGCACAGGCCGGGCTACGCGCCCGCTCCCCCCTCCAGACCTCCGGGGCAGGGCATAGGACTCGCCGCGTAACCACACCCCAGACCTGGCAGACCCGTGATCCCTAAAAAGTCGAACCTGGGAAGGGGGACAAGGGCACGTAAACTGGGACAAACCAGGCGTCGGGTTCCGAGGAGGCAGCCCCAATGTGACTCGACGAAACGAAAGGACGCTCAGGAAATACGCCACCAATAATGCCACGCCCCAAAAGAGGTTCCGTAAGTGCCACCTGGAAAAAGCGGTTTCCAATGGGCGCGATTTCGAGGAGCCCATTAATAATGCCAGCTCACCGCAGTAATTAGGGGGGAACCGTCAACAAAATCCCCCTATAAAGAAACCACTCACCCTCCCGAAAGATGGAGGGACAAAGATTTGGAAGGTTTGAGAAATCGGCCCCGACACCCCCACCCGCAGGGAAACGAGCCGAGATGCCTCGCTCAAACAAAAGGGAGGTCACCGGCCACCAAAGGTTCCCTCCTCCCTGGGCGGCGGCTGCTTCATCTCCACGACCTCCGATTGGATATTCCTTTTACAAACTGATCGCCAATAGAATATTCCTCTTACACAAGGGAAATCCACCTTTCACTCCTCCGTCTGCTCTAAACCAGACGAGACGGGGGAAGGTAGGCATCCGCTCCCCGCCGACAGGAAAGGCAAAAGCCCCCCCGGGCTTGCAGGCCTACACCTGCTCGCCTTCGACCTTCGGACGGGGGCCTCGGCAAGGATGCATCCCCGACGAAGACAAAAGGCGAGTCATGGCATGTCAGCCCACCCCCGAACAATCGAGATCCGAACCCCGCCCTCAAACCCAAACCGCGAGGCGTGGAGGGAGATGACAAAGCAATGGAGGGGAGGCGGCCCGATCGTCAGGACTTCGCCCCCCGGACAAACGCCACAGCAAGACAGCTTCCCTAGTGCATCCACCCAGACGAAAAGACCTTGCAACCCTTCAGCATGGAGGGAGGGTGCTCACCGAGGCGCCAAGAACAACTGAAGATAAAAAGGCCCGCCCAGCAGATGGTAACCTATAAATCTTGAGGTAGTTCACAGGAGGCGAGAACAGCTCCACAGCCTGCTCTCGGACCGGATCTTACTCCCCCAACGGGCGATGATCTAAGTCCTCATGTACGAACCATAGAAGAGTCCCTGTAAATTTAAATGAAAATGTTTATCCCTATCAAAGTCCCTTTAACTTTCTGAGAATGCCCTAGCTTGAAACGATCACCCTGCCAATGGCTGGTCGAGCTCACGAAACGGGGTCACCCCTCACGGTGGGGAAAAGAAGGACAGAGCGTCGCACTCCCCCCATACTAACTCAGGACTCCCAGGAAGTACATACCCGCAGTTCGAACCCCCTGATACTAGGAAGGACCGACGCTTCAAAACGAGACCCCTCACGAACTAAAATCACCGATACCTTTCAGACACAGGGGAAGAAGTGGAACTGAGGCCGGCTCTGCGGGGCCGCTTCCGCCCAAGGCAAAATCCCCTCGCGACAGACACCAAGGGGTCAACCATACTATGGTCAGCCCCTTCCAGTGATAGGGCGGCATGTCTCATCCCAATCCGATCCGGTGATCCCCCGTCCCTCCCAAAGGTAACACGTCGACCATCAACATCCCCTTCCCCCCAGACCTCGCGCTCTCAGACAAGGGAATGTTGGGGGCAGTAATTGTACTCACACAAGAAAACAAAATAGGTAACACACAAAGTCAGGCTTCCCAGGGGCGACACGCTCACCTCGATAGTGGCTACCCGGTTCGGACCGCGCAGTGACCAACTACCCAGGGCTGGCCACCAAAACCACATCTAGATTCCCCTGCCCTGATTAGGCCCATGATCCTCGAGAACTCAAACCTGGGAATGAGGACAAGGGCACGTAAACCAGGGCGGACCGGTCGCAAACCAGGAACCGCGAAACAATGCCTGTCAGATATACGCCTGGTCCCGATAAAGCAGCGCCACGACGCGACTCGACGAAACGAAAATACGCTCAAGAAACACGCCATCAGCAGCACCACGCCCCCCGAGAGGCCAGGGCAGACAAACCGCGTCAGATGCCGCCAGGCAAAAGCGGTTCCCAAAGCGCGTGATTCGGCAGAGCCCAATAATGGCGCCAGTCCCTCACATTATCCAAGGTGAATCCTTCCGTAGAATCCCTCTATAAGTACCCCCCCCTTCAGAGTTTAAAAAGAAGGAGAAGATATACAAGAAGGAATTGCATCCCTTCACACCGGGTATGAAAAAGCCCCGGAAGCCCCACCCAACTACGGAGGAGGCTGATGTCCATCGACGGACCTCACTTCCTCTACCGGTGACCGCTTTCACTCCACGACCTCTGATAGGATACTCCCCTTACAAGCGGGTCGCCAATAGGGTACTCCCCTTACACATGGGAAGCCCCGCCTGCCAGCCTTCCTCCTGCTCTTAACCAGATGAAACAGCAGGTCTGGAAGACTAGCAGCGGGCCACCACATCCCAATTAGCATCTGCACCACGCCGATCCCCACCGGGTGTGAGGGTGGACACCCCCAACGGGTCTCCCAACGACCCACCTGCCTGCCCCCGACCTTCCCCTCGAGGCCGGCCCTCCGGGCTCCCCGGGAGGGCGAAGCCTCCACCACCACCTCGTCCTCCGCCCCCTCCAGGGTTCCCCCTCGATGTACGGGACCCCTGGAAAGGCGGAGCAACCATCCAGCACGACGACGACGAGACCGAATACGATAAAGCAAGGGGGGAAGGGGGTCGGCCCGACAAACGGGGGGTCAATCCTCCCGGGGGGGTCACAGCAGGGATGCATCCCTTGTGAGCCCAAACGGCGGCCCCTGGCGCGTCAGCTCGCCCCGGACAGAAAGGCTGACGGAGTGCAGCGGTCAGCTGATAAGAAGGAAGGCCACCCCACAAACAGGGACCCTCACACCCCGATGTAGCGGGTGACAAGTTAAAGCAACCTCCTACCCTGACCACGGTTCTGGTCACACCTGCCCTATTGTTGTAAATACCATCAAGATCCCCTGTAAATGCCGATGAAAAATATTCCTCCATGCGGACTTCTCACCCTAAGCCCAAGCGCACAACAGCTAGGGATCTCACCAAACACAGGGCGGCTAGAGCCCCGCGAAAATAACAATATACCTTGGTAAACACATCACAACGAAAACCAGGACCATCTCAATAAAACCAGGTTCCCCCAAGGTCCGACCCAGCCGCCACATACAACGACGCGTCATTAAGAGGCAACGCCCCTCCCTAAATCGCAGGGTCACACCTCCTCGCCTCGCCCCCGCGCGGGACGAGATCTCCCGATCCCGTGACAATGGGCAATACCCCGCGGGAGCCGCGTCGCCACCCCTGAGTGCGGACCAAAGTCCAAACCATGTTAAAAGGGAGGTAGCGTTACGTCATCCGAGCCGAGCCGGGCTCCCGCCTCGCGCTCGAATACCGGGGGCAATTGTTACGACCTAGAGATCGTAGGAGTTCGACTCCCGCCCAGAACCACTAATATACCACATTGACTCACCCCCTTAGCAAACGGATTGCCAACCTGGAGGTCCGAGGCTACGTGGGAAGGGGTGCACCTCGCAGTGCCCCCCGGCCGAGGCGTACATCCACTCTCGCTCGGCCTGCCGAGGGCAGTGCACTAGGTGAACACCCAGACAGCGTCGCCTGGGATGGCATCGCCGGACCTTTGATTCATCACGCACGACAAACAACCTAGTATAAGGACACGACTGACACTAGCGTCGCCCGACCATCTGACAAAGCACCCCCCTGGCCGCTGCGCCCCCTGGGACTTAATGCTTTCGGCCCTGACACCCTGACAAAAGTGCCCCTGGCCATTGCGCCATCTGATAAAAGTGAGGCAGACACTCCTGTTCCTGACATCCTTGTCTGAAGCTTTCGCTGACAGCCAGGACAGCTCAGCACGTCGAGTCAGCATGCCAGGTCAGCCCCACCTAATCATCTCCCATCAGGTATAAATACCCCCTCACTTCTTACGGTGAGGGGGTTGGCAAATTCCCTTCCAATTCCATTATTCACACACGAGAGCAAAGGTCATCCATATCTTTGTTCTCCCACCCATAGCTCGTCACGTACGGTCGACACACCCTCAGTCCGACCTGCGTGCCTAGCCCCCGTTTTAAGTCCAGTTACTGACTTAGGCATCAGAGAGGCTAAGGGTTGGACCCCAACCCGGCCTTTCTGATGAGTTGCTCGTTGTGCAAGGTAACTCGCCCCTTGGTCGACATCCGCCTTCGGCTCCAGCCGCCCGGCCCTCCTCCGTCGCGTCCGGCGAGATTTGACTATGTGGACTCACCCGACGGCAAGTGTAGCTTCTTCACCCCACTAATCACTTGTCAAAAAGCCTACCTAAACCCGCTTATCTATATAACCACCATGCCCTTGGTTCCCCATAATACAAATTCATTGTACGCGAGTTCAACCCCGCAACAACTACCTTGTTAAATAAAGAATAGTTTATCCATAACTTTCCCTGTTTTAGGGATGTGTTTAGGGGTAGATACTTCAGGATCCAGAGTCAACGAGGTTGCCTCATCAAAACCTTGACTATGGAAAACCTTGTGGGAAAAAACCAATAACCAAGGGAAAAGAGTACAACTCTACAGTTTACTCTCCCTCATCTGATCAAGCTTCAGGCTTGCAGATTTCCTATGAATTTATACATCAGTCTCCTATGTATCTATACATTCATAGTCCTCTCATCCTGACCCAGTTTACATTTTCTCACTACCCTCATCCCAATCCCATATACAAGTTTCTCAAAGATACTAGTAGGCAGGGATTTGGTAAGCAAATCCGCCAAGTTATTACTTGATTGGATCTTCTGTACCTCAATCTACTTTGGCTTCTGAAGTTCATGCGTCTAGAAAAACTTGGGAGAGATATGCTTTGTCTTGTCGCCTTTGATGTAGCCGTCCTGTAGCTGGGCTATACATGCTGCATTGTCTTCATGGAGTGGTGTAGGCGCAAGAACGCTGGTCATCAGGCCGGTGGAGGTGAGAATGTGCTGGATCACCGAACATAGCCAGAAGCTCTCTTTACTTGCTTCATGGATCGCAAGAAGTTCTGAGTGAGTGGATGAGACGATCTTCATGGTCTGCTTCACAGATCTCCAGGATATGGCAGTGACGCCATAGGTAAACATGTATCCGGTCTGAGACTTCTCCGTATGAGGATCAGACATGTAGCCTGCATCAGCATAACCAACTAACCTATTGCTGCCCCTTTCATGTAGAATAGACCTAAGTCTATGGACCCTTAGAGGTAGCGCAGAAGATGCTTAACTCGGTCTAGTACCGATGTGTAGGTGCAGCACTATATCTAGCTAGTAGGTTGACTGCAAATGCTATGTCAGGGTGAATGCAGTTAGCCAGGTAAAGGAGTGCACCGATAGCACTTAGATAAGGCACTTTAGGGCCTAGTACTTCCTCCCCCTCTTCCAGCGGTCGGAAGGGGTCTTTATGCACATCCAATGATCTGACGACTATTGGGGTACTGAGGGGGTGACACTTATCCATTTGGAACTTCTTCAACAAGTTCGATGTATAAGTTGACTGATGTAACAGGATCCCATCGTTAAGATTCTCTATTTGAAGACCTAAACAGAATTTTGACTTTCCGAGGTCTTTCATCTCGAAAGTTTCGGTCAAGCTCCTAGAAATCTCAGCGATCCCTTCAGGAGATCCGACGAGGTTCAAGTTGTCCACATAGACGCTTATCATGACAAATCCTGGTGCCTTTGCTCTTATAAAGATGTAAGGATAGACTGGGTCATTTGTAAATCTTTGTTCTGCAAGGAAGTCGCTCAGTCTGTTATACCACATCCTTCCAAATTGTTTTAGACCATATAATGATCTTTGCAGTTTCACTGAGTAGATGTCACGTTGTCTCTCTTTTAGTGCTGCAGGCAAAGAATAACCGTCAGGCAATCTCATATAGATGTCTCGGTCTAAATTTTCATATAGGTATGCAGTCACAACATCCACAAGCTGCATATCTAAACCTTCTTAAGCTGTCAAGCCAATAAGGAATCGGAAGGTGATCGCATCCATGACCGAGGAGTATGGCTTCAAAATCCATCACTGGACATTGGGTAAAACCCTGCGCTACAAGCCTTGCTTTGTAGCGAACGATCTCATTTTGTTCATTTCTTTTTCTAACAAATACCCATTTATAACCCATAGGTTTTGCACATTTTGGTGTCTGGACAATAGGTCCGAAGACCTTGCGTTTTGTGAGTGAATCCAACTCCACTCATATTGCCGCTTTCCACTTTAGCCAATCATCTCTGCTTTGACATTCTGTCAGAGAGCGTGGTTCAATATCATCGTCGCAGTATGCGACGTTGATGGCAATATTATACGCAAATGTGTCATCTATAATTGTGCTCTTTCAGTCCCAATACTCCCTAGTTCGTACATATTGTATCGAAACTTTATTTTCTCCAGGTTTTTCCTCTGTTTGAGAGTTTGGGAGATATGGGGGAGCAGGGCTTATAGTAGCATCCTGTGGTGGTATTGTTTTACCATTGCCAAGGGTCCTACTCTTTTGAGGGACTTGGTCCTTGTATCCCGGTGGTCGTCCTCTCTTTTTAAGAGGTCCAACTATCCTGCTGCATGCGGATTGCATCCATTTTGCGGTATGTCAATCCTAGCTGGAGTGTTAGCAGCATGGACGTGTGATCTAACAATCTTCTGGTTGTCAGTAAATTTGTCCGGCAAGAGATGGACAATGTTTTGGATATGGAGAATCTTCATGACCTCCTCCTCACACTGGCTTGTGGGCGGATCAAAGTGACTTAGTGTCTTTGTATTCCAAGTGATACCGTCTAAAGCTTCAGGCTTCTTGGGTTTTAAGCCTAGTCTTGGAAATGATGATTCATCAAATTCACAGTCTTTTAGACGTGCCTTAAAACATCTCCCGTAAGGGGTTCTAGTAATCTTATTATGGAAGGCGTGTCAAACCCAACATAAATGCCTAGACGACGTTGTGGACCCATCTTTGTCCTTTGTGGTGGTGCTATGGGGACGTATACTGCACAACCAAATATTCTCAAGTGTGAGACAATTGGTGGGGCTCCAAGTGCTAATTGCATAGGAGAAGATGACTGACCTCCAGAAAGTCTTAATTTTATTAAGGATGCAGCATGCAATATTGCATGACCCCATGCATTCACTGGCAACTGGGATTGAAGTAATAATGGACGAGTAATCCATTGCAGTCTCTTAATTATAGATTCTGCTAACCCATTTTGGGTGTGAACATGCGCTATAAGATGTTCGACTTCAATGCCCTGTGCTTGGCAATAGTCTAAGAAGACTTGTGATGTAAACTCCCCCGCATTGTCCAGACGGAGTTTCTTTATCTGGTAGTCGGGGAAGTGGGCCCACAACCTGATTATCTGAGCTAAAAGCTTAGACAGTGCTTAGTTATGGGTGGACAGTAGACACACATGTGACCACTTAATAGATGCATCTACCAGGACCATAAAGTACCTGAACGGACCACTTGATGGGAGTATAGGCCCACAAATGTCTCCGTGGATTTTTTTCAGAAAGCTTGGAGACTCCAAGTCCACTTTGAGTGGAGAGGGTCTCGTAATTAGTTTACCCTTGTAACAGGGTGGACATGGGAATTTACCTTCTTGAAGAATCTTCAGATTCTTCAAATTTATACCCCTTGAGCTTTTTATGATGCGGTACATCATAACAGATCCAGGGTGTCCCAGTATACTATGCCAGAGTTGGAATTCTGGTATTTGGAGGCACTGCAGATGCTCCGTCAATAATGTTTCTGGAGATTGAATACTTGTTTGGTAGAGTCTTGAGGGGAGTCCCTTGAAACGTTCCACAATGGTTTTTGTACCATTTGTAAGGGACGTTATGTGCAAGTATTTTTTTTATTTTCCTCGACCGTCTCTAAGTGATACCCATTTAAACGGATATCTTTAAAGCTTAGGAGGTTTCAGATTGATTTTGGTGAGTATAACGCATCTCTAATTCTGATGAGTGTGTTATTGGGGAGCAATATGATTGCTTCCCATGATCCTTCTATTATATCAGCTGGTCCTGAGATTGTTCTCAATGGACCAGAATAGCTACTAATGCTCGTAAAGTAGTCTGTATTTTGAAGGATTGAGTGCGTTGATGCACTGTCCACTAGGCATATGGATTCCATATCTATAAAAAGAATTCAAGCAATAAATAATACGAAAAAGAAACTACTTCCATTTATATTAAGATGCTGAATAGTTTGACATGGAATTTGGAAAGACATAAAGCAAGATGCATTGCAGGAAAAGAAGATACATTGCTAGAAAAATTGTTTATAGTCCATGACTAAAGAGTGTCGTCTCCCATGAAATCATCTAGATTCCATATGGTCTCTGGTAACACTGTGCTTTCTATCAGGTTTGTCTCAGCTCGAGGCTTGAGACTTTCCTGGTAGCGGTCCTGTAGGTGTTTGGGAGTGCGGCAGATTCTGGACCAATGTCCAGTCATTCTGTATTTAGAGCACTTATCCTCCCAGTCTTTCTTGGGAGTACCACCTTTGTTGGGCGTCCACTTTTGCTTCTTTGCCGCGAACTTCTGGTTCTGGGGAGGAGCTTGAGGAGTGGCCTTTTTCTGCTGCTTCTGTTCTTTTCACTTCGGAAACTTAGCCTTCTTATCCATCTTCTTCTTTTGGGAAGACTGGAAATGCGCCTCTATGGGACGTGGAGGTGGAGCGGAGCCAGGAGGGCGTAGCTTGTGAGTGGCAACCAACAAATCTCTGTTCTGTTTAGCCATAAGGAGGCATGAGAGCAGATCAGAGTACTTAGTAAACTTCCTCTCAGGTACTATTGCATAAGGATCATGTCCTTCTCGTGGAAAGACGTGAACGTCTTTTCTAGCAACATTTTCTCAGTTACATTCTCACCACACAACTTCAGGCGTGAGGTGATACGGAATAGTGCTGAGTTGTACTCCGCTACGGAATAGTGCTGAGTTGTACTCCGCTACGGATTTGTAATCATGTATGCTGAGGTGAGTCCACTCGTACTGCGTACGAGGGAGTATGACATCCCTGTGATGTTTATACCTCTCCTCAAGTGCATCCCACAATTCATAAGGATCCTCTACAGTAAGATACTCGTCCTTCAGGGTCGAGTCTAAATGTTTCCTTATATAAATAATGGCTTTCGCCTTAAGTATATCGGAAACTTCTTCTGCATTAGGGGCTTCTTTAGAAGCATCCTTTTCAGCTGCGGCAGTACTTGTTGTTGCCTTTTCAGTGGGTGTTAGACTGAACCCATGAGAACGCATGTGGAACTTCAGGTCCAACTGCCAACTCAAGTAGTTCGACCCATTGGCCTTCAGGACATAAAAATCGACATTCGCAAGTCTGGCCATTTAAACAATCTAGCAACATAAACAAATGATAGCATGAATTATTTAAAAATAAACATCCACGCATGCATTTTCATTTTAACATCAAAATAGCATGAGTTATTTAACTATTTAAAGTAAACATCCACGCATTTAATGTATAGGCAATGAAAATAAATTAGAACTATAGGGATCAACCAGCCAACACTAATAGAAAAAGAAAGTCCGAAATTACATCACATTAATAAAAAAGTGCATAAAAATAAAGACAACTCGGGAACTTCTGAGAGAAGCCCCTTTTTCTTTATGCTAGCACCTTCAGCTCCTTGGGGTGGTCCTTCAGCTTCTTTTTACATATATAACCTCACTTACAAATTTCTCTCAAAAAGGAAAAAATTGCAATAAAGTAAAAGTGTCGGAAACCTGGCCGATCCCTAAAATCATAGTCTAATAGCACATCCACGCAGATTTTATATAAAAATATACAATCACGCAGAGAATTATATCACAAGCATATAAAGATTAAAAAATAATCTAAAAAGAAAGTGACATGCTAAAAATGATTTTGAAAACTTTTTAATCCTGATCCATTTTATTTATTTTTATCTTTCAGCTTAACCTTATTACAAAATTAAAATTTCTTTAATTATTGGGCTTTTGAGGCCAAAATAAAAAGAAAAATCATGTGTAAGTGGGCTAATTTACAGGCTTTTGGTCCATGAAAACAACCCAATAGGGTTAATTGGGCCTCTCCTAAAAAATTGTCCTGTTAAGGGCTAGGGTTTCGGAAAAAGCCTAGGGGAGCCGTGGCGGCCGTCCGCGCCTGCATGGCGCGGCCGCCGTGCCCTATGGACGCGGCCGGCCATGCCCTTTTGGGCATGGCCTGGCCGTGCACGAGGGCACTGCCATGGATCGTATTTAAAAAAATTTGATTTTTAAGACAAAAAATCGATTTTTACTGTTTTTAGTCATTTAGATCTAAAAAAATTCGATTTTTACTATGTTTTTAAACTATTTTGATCTTAAAACATGCAGATCTACTGGAAAAGCAAGTTTAGATCTAAAAATTTTGAGGATTTACCTCTAGATTCGACAAAAGATGCCATTTTCGCTCCCCGTTGAGAAGAATACGATCTTCTTAAAACTGAGCATTTGATGGATCTCCTTCCTTGAGCGTCGTTGCCTTTTCCAACGAGCGTGATCGTGCTGATAACGTGTTGTGAAGGGAAAAGTAGAGTAATATGTGTAACGGGTTAAGAGCCCCCCCTACCCTCATATATATAGCTTTCAATGATAGGCCGGATACCCAATAGGCCTAATGAGCCTATTCATAACAATTCTGATATTATTGCATGAGAACAAGATGTCTCTCAATGAAATGGGTCATGCATCTTGCATTTGGAGCAACTGAGCATTCATCTGACCAAGTGTTTTATTATAACAAACTATGGGCAAGTTTCCTTTAAAATGTTGTATTCTTGGTGAGGGTGGCAAAATGGCCCGGGGGCCCGCCGGGTCGGCCCGGCCCGGGCCCGGGACCCCATTCCCGGGCCGGGCTGCGGCCCGGGCCCGGCCCCAATGCCGGGTTGGGGCGACCCCCCCCCCCCCCGGCCCGGCCCGGGCTCGGCAGAAACTTGCCCAACGGGCAGAAATTTGCCCGTTTGGCAACAAAAAGTTAATTTTTTTAACCATCCAACACTCTATAAACCCCCCCCCCACTTATTTCTACACTCACAAAACCTCTACACTCCAATTCTTTAAACTTTAATTCTCTAAACTCCAATTCTCTACCCGGTGTTTTACAACGCTCGGGCTCTCGCTACTACCGTCTCTACAATCGTCAATCTCGCTACTACCGTCTACCATCTCGCTACTCCAATTCTCTATGTCCGGTCTCTCACTAATACCGTGCAAGCTTCCCTCAACGGTCTCTAGCTATTACCGGGCTCTATAAGTTCCGTTCATACACAAACAGGTTCCTGTAGTATAAATCTTAGTTTAGCATAATGGCAGAACCATCTCGATCTAGGAATATCAATATGAACTTTAATTTAGATGATACTAATACTGCCGATTATGAATTTTATGCTGAGTTACTACGTAATAGAGATTGAACCCAACATCACCGGTATATGACCGTCATATAGCAGATATTGAAACACAAAAACCTAATAACTATGTGGCTAGTAATAATCCTAGCCCCGTCATACCACCAACTACACATTCACCTTTCTCGCATGCTGCTCACACGTACACAAGCGGCACAAACATCATCACCTGCTTCACATATGCCTGCACATACTACACAAACCCAAAAGAAAGGACCAAAGTCCGGTGTTTGGGATCACTTTACACGTGAAATGGTAAAAGATAGTAATGGCATCGAACAAATTCGGGCCTTTTGTAAGATATGTAGAACTAGTTTTGCTGCCACACATATTGCCGGCACTTCACATCTGCTAAGACACGTGAAATTGCATGTTAAAAAGATGCTAGACAATCAACATTAAATTTATCTTCATCATCTTCCTCTCTTACTCCTTTCTCATATTCTGTTGAAAATATGAGAAAAGAGATAGCTAGATTTGTGTTAAGCAAAGAACTACCTCTAAATTATGCTGAAAGCCCAGAATTAGAGCGATTACTGCAAAATGCATTTAACCCTGCATTTAGAAAAGTTCCTAGGAACACTCTTAGAAAGGATTGTATGACTGTTTTTCATGAAGGACAGGCAAATATGCATCAGCTTTTTATTAATTTAGAATCTAGGATTGCATTAACTTCTGACATATGGACTACAAAATGGGGTGCATCATACATATGTCTTACGGCCCATTTTGCAGAACACGATTATATCATTCAGAAAAGAATTATTGGTTTTAAGGTGTTAGAGCATGCACACAAGAGTGTGGTTATTGGTAGGACTTTTCAAAATATTTGTCGTGATTATGATATTGAGAAAAAAAATTTTACAATTACTTTTGATAATGCTTCGAATAATACTTCAACCATTAATTTTTTGCAACGTCAATTAAACCCAGATCTAGATGGGTTATTTTTTCATCAACATTGTTCATGCTATGTGTTAAACTTAGTAGTTCAGGATGATCTTAAACTTTCTTCTGTTTATCTGGAAAAGGCTAGAAACCTTATGCTTTTAATTACAACTAATTTACAAAAAAAGAGAGAATATAGGCAGTTTTGTCGTAGTAACCAACTGCCTTATAGAGCATTTAAATTTAGTGTCCTCCATAGGTGGAATTCAACGTATCTAATGATACGTTGTATGAGACAGAATAGAACACAACTTAGTGAGTTTGCAAGTGCATACCTTGCAAATGATAGTGATTATGAAATTAGTGATTATGAGTGGCTAATTATAGATGAACTTTATGATTTTTTTTTGAAATTTTCTACTTGACAACAAACAAGTTTTCTGGTGTTTACTACTCCACTTCAGTTCTAGGCTTAGACCAATTAGCGGTGATCTCTGAAGTTATACAAAAACATAGAGATAATGACACCATTAGGACTCCAGACCTTAGAGCAATGATAGAACAGATGGAGATTAAACTCCTTAAGTTTTGGAATCATGTTCCTTTGCTATATTCTTTAGCGAAGGTTTTAGATCCCCGTTTTAAGGAGGATGTAGTACTTGACTTCTTAGATACCTATTAGGAAAACTTGAACCTTCAAGATGAAGCAGAACAACACAAAGCTAGTTTTAAGAATAGCTTAAGATCACTTTTTGCTGTATATGAGACACAATATGGTAGTTCTGCACACACATCTATTGTTCACGCATCTTCAAGTGCACCAAGCAGAGTTCGCCTGCTTATGGGCAGGAAGAAGCAAAGAACATCTGACACAGATAGTTAATCTAGTGAAATGTCTAGGTATTTGTCAAGTTCTTGTCCATTTTCTGAAGAAGACTTGAATAAAGAGAGTTTTGATGTTCTGTCATGGTGGAAACAATATAAGAATAGTTATCCAATTCTTTCCATGATGGCTCGTGATTTGTTAGCCGTACCCATATCCACTATTACTTCGGAGTCTGCTTTTAGAGCATGTAGTTGTGTTCTTAGCAACAAGAGGTCACGGCTGAAGCCAGATATAGTAGAAGCGTCGGTTCGTGTGAATGATTGGTTCAGGGCTGAATCGAGAACCCAATATCAGACCGACCTATCTGAAGACTCTAAAGAAGAACATGAAGAAGAAGAAGAAGAGACTTGATATATTTACTTGTATTAGCAGTTTATAACATGTATTAGTTTCTTTTTTTTGCCAATGTATGAGGGGTAAGGCTGGCCAACATATGTCCCCCCTCAAAAAAATTTCAATTAATAAAATTTAAAGGTTCAACCCGGGACCTTCGAGAATTTCGGGATTAAACTTTTTGTTATATATTAATTTTTTTATTGTATTGTTAGTAACATTAACATATACAATTAAATATATATTGTTAACTTACCCAAAAAAATTAGTAGGTAATTAAAACTTTAATTTGAACTATTTATATTTTAAAAGATTTTTGTACATGTTTAAACTTTTTTCATGTTTTTAAATGTTTGATCTTTTAGAAGTGTACTATGTTTTTTATAATTTTTACATGTTTAAATCTATATTTTAGATTTTTAGATATTAGATTATAGATTTTTTTTATTGTTTTGATTTTAGATATTAGATATTTAAGTTTTTAAAAATAAATTAATTTTTTTATTTAAAAACCGGGCCGGCTCGGCCCGGCCCGCCCAGGCCCGGCCCGCCCAGGCCCGGGCCGAAATCATCGTCATTGTTGTTCTTGCCATGATCGGAATAAACCTGCCAATTGGACCAAAATCATCGTCACATGATTTAATGGTTTTGTTCATTTTTCACAAACGACCCCAAAGATGTTGTAAGTATCTGCGAAGGGTGGAAGTATCTCATTATGTATGTATATATTTTTGAATTTAAAAGTAATGTGATCAATACCATGAAAACGCAAAGTGTATACAAAGACCGCAATGACATGAGTTTCAAGACCACATGACAGTGAATGAGAACAGTTAATCGGCACTCTTATTCAACTTATTTTTGGTGCAAACAAAACCTGCGCATACAATCCCGAGAGTCACGCTGCCGTACAGCGGCTGTTCGATTGTTACATGGATTGCGCACTGCTGGCACTCGTTACCAGTATGGGACTATTGACGCTGTACTTCTTACCAGACGAGATCCAGCTCAAAGATCCCTTGGCGTAACCCGCCCTTGCGCCACCCTTCGCAGCGAACGTGACTGTGTAACTTGCCTTCTGGTTATCGCCGGTGAATGAAATCTTCTTCGGCTGCACGGTCACCGTCGTCCCGCTCGGAGCCTTCACCTTCACGCTGTACGTCGACGGGGCTCCTCCCACGTTCGTAACGGTCCGGGCGACCCTCACCGGTGTCCCACCGCTCAAGAACACCATGAACGAAGGATAGTTCAGTTCCGCGCCCGAGATGGGCTTGATGTCCGAGCACTTGATGCCCCGACGAGCAACCGAGCTCACCTGGCCGTCGGTGTACTGCAAGCCGCAGAGGTACGCGATGTAATCGTCGGTGGTGATGTCGTAGACGAGGCCCGGATTGTCGGCCGAGGTAGGATTCACGTGGCCGGCGCCGGTGGCGAAAAGGTCCGCGGCCTTGAGGTTCTCGTTGGGGATGAGGCTGCCGTTGTTGGTGGTCGTGCTGGCTGTCGTCATGATTGCGGATTTGATTGCGGCGGGAGACCAGTCGCGGTGCTTGCTCTTCAGAAGCGCGGCGATTCCGGTGAGGTGCGGGGTGGCCATCGAGGTCCCTGAGATTATGTTGTATTGCGTTGGAGGTGTCCCAATTAGGAACGGCCACGCCGCTAGAATGTTCACCCCCGGCCCGATGACGTCGGGCTTCAGAATGTTGGGGTCGGCCTGGTTGGGCCCTCTCGACGAGAAGTGGGCCATGACCGGGGCTAGCACGGTCTTTCCGATCACCGTGCCGTCGTAAGATATCGAGGCCTTGGGAGCCGACGTCGATTTTATGTACGACTTGATTTTTCTGCCGTCGGCGTAGCTGACGTGGGACGCGGGAAGGACATGCACGTCGGCGAAAGTGACGTATCCTTCCTGTTTACTATTTGTAACAATCATCGCAGCTCCTCCGGCATCGGCGACGACCGTGCCTTTCTCCACCCGGCTCAGGTCCCCGACGTCGCATACCACAGCCTTGCCTGCGACATCGAATTTGTCTAGCGAGCCTGGAGCGCAAGTTGCGGCGTCGGGGGATTTTGAGCCAGGATTCACGATGGGCAGGGATGTGGGAGGCGAACCCGCTGGCTGGTGGATGGACTGCCCGTGGAATTCGACTCCGTTGCCTAGCTTCACTGTGGTGCGAATACTCCTGTCGATGGTGCTGGCGCCGACCGTCAGAATCCACGGCGCCTCGTTGGACAGCGTCGCGGGGGACGGGCCGCTGTTGCCTGCGGCGCAGCTGACGAAGATCCCCTTCTCTGTCGCTCCGAACGCGCCGATCGCGATGCTGTCGCTGTAGTAAGGCTGCGAAGCCCCGCCGAGGGACAGGGACAGTATGTCGACCCCGTCGGCCACGGCGGCGTCCATGGCCGCAAGTATGTCAGAATTGGCGCAGCCATTCTCTCCGCATACTCTGTACATTGCCAAGTGGGCATAGGGCGCAATTCCGGCGGCCGTGCCTTGGGCCTCTCCCTCGATGCCGACGCCGTCGACAAACATGCCGGCCGCGGTGCTGGAAGTGTGGGTCCCGTGGCCCTGCTCGTCAAACGGCGGTCCCTGCTGCGTCGGGTACTGTTGATGTTGCTGCCGCATGGCATCTTGTCCAAGTATGAAGTTCCTCGCGCCGATGAGCTTGTTGTTGCATAGGGACGGGCCAAACTCGCAGCTTCCCTTCCATTTGGCGGGCGGCGGGGGGACGACGCCCCCGTCCTGGAACGACGGCAGCCCGGGCTCGACCCCGGTGTCCAGGACGCCGATGATGACGCCCTGGCCAAAGTTCGAGTCCTTCCAGAGCCCAGAATCGAATTGTTGCAGGCCTAGGAACTGGGGGGTGTGGGTGGTGAGCAGAGGCACGAGCCGGTCCGGGTATGCTTGAAGGAACCCGGGCTTCTTCTCTATTTCTTCCCGTTCCTCTTTGCTCAGCCTAACAGCAAACCCGCTCATAACGTTGTGATATGAGTAGAGAAGCCGAGGCTCGCCTGAGCCGCAGGCGATGTCGGCCGGGAGGAAGGACTTGTACCATTCCTCTCGTTCTTCGGCGGTGGAGAAAGATTGGGAGCTGGTGGGGTTTTGGACATGGACAATGTAGGTCTCTAATGTGCTACTGGTTGTTTGAGGGGCATAGTTGGATATAAATAAGAGGAATATGAAGAGGATCTCCATTGTTTTTGTTTGTGATTGAAGAAGGTGAAGCATGCCAGTATTTATAGAGGATAACTAAGCTGAGAGTTCCATGACAACTAGTTATAATATCTTAGGAAATTATGTGAAGATCAATTTGGCCACATGCAACGTGCAGCTAGCTAGCAAGAAGTCGCAGCATCACTTTACACGCACGTCGACGACTAGCAGATATCAAATCTTAAGTTTGACATGTACTGAGCTCTGAGCAAAATTCAAGAGGGGCCAGCTCCAAGTGATGTTGCGTGCAAGGGAAAGCCTGATGTTAGGTTTCTTATATATAGTCAGCTGCTAAATATTTAGAAATGTACACTTGCTGTAGATATTCGTAGCTAAAATCAAGGGAAGGATTATGTGATGTATAAATATTTGGCTTATTTTAACCACGGATCTGAATTAGCTTATGAGATTAGCAAGTTCCTGGCAACTCACACTAACATGCACATACGAAACTTGGGAGGAAAGCATGCGCAATAGTTGACCCGGGTATGCATCTCATTACCTTTGAATCTTTGATATGAATCACAGATAATATTGGAAACCGTACAGTAATTTAGGGATGAGAATGGGCATGCCCAAAGCCCGTTTGGGCTTCTAATTGGGCATGCCACATCATCATCAAGGTTTTTGTAGGGATGATGATGTGGCACGCCCAATTGGAAGCCCAAACGGGCTTTGGACATGCACATTCTCATCCCTACAGTAATTAGCAGTACGAGATGTTGGTTAGATTTAGCTATTAACATATGCACCTTGTTATCAATTTCATGTACGTCCTCAAATCATCCAGCTTGGTAAATTTGAGATCAGACTATAAGCATTTTCTCTGTTACAAGCTTTTGCTATGTTTTTAAACGTAACTGAGCGAATGGTTCCCCGTGACGGTCATTATATATATGAAGAGAATAATTGGTCTCATATGTCATATACGGCTATGTATCATATACCAAGACACAAAAGTGGGGAAGTACAAGCTCCATATGGGCTTGTACTTTATGTGTCCGCCCCCACTTTTGTATCTTGACATATGAGACATATCTTCATATGCCATATGATACACATTATTCTCTTATATGAAATGCATCTCTCGTGGAATTTAAATGTACAATATTTTGTTGTGGTCTCTTTCTTTTAAGGCTTACGCATATAGCGACAACCTTGTCTGACTGCATCTCCATGGGTTGTTGCAACATCCCACAATCTGTTCAAGGTTTGATGAAACATGGCATACTTGACAATCTCGTCTATTCTAGTCTGATCAGTGATTGCTCTGTCATCTAAAATTTGTCCAAACGGATGTAGGGCTGTTGACTAACAGAACGTTCGACGAACTACTCGTGAACAATCTCGGTACATGTTCGTTTACGTTCGTTTAGGAAGCTTAATGAACAAGCTTGAACAGATTTTTAGAGCTCGGTTAGTAAACGAACAGAGCTTGAACATAACTGTGTTCGTTCATTTATGTTCATGAAGAAGCTCGTTAAGTGTTCGTGAACAAGCTCGTTTAGTGATGTTCATGACCAAGCTCGTTAAGTGTTCGTGAATGCACATGTACTGAAAATAGTAAATTTAGACAAACACTATATTTTTTAATTATGCCTGGAATGGATGCTTGTAACGGGATCTATGGAGCTATTATGCTGGATTTATTTGTTTTTGTCCTGCAAATATTTGATCCTTTTAGTTAATTGATTTAGTCATTGGCAGTTATGTTTAAATATTATTATTCCTCATTTAAAAATTGACGTTCGTTTGTTTGATTGAAAATCTGTTCATGAACAAAATTGATTGTGGTTCACGAACATGTTCCTGAACATGTTCACGAACAAGCTCGATAAGTCTTGTTAACGAACAGAACGTTCGATTAACTACTCGTGAACAAGCTCGGTAAATGTTCGCTTACGTTCATTTACGTTCGTTCGGTAAGCTTAACGAATAAGCTTGAAAAGGATTTTAGAGCTCGGTTAGTAAACGAACAGAGCTTGAACATGGATTTTTTTCATGAACAAAACCAAGCTCCATGTTCAAGCTCGTTCGTCAACAACCCTAAACGGAGGTTACAAACGTACATCAAAGGAGAATATTACAACAAATTAATTGACTTCCTTTGCCCAACATGATGGATGCAACTCACTTGCAGACTAAAATAGAATAACCTGTTGAGAATATAATCTTAATTCAAAGTATGTGACTGTTGGTTATGTGACTCTCGGTTAATTCATGCATATGAGCATTGAAAAGTCATCTTGAGAGTGATGATTCATGTATGTGTGTATTTATGAGTTTGAGTTTTCTATGTCTCTAATTAATGTAAGTATTTAGGTAGTTCTTATATATATATATATATGGCAATCTTCGGGTGCGAAAAACCCCGTGCGAAAGCCGTGCGAAATCTTTTTTTTTATTTTTTTTGAAATTTTTTTTTTCAAATTTTTTTTGATGTTTAATCCATACAATTATATACCCCAGGGAAAATAATGGGTGAACCCGTTGGGCATTAGAGCACCCATCCACCCGTTACAAATTTAACGGTCTCAAAACGTGCGAATTTGATGAAATGCCTTGATCGAAGGCCAAATGACATTATTTCTCAACCATTATTTTTTGAGGGGGGTATAACAACATATACTGAGGGTGGAAAAAAGAATTTTTGAAAAACAATTTTCAAAAAAAAGATAAAAACATTTTCGCACCGTGCGAAATGTTCTCACATGAAGATTTACACACACACACACACACACACACACACACACACACACACACACACACACACACATGTAAAAAATGGAGAAGAGCTGACAGCGCTGGAAATTTTTCCAGCGCTGCCCGCATTTTGGGCGTCCTAAAAGTATTTTTTTTGAAAATGTTTTTTGCAGTAGTTAGATATACTTGTTGGGAAGCTCCCCACAAAATTTCAGCTCGATCCGACACCGTTTGAGCCTCCGTTCATCGATTTCAAAACGTTGCGCAAAACTGTGGACAGATTTGCGTAACGTTTTTGAAATCGATGAACGGAGACTCAAACGGTGTCAGATCGAGCTGAAATTTTGTGGGGAGCTTCCCAACAAGTATATCTAACTACTGCAAAAAAATTTCAAAAAAAAATACTTTTAGGGCGCCCAAAATGCGGACAGCGCTGGAAAAATTTCCAGCGCTGTCAGCATTGGCCCATTAACATATATATATATATATATATATATATATATATATATATATATATATATATATATATATAATATATATATATATATAATATATATATATATGAGGAGGGATCAAATGACCCCCAAAAATAACCCCAAAAATGACCCCCTATCAAAAATCATATGCCCCCCATTTTTTCGGAAGATCGGAACCGTTCATCTTGATCTCCACCCTCTAAATATCTTACCCACCAATTTTCAACCCGATCCCATGTGTTTTGCCCGTTCATCCATCCGACCCAAATTTAACGGTTTCACATGAATAGAACTTTTGCGAATGGTTGATGAACGGGCAAAACACATGGGATCGGGTTGAAAATTGGTGGGTAAGGTATTTAGAGGGTGGAGATCAAGATGAACGGTTCGGATCTTTCGAAAAAATGGGGGGCATAGGATTTTTGATAGGGGGTCATTTTTGGGGGTTATTTTTGGGGGTCATTTGATCCCTCATATATATATATATATATATATATATATATATATATATATATATATATATATATATAGGGATTAATGGGTATCATACGCCATATGAGATATGCTCTCATACTCCCTCTCACATAAAGCAACCAAGTACAAGCCCACATGGGCTTGTACTTGGTTGTACTTGGTTGCTTTATGTGAGAGGGCGTATGAGAGCATATCTCATATGGCTTATGATAGCCATTATTCTCATATATATATATATATATATATATATATATATATATATATATATATATATATATATATAGGGATTAATGGGTATCATACGCCATATGAGAGGGTGTCTCATATGCCCTCTCATATAAAGGGGGTCAAGTACAACAAGTACAAGTCCATGTGGGCTTGTACTTGCCCCCTTTATGTGAGAGGGCATATGCGACACCCTCTCATATGGCGTATGATACACATTATTCTCATATATATATATATATATATATATATATATATATATATATATATATATATATATATATATATATATATATATGGTTTTTCTATGTACATTTAATTGGTTCATGAGTTTATACATGTACCAATGAGTCATATAAGTACATATGCAAGTCTTGTGTTTTGCAAGAGGCAAGAACCAAAGTGAATAGGAAAGTTTTTCGTATTCTTCCTTATCTTCATTCATCTCTTTAGAATTCCTTTTCATATATTTCGACAAATTTCTTTTCATATATTTCAACAAACGGGTATCAGAGCCCCAATTTCTTTATCCTGAAAATATGGCGAATTCTATGTTTCCCTGTCAATTCCCTCAACTTACAAAAGTGCATTATGAGAATTGGTGCATTCATATGAAAGCTTTGCTTGGTTCGCAAGACACATGGAAGATCTTAAATAGAGGCTATGAGAAGTATCATGATGAAGCTTCGTTGACTCCGAATTAAAAGGAGGCTTTTCAAAGAATGCGGAAGAAAGATCAACAAGCTCTTATATTATCCATCAATGTTTGGATCGATGAGGCCATATTCAAGAGAATTTCAAATGCAACCACCGCTAAGCAAGCATGTGAGATTTTATAAACTCATATTAAGGAGTTGATAAAGGTGAAGAAAGTGTGCTTCAAATCTTACGGGGATATTTTGAAGCTTTACAAATGCAAGAATCCAAGTCTATTGTGGATTATTTTCCAAGGGTGTTAGCAAATGTGAATCAAATGAATAGGTATGTAGAAAGATTGGAGGATGTTCGCGTTGTTGAAAACATTCTTCGTTCATTACATTCAAAGTTTGATTATATCAACGTATCCATTGAGGAGTCCAAAGATTTGGCCACTCTGATGGTTGATCAACTCATGGCTTCTCTACAAACCCACGAAGAGGGAATCAACAAAAAGAAGAAGCTAATTGAGAAAGTTTTAGCCACCACGCTTTCGGTAAAGGAGGAGAGTGAGTATGAGACAAGTCAACAAGGAAGAGGATGCGAAAAAGGTAGAGGAAGAGGCAGTCAAAATTTCAACAACGAAGAAAGACGTTATTCTTCAAGAGGTCACGGTAAAGGTAACTATTCAAGTCAAAATGATAAGTCCAAAGTTCGATGCTACTATTACCAAAAAATGGAGACTATGCTTGGGAAATGTTGGAGTTCTCCTAAAAATATTGAAGTGGCGGCCAATTATGTTAAGAATGAAGAAACAGAGGCCACATTGTTATTTGTTACAAGGAAGTGTTGAAGTTTATGCTTCAAACTCAATTCTGGATTTTACACAGCCACCAGATGTCTGGTAATATAGGACCAGACGTCTGGTTCTACCGCTCCAAAGGAAGAGTATCAGATATATATGCCATACATTTGATGTTGGATTATCAAACGGCTGGCTGATGGAACAGATGCCTGGCGATTTGCCTTCAGATGTCTGAAGGCATAAGAATCGAAAAACTCCAACTCTCGGAAAACTGTAGCATCATGTACAGTGTTTTTCAGACGTCTGATGGCGTTGGGCTAGATGTCAGATTGCTCGGGTGTGCGGCCCGTCTCTTATGGCACCAAACGCCTGGCCGCATGGTACCAGACGTCTGCCAGCTGTGATTTTAGACAGGGCGGATTCTAATCGTAGCTGTCCAATTGATAATAAGTCAAATTGAATGGCCATCATTAGAGATGGCCCCTAAAACCTATTTTAAGCCTCTTCTAAGCCCTAGGCGAAGGTGGCAGAGTAAAAAACATTGGCTTTTGCACGTGGAAGTGAAAGATGACGATGGCTTGAGCTTGAGGAGGTGAGATAGTCTTCTTCTTGAGTTTCTTATTGGGTTTTCTTCATTGTTCTTGTCTGCTTAAGATCTTGTAATCGCTAGAGTGCTAAGATTACTTTGCAAAGAGGGCTACATATTGTTTGGAGGAGATTTGGGAGTCGGTGTATACTATTTCTGTAAACATCTATGACCTAGTGGAAGTCGTGATAATGGAAGATTGGACAAAAGTCATATATTGGTCTGAACCAGTATAAATCTTGTGTCTCTGTGTGATTGCCTTGCTCTTGTACTGTGGTGGTTGATTTTGTGCTTTCTATGATTCATCTCAAGATCCTAACTCTGTTTGATTAAAGTATGTGATTCGCTAATATAGATTTTGATGGTTATTTTAACGCTTCTATCTAAAGTAGAAGCTCGAAAATCATTTTTAGCGACTCAAGTTCCGAGTTCCATATTCAAATGCCGAGCCGAGACTTGGTGTATTCATGGATTTCCCACCATAGCTTGGAGATCTTCTGCGACCTAAGATGAGCTAAATTCAGAGCTTCCCACACAAGTTCTTGGAGCATTCAAAAGTTTTCTACCCTAGTTTTGAGGTCTTTCCTAACAAATTAAGACTTGTTCTTAGATAGAAGAAATTTTATTGATCACAGAGGGGAATTGAAACTTGTACATATAAAAATGGGCAAAACCCGTACAACAGAGGAGATACAATCAAAGGATAAATATTGTTTCGATGGTCTTCGGTACAACAACAGCTGGCCAACATCTTGCGTTGAAGAAACTAATCTGAGTCGCTCAAAGACGACTCCTGAGTTGGGTGACTTCCCTACAACCTCTATATCTGTGATGTTGTCATTACCCTAGAGATTAACGTCAGCTTATGATGGAAAAAAATCTCTGTCCATCGCTAGGTTTGTTCCATCTCAGCCTACAGTCTATCTACTCCAGACTGAGGAAGAAGAATATAAAAGGCATGTGAACAAAATAGGGGACTACATTTCTCCAATGGCAGTGAAGCTAAACGGAGAAGATGAAGGCAATTGTGAGGCCCTCGCACTTTATTTATACAAGAGGGCACGCCCCTTTAGGCAAACTTAGCCATCCGATCTCAGACACGTGGCGACATATTGTGACAATGGCGTCCCGAGTTCTGTGCACTTCTTGGCGGCAAATCCTAGGGCATGGAGAACATTGAATGCGACGTCTTGACTAACGCACTCGTCCAGTCCCTATGCATCACATCACCCGACCTCAACCACCTCATTGGTTGAGACCAAAAGATGGGGGGCCATTGATACAACCCTGGGCCGGCTCAGAGATCGCCCAACCATTTATCTCTAGTCAACAAACCCAGTAAGGCCTAAAACTTCGGCCCAGCAGCCCGAAATCCCGCATGTGCGGTCGATCACTTCCTCATCAAAGCGACAACTAGATTGACCGTTGGGATCCTTTAGTTAATAGGTCAGTTCATGATGCAAGCATTCAATGATTGACTGTTAGATCATCATCAATGCCGACAGATCAGGCCAATGCAATAAAGCATTTTCAATATTTAGTCATTACAACAACAACGACACCCCAAAGGTCCATCGCCTATATATAATCTTGAGAACAACGAGAGAAAGGTTCGACCCGTGACTCTCTGACATACCCCCAAGTCAGGTACTCAAATACTCAACATCTGCTCCATCTTGTACATTTCCTCCATAGCTCGGCACAATATCTAGCAGAAGACCTACCAACAGGTCGGACATAGCTATCCAGAGTCTCTTCAAGTCTTCTACTGACTAAAGCATCGGAGGTGATTTGGTCGGACCTCAGATCCGACCCCCTGACGAGCTTATAGTGTTGCAGGCTAGCTGGAGGTAGCTATACCATACTCTTATAGCTCGGATCGGGGCTTATTAAGATAGTGAATAGCTCGCAGTTTGCGTTCGTATGACAACTTTAAATTTATAGCCGCAAGCGCACTATATAATTGTAGTGATATACGGGTCGTCCTCTGGGAGGCAGCTGTTGCTAATAGTTTCTTTTTAAATTAATAGCTACGCAATCGAATAAAGGGTCAAGTGTTATAAAGACTAAGAAAGAATATCAATAATAAAAGCTTTAGGGCATGGATATCCCCACCATAGGATTAAACTAGGATTGATTAGAATTAATCGGTTGTTGAGTTCTTGAGATGCGGGAGAGGTCTTCTAATCTAAGTCTATACTCTTGCCCCTCACTTCCGTGGTGCATGACAAGATATCCCCTTATATTAACCATATCCCCCACTTCTGTGGCGCATGATAGGCCTACCTAACTCGTATCGATACCGACGTCAATCATGCATCGATACACTTTAGGTGCATTACGACCGACGAATATCCCCAATCCTCCTCCATGCCACTTCCGTGGATTAGGAATTGGATCTACATTAAGAGGGCTCTAATCGGTTGCCGACGTCAGTCGTGCAATCTGATAGTGACGATCAATGCAATCGAAAACCCTAAATTAATCCCGACGTCAATCGTGAATTACTCTAATTACCCACGAAGGGGAATCCGATATACATTGATAATAATCATCCTAACATACCCCTCATACTCAATTGCTCAACAAATTTTTAATAAATTACCAATCCATAGTTAACCCTATAGGGTTTAATCCATTGGCCCTAGATGATCTCTACTCATAATACATGCAACAATAGATGATAAAATTCATTGGAAAAGCATTCATTGCAATAAATGATAATAGAGATTCTTAAACAATCCAATCCATGGTCACAAAGCAAGAGTAGATAGATTGGAAATCAAAACAAATAAAAGAGAACAATTAAAACCGAATTAAAGAAAAGAAGTTTTACACATTAATCCTCTAAAAAAGCTCTACAAAAATGGGTTCAGAGAACATCCCCTATGCAGAGTGGAATAATCAGTATTTATGCTACCCCAAAATCCCCAAAAAGCCCTCAAAAGTCACCCTGACGGTACCCACTCGGGCTCAAACCCCTCGAAGGACGCGACCGCATCAATAATGACGCGACCACGTCACTAAAGAAGCTTAGAGGGGTAGAAAACCCTACACGTGACTCGACCGCGTGGCTGGGCCAACAACCGTGTCATCTGGGGTTCAACTGCCCAAAATCTGATCTAAAATGGCCGCGTGGAGCGGCCGTTTGGTTTCGATGCGACCCAGGCTGACGCCACCGCGTCATCTTCATGAATCGACCGCGTCGTTTAAACTCTTCTCTTCCTTCAGCTTGCACGACGCGATCGTTTGGCTTTTAGGGACGCGACCGCGTGGTGCTAATATAGCTTACCGTGGGCTCTGGTAATGTGATCGTTTGTGCTGACGACGTGGCCACGTCATTCCCTCAATTGGCTGGTTGACCTAGGTGCCCTGGTCGACGCAGTCGCGAGGATTGGCACACACGGTCGCGTCGAGCGTTTTTCAGCTCATTCTCCTCTATTTCTCTCCCCAATTGATCCTCTCTCCATTTTATCCCCTTTTCTCCATGTTTTGATCCCAACATCTTTGATTTCTCCTGCAACGCATGAGGAAAACCAAAAGGCATGAAAGGGAACAAAACGATGAAAATAGCTATAAACAGTAGATGAAATGATATGAAACAAGCATAGAAATAGTGTAAAATATGTGTAAATATGGCACATATTAAAATCCACCAAGCTAAACTCTTCCTTATCCTCAAGGAACACACGAAAGAGTAGAGTTTGGAGAAATGCTAGCACGCAAGCAAATGATGCCATGGGGCTTGAGAAATTCATGATTTTTGAGTTTATAAACTTGATCGAGTGGAAATTTCAAATTCATTCAGACAAATTACGCCGATCCCTCTCCACTGGTTAGGATATAATCTTAGGACGTCGCTTCTAACCCGATTCGTCAAATAATATGTGAAAATCACGACTACACTCAAGTCCTAGAATATTTCCACTAACCCAGTTTTAGGTCAAAACCAAAGTAATCGAAGTTATACTAAGGTCGACAGAAGGATGAGTTAAGGATATTGAGTTATTAGCTCATCGAGGAAATGGTTCATACGGTGTGTTAAAGTTTCTTAATTCATGAGATCGCTATTCTACTCAAGCCTTTGGATTTTCTTCTTTTCAGATTTTTTTATTTTTTTTATTTTTTCTTTTTGGATTATATTTGGTTAAGAAGCGTTGGGTCGGTGACGCCCAGGTCAGATGACCTTAGGGCACCGGACCAATAGGGACTCCTTGGACCTACTAGCTCAAACCAAAATACATCCTTATTTTTATTTGTGTCGTTCTCTTTTTTTGAATGCACTCCCCCAAGCTAAACCTTTTGATGCGATGCCTCGACGATTCCTGATTCATGGGGATCCGGTTACTCAATGTCGATGAGGGAATAGTGCATTTATTTTTGTTATATACACAAGCAAATATATTTTTTTCAAAAGCGTGAGCAAGTCAAGCTATATCACTCATCGGTACTAAATGACACATCGTTATCCAAGTCCCAAGGAGTTATAAACATTAAAACTAACTATCGATTCGTCGGGCCATGTATAAAGTGGACTCTTAAGTGAAAATTCAACCTAGATCGGTTTCAAGTACGTCTATCCTAGAGGCTATGAGGGTAGTCCTTAAAAGGCATATTAAGTGGGATTCAGAGTCAGAAGTTTATCCTAAACAATATCTAGGTATCGAGCGTAAACGTGGAAAATGAAATTCAACTCGATATATCTCGCATATAAAACTTCGAATTCAAAAATTTCTCAAGGCGAATGCAAATATATGTTGACTATTGGACTTCTCCCTACTTGGTATTAATGATAAGCAAACATAAATACTTGTGACTAATCCCTTATTTGCAGTTAATCCATTGCCTAAACATATTATGAAGATCAATTAGCAATGGATGTTAACTCAAAGATCAATAAAAGCATGAAAAGTGGATTGGATGATTAAAGATGGTGATTGAAGCTCCTAAAAGACGTCAAGCTCATACTTTGGATAGAAGAGAGACTTCTACAAAATATAATCTTTTTATTCTCTTCTAGTATGTAGCTTTGAAGTAGAACTATGTTGGAGCACACACATACATCTTCATTTCTGTCCTAGGAAATCATTAGATCACATTTCCTTAGACAACATTTCACATTTCTTAAGCATGTGCATTCTATGATTTCAACAGGCGACTACTAAACGATTTACAGTCTCATGTCTCAAAATAGTCGGCTGTGATTTGTTTTACAGTCGTCTGTTATGCACATACTTAATCAATTGCTTTTGGGGCCTTTTAGCTTTAACTCCTTCAGGCGTCTGTTGTACAAAATACAGGCGCATGTCCAAGCTACAGTCGCATGTGATTTGTTAAATAGTCGCATGTCTATCTTCAGCCCAAAGGTCACTGTCATTTCCATCTGGCCAGTCGACTGATGTTGTATTGACAGTCACCTGTCCAAGGCACAGTCGACTGTCAATGCTTCAACAGTCGTCTGTCTAAGATTTCTCTGTAGACTCTGCTCTCTGGAAAGTTTCTAGTTTTAGTGACAGTCGACTGATGTTGTATTGACAGTCGCCTGTCCAAGGCACAATCGACTGTCAATGCTTCAACAGTCGTCTGTCTAAGATTTCTCTGCAGACTCTGCTTTCTAGAAAGTTTCAGGTTTTAGTGACAGTCGACTGATGTTGGTTTTGCAGTCGCCTGCCCATGGCACATGCACATGTCTGTTCCACATCAGTCGCCTGTCGTGTCTTCCCAAAACTTTCTGAGATTTTCTCAGCTTATCCATATTGCGGCCAGTCGCCTGTAGAAGGATTTACAGTCGCCTGTTAGTTTTGCAGGCGCCTGTCTTCTCTTCATCAGTCGAATGTCCTACATGGTATGTTTCTGTTTGAATTCTCACATACCCACTGACACAGTGCAGCAGTCGATTGTGTTTTGTCCAACAGTCGACTGTTGACTGTGTAAATTCTATCTGTTGGCTTTTTCTCCACGGATTTTAAAGGGGTTTTTGGGGATTCTATTTGGGGGTTTTAGGTAACCTATAAAGAGAGATCCTACTGTTCCATTGAGAGGTTACTCAAGTGACTCAACTACTCAAGCAACTCATCTTCTTGATCAAAGCTCTCAAATCCAAAAGCCCTAGAACTCCAATCTTATTCTCTCTTGCTCTCCAACCTAGAATCAAAGTGATATCCTATAGACAATTGGTAGTGACAAGAGAAAGGGCTTTTGTCTCTTTCAAAAGAGACCTCAACACAAAACACACTTGCTCCTTCAAGATCTACTTCAAGGCATATGTGATTGTAAGTGTTGGTATTTCATTATTTCATATCTTTCGAAATTAGTTTAACTCTCGGTTTGTGAGAGCGGTTTGCTTGCTCCCAAGTTGTGGAAGTCAAGGACATCGATTGTATGTCGATTTCACTTGTAGGATTGCTACAAGTAGGTTTAAAAGAAACCTCAAGTTAGGGTTCTAACTTGAGTATCCGGTGGTATCCGAGTGGAAGGGACGTAGGATTATCGGGAACAATTCGGGAATTGACTTGGGTAATCCGAACCCTTGAAACATCCTTGTGTTAGCATTGTTTCAATTTGGTTTTATTTACATTTCGCATTTATTGTTGGTTAGGAATTTAATTTGGTATAACTATCGTTTTAAATTGTATAAACACTGTTCAACCACCCTTCTAGTGTTTTTCTCATAGCCAGAGTCCTTACAATTGGTATCAAAGCGTTGGTTTATAGCTATGGCATCCAACAACAATAACGTTCCTCCACCGACTTCGTACAACAATCATGACCGTGATGGTGCATCTACCATCTTCAAAGGACAATCAACGGTTCGTCCTCCACGTTTCAATGGCACGAATTTTGGCTATGGAAAATACCGGATGGAGACGTTTCTTAGGAGTGCTTTTTTTGGAGAACCCTCCACAAGGAATACGTTGAACCCTCCGAAGAGGATTTTGACAAATGGACTCCCTCTGAGAAGTCCGCCGAAGTGAACAATGCCAAGGCAATGAACGCTCTTCATTGTGCATTGGATCCAGATGAAGTCAATAAGATATGTACATGTAAGAGTGCATATCAAATATGTAACCATTTAGTCGTTACCCACGAGGGAATGAACAAGGTAAAGTTGACTAAATTATATGTTGCAATACAAAACTTTGATATATTTCATATGCAGGATAATGAGAGCATTGCAACAATGTACGAGCGTTTCACCGACATCACCAATGAACTTGAAGCTCTTGGACACGTTTACACCCAAGAAGAAAAGGTGAGAAAGATAATCATGGGAATGACCTCGAAATGGAAAAGGAGATCAATCACCATTGAGGAGGTCAATGACATGAAGAACTACACCGTGGTGAATCTCATCGATACTCTCATGTCTTACAAAGTAAGAAGGAAGAACCGACTGAAGATTAGAGCAATGATGAACCCAACGTATGCCAAGAAGAAAGCGTTAGCATTCAAGGCTACTTCTTCATCCTCCGATAGTGAAGAATCAGATAACGAAATGGACTTGGAAGAAATGGCACAAATGGTGAAGAATTTCCAACGCTTCTTTCGCAAAGATAAATTTACTACCAAAAATAAATTTGATTCCACTAACAATACTTCTTCTCTTTATTTTAAGTGTATCAAGACGGGGCACATCAAGAAGGATTGCCCAATGCTTAGAAACAAAGAAAAGTGGAAAGCTCCAAAATACCACAAGTCCGACAAATACAAGAAGGATAAGAAGAAAGGACTTGTTGGGACGTCAGTGATTCAAGCGGAGATTCCTCAAATAAATCCGAGGATGAAAAGGGTAACCGTGTCCATATGTGTTTCATGGCCCGAGAAGACCCACTCTCTGATGAGAGTGATAGTGACATCGATGAACCCGAGGTAACCATGGATGAACTTCATATTGCTAACGAAGAATTATTTTCTAAGTATCAATCTCTTATGCTTAGATATACTATATTAAAGAAATCAATGTTAGCAAATCATCCATGCCATGCATTATCAACAATGACACCATTGTTGATACACTTACACTTGAGAAAGCCACTTTGGTTTCTCAAAATGACATCTTGAGAAATGAGGTGAATTCCCTCAAATCTCAACTAGATCAAACTTATCCTAAAGATAGTATTGATCTAGCTTCATATAACAAACAATTGGGTATTGAGAATGATTCTATTAAAACCCAAGTGCACGAGCTCAAAACATGTGTGTCCACCTTGTATACCAATATTTCTTCTCTTAAGGAGAAATATGAGCTCGTGTCCTCCCAAGTTAAGAGATTTAACAAAGGGAAAGAGCAATTGGATGAATTGCTTGCAAACCAATTTCTGACCATACATCGTGTTGGACTTGGTTATGTGAACGCAAATGCATCCAAATCTCGCACCTCCTATAGTGGTGTAACTATAGATTTTGTGAGACCATCCATCCATAAGTGGTGTCAAAAACACTATTGGTAGCAAACCTACCAAGAAGACCACCACTTCACAATCTCTTCCTTTTGGCAAGAAACCCACTAAGGGTGAAAACCAAAAGAAAGGTCATGCATATATATATACCAACTCTCATTCACGTAGGAAATCTCCTACTACACATGTGGACACTAATGACACTTTTTATGCTCCATACCCATAGACACGTGTAAATCCACACATGAGAAATACTCATGCACGTGCCCCTACACGTTCATATGTTCAAACACATCATTCTTCCATGTATGCTCATCCACCTCATGTTATGCATGTTCTATATGTTGCATATAACATGCATGCTCCTAAATTTGCATACAACCCATATATGTCCAATGCTTATCCACCTCCATCTTCATATGCTAGAACTCATGCTCCTAGGAAGCACGCACCACATAGAACTCAATCGAATATGCATGCAACTAGGAAAAGGACACCCAAAACATACACAATTTGGGGTCCTAAGAACACTAGCATAATTGATAGGAATGCTTATATCTAATATACATTTGACAACATTTTTTGAATTCTAGGGCTGACTAGGACAAGATAAAGAGTGGCTGAGATTTGATCTTGGTAAATCAATGGTTGAGATTGGATTTTGTGAAAATTTTAGTAGGAAAACTTAAATTTTGGTGGGAAAAGTGTCTTGGGAACCAAAACTTTGAAATTAGAAGTGTCTTAGGAAAGATTGTGGAGATTAAATTTGAGGGGAAAATGTCATGGAAACCTAAACTTTAAAATTAGAAGTGCATTGGAAAAGATTGTGGAGATTAAATTTGGGGGGAAAAGTGCCTTGGGAATCTTAACTGTGAAATTAAAAGTGCCTTGGGAAAGATTGTGGAGAAGCATTATCCATTAAATTAAACAAAATAAAAAATTTAGCGTAAAACAATTTAGCGGAACAACAAGTTAGCGTAAAAATACCCTGATGTTTGTTGTTCCTCGCCAAAGGCGCCCGTGTTCAGCGCGGGCTAAATTTTTTTACGAATTTGTTGTTCCGTGCCAAAGTCGTGGGTGCCAAATTTGTTCTTCGACGCCGAATTTGTTGTTCCGCGTCGAAGGCACCTGCGTCGAATTTGTTGTTCCGCGCCGAAGGCGCCGCGCCGTTAAATATGTTTATGCTAATTTGTTGTTCTTTTAAATTTTGGCTGTGGAAATAATTTTTTGGGGAACAAAGATTTTGCGGGGGAAATGTTAAATGAACCGTGCCGCGGGCACGGGTTATGGCTATTGACTCCTATTTTAGTGATGTAATAAATAGTGGTAATTATGTTGGGAAGCGAAAGTCCACTTGGATTTGGCTTCCAAAGGGCTAATTCCCTTGGACCCAACAAAGCTAGGGTACCATGAGCTTATGGTATATTATGTAGGTACCCAAGAAAAAGAAAGAGAGCAATAAAAGTCGTATTGACTCTAAAAGGAAAGGATGGATACTCAATAGTGGTGGCTCCAAATACATGACAGGAGATCCCACATTGCTCTCCGAAGTGATTAGCATCAAGGATGGTGCAATGGTCACTTTTGGAGGTAATCAAAAGGAAACCATCATTGGAGTAGGCAAAGTCAGTAATCCTTCCAACCCACTTATTACAAATGCTATTTATTTAGTGGTTTATGTCATAACCTTATCTCCATTAGTCAACTTTGTGACAAGGGTTACAAGGTTAACTTTGAAGAAGGTATGTGTAAAATTGTTGATACTGATTCACATATTCTATTTACCGGTATTAGGCATAAAAACATTTATTATTTAAGCTTGCCTAAAACTATAGAACATTGCGTAGTTGCTAACACAAATAAACAACTATTATGGCATCACCATTTTAGTTATGTTCATTTTAAGCACTTACATAAGTTAGCTAAGCATGATCTAGTAAAAGGTTTTCCGAAAATTGTTTTTAGTAAGAAAAACTTTTGTGATTCTTGTCAAAGAAGCAAACTAAGTAAATCATCTTTCAAACTTAAAGAAGGCATAACTTCTAAGATGCCCCTAGAATTACTTCATCTATATTTATTTGGGCCAACTAGAACCGCCTCTTTAGGTAATGCTCATTATGGATTAGGTGTCGTTGACGACTTCTCTAGATTTACTTGGGTTTCATTTTTAACCAATAAGAATGAAGCTTTTGAAGAATTTACTATATTTGCAAAGAAGATTCAAAATTTCTTAGAATCCACCATTATCACTATTCGTAGTGATCATAAAGGAGAATTTGAGAATGAATCGTTCACCAAGTTTTGTGATGACAACGGGATTACTCACAATTTTTCTTTTCCTCGTGCACCTCCACAAAATGGTATTGTAGAGAGAAAGAATAGGACTCTAATTGGGTGTGCCCGTACCATGCTCCATGATAGTCATCTTGGACTACAATTTTGGGCGGAGGCGGTGCACACGGCATGTTATGTGCTTCATAGGATCTTAGTGAGACCCCGAACGAACAACACTTGTTGTGAGTTATTTTATGATAAAAAGCCACAAATTAAATATTTTCGAGTTTTTGGTTCAAAATGTTTTATAAAGAACACTTTTGGTAACTTAGATAAATTTGAGCCAAGATCCGATAAAGGAATTTTTGTTGGATATTCCACACGTAGCAAAGCCTACCAGATATACAACAAAACCTCTTCAACGTTCAAGGAATCACTACACGTATCATTTTATGAAGATTTTGATATTCCTCATGTTGTTGTTAATAGTGTAGATGTTTTATGTGATTCCATTAGTAATTTTAAAATCAATGATTCTATTATTGAGACTAACCATACTAATGAAATTGTTGAAAATGTTCCAAGTGATGCAGGAATTCCCAAAGCTTACCCAACCGTTCGTAATCACCCCCATGACCAAATTATTGAGATATTGGTATGGGTGTACGAACGAGGTCTAGAATTGATTAATTTTCTCACTATGCATTTGTATCTACCATTGAGCCAAAGAACATCCAAGAAGCATGTGAAGATAGCTCTTGAATAGTTGGAATGGAAGAAGAGCTCATGCAATTTGAGAGAAATGAAGTTTGGAAGCTCGTTCTTCTTCCAAGTGGTCACCAAGTGATTACGACCAAGTGGATTTTTAAGAGCAAGACCAATGAGAACAAGGTCATCAGAAGGAATAAATCAAGGTTAGTAGCTCAAGGCTATCGACAAGAGGAATGTATTGATTTCAAAGAATCATTTGCCCCCGTAGCTAGATTAGAAGCTATTAGATTGCTTTTATCTTTTGCATCCCATAAAAATTTTAAATTATTTCAAATGGATGTTAAAAATGCATTTTTAAATGGTATTGTTAATGAAGAAGTTCATGTTTCTCAACCACCCGGTTTTATTCATGAAAATTTTCCAAACCATGTTTTCAAACTCAAGAAAGCGTTATATGCGCTGAGATAAGCTCCAAAAGCTTGGTATGATCGACTCAAAACCTTTCTTTTGGCTTTAGGTTTTAAAATGGGTGAAGTTGATTCAACTCTTTTCATTAAAGATTATGAAAAAGGCATCCTGTTACTTCAAGTTTATGTAGACGATATAATATTTGGTTCTACTAACTTTAATCTTTGCCAAGAATTTTCTATGTCTATGAAGGATGAATTCGAAATGAGCCATATGGGTGAGCTCAACCATCACCGAACAATATAACCTGCGAAAGATAACCAAGTGTCAATATAACCATCAAAGAAAAATGCTAAAAACATGGAAACATTGCAACAGAAAATTATGCCAAAAATCTGGTGTAATTTGAACGAAAAATAGACTGGTCAGAAACATAGCATCATTGCAATGCTAGAAAAAATTATGGTGTAATCAAAACTGAAACTTGCAACAGAAACATTGCATATGGATGATGAACTGAAAATAGACCCGGCCTTCTCAATAAACTGGTGTAATCTAACTCAACAAACTGGTGTACATTTATATAACTTTATGTGTTTCATTGATACCAAGATGGATTGAAAAAAAAAGATGACCCGACATAATGCAAAAAGCAAAATTGCAAGTGCATACAATTTCAGCCATGACAACCATATTTGTTGATGTAAGAGGTGAGAAATTTGGAAGTTAAACTAAAGTAATATACCGTGATGAAAAATTTAGGCTATATACTGGTTGAAGTATCCAGTAGAAAACAGAATGAAAAATTTAGGCTATATTAAATAGAAAACAAAATGAAATATTTTGTATCTATGACAGCAATGAAGATAAGACAAATGTATACTGCTTGAAGTATCCAGCTGATAATAGTTCAAAGGGACCACATTGGTTTGAACACCCATGACATTTGGCATTCAAAGTATTGTTTCAAAAAGCATAAAAGAACACTCCTTCATATGAGGATTCATCGTCCCTTACCTTTCTATAAATGCTATTTGGGAACTTCCATCAACCAAAGGTTGGTATATCCAGTATGGTAGAACACAATGTCAGTCCTGCATCCATCATGTAACACAGCATAAACCATTGTTCACTTCAAAAATGTAGATAAAATTATGTATGTTCAAATCATATTGCCAAAATTCTGAAAGTTTTATCCATAAAATAAAAGCACAGTATCTAAAAAATTCAACATAATTTGGCAATCTCTGGTCATTAAAATTAGCGCTAAATAAAAATTAAAAATGAAAGCCTAAAATTCAAATATAAGATAAATTTTAACTAACCTTCGATGTGACCTCGCCTGACCTCTCCTTGCAAATCCTCCACCATCCTGTTAATTTAACGATAATTAGATATATCAGTAATAAAAGAAACACTAAAAAAGAGTTTCCTATCAACGATCAAGAACATACACTCAAATTGGTTACCACAAAGTAACCAAATTCAAAAAATTAGGACATTGGGCCCTCAAGCTACAATCCATCAATAAATCAGTAACATGCGAATCACATAAAAGGAGAGAACTCAGATGGTAAATAGCTAATTAGGAGCAAACCCAAAAATCAAAAGATCATTTTGATCAATAAAATCGATGAAAGGTCCCACCTTTGGGTTGATAGTGTCGACGGTGACCCCCAGTGTTGGAAGCATAAGCAAACATGTGCTTGTAGTAACATGCAAATCACATAAAAGGAAAGAACCCAAATGGGAAATAGCCAATTAGGAGTAAACCCAGAAATCAAAAAATCTCAATTTGACAGATAAAATTGATGAAAGGTATCACCTTTGGCCCGATGCACCTGACCTCTTTCATGTTAGATCCTCCTCAATCCACGATGCTTGCACTCGGATCAGTAGGGTGTTTGGATCTGAACTATGGCTAGGGTTAGTGTGTTTGGATCTGAACTTTGAAGAAGCGACATGTGAATGGATCGGCTCGAGAGCTCGGGTAAGGATCGACTCCATTAGGGCATCCGATGGCCCTCTAGAAGCTACAAAAAGGTTCTGATGGCCGGATGCGACAATTGTGCTTTGATGCTACCTCCAGAATCGACTCGAGAGCGCGGGTGAGGATCGACTCCATTAGGGCCGTATGCGACAGTTTGGTTTGAGGGATGAAGTGGGTATGAGGCAGAGAGATTGAATTCCCCCCCAACATTTTGAGTTTCTCCCCCAACATTTTGAGTTCGTATACTCCCAATGTGAAACTGTGTTGGAGAACATGATTTGAAAAGTGTGGATGCTTTTCAAAATTTTCTCTCATGCGCGTGACTGCGGGACCCACTCGTTTATATGGCTAAATCCTAGCCCTTCCCCAGAGTAAATGTAGGCCATTCTTGGTGACTGGGACAAACAAAGATATGACTGGACTTATGACTAGGACAAAATTCAAAAAGTCCTCAAATGTATAATAGATTTTTTGATTCTCTGTCAGACGACTGTTGCGTAAGTTACAGTCGACTGTCTCTCCGACAAGCGACTGTGAGTTACTCAACAGGTAACTGTCTGTCAACCCAAGCTGATCTCTATCCTATCGACCAGTCGACTGACGATTATACATCAGTCGACTGTCAACCTCTGTGGCGGTTCATTAACTCATTCTGAGAGGTCGATTTGACGATCCAACGACCCAGATTCTTCTGACACCTTCTTATAATCACGAGGCCGTCGGTTATTTTGAGTATTGCTCTGTCATCTGACTCATCTTCCTTCGTCTTCTTCCTTCGAAATCCAACCGTTTTCGTCGATTCGAAGCTCCACCCACCGATCTCACTTCCCAATTATCCGATTGCGAGTTCGGTTCTCTCATTTCCCCATCAATCGTCGCGGATTAGGTATCTTTTTCCGTTGTCATTTGTTTGTGCCCTATTTTCCATCGTTTGTCACTATTTTCCGTCAATCTGTCTTTATGGAACCTTTGAGGACACTTGGTTCTCCTTCCTCACCCCACTCTCAGAGTCTGCCGTCCTCTGAAGAGTATCTGGGGATTTCAGTCGCTGACCCTCTTCCTTCAGCTACTGAGGTTGCATCCTCTCCTTCGCATGTTGCCAAGCCTTTCTCCCCTCCACTTTCAGCTCCGTCGGATGACGCTCTCCTTATTCAGCTGTATGAGCGAGTTTCTTTGCTTGAAACAAAAGTTTCGGACTTGGATCAGAAGCGTTCGCTCCTTCTTGAGATGAACTATAAGTCGTTTCAGTTTCACGGCTTTCCGATTCAGACCGCCCTCCAGGCTATGTTTCCTCCTTCCAATGATGCTCCCCATTCTGATGTCCCTCATCCTCCTGTTGATACTCAGGCACCTACTGCTGAGTTCACCCAGCCTTCATCTGCTGATGTTCTGCCTTCTGTGCATGTTCATGTGGAGACCCCTACTTCCGATGGTACTTCGTCATCAAAGCGGAAGGCTCGTGTGTGTCCTACTCGTCGCTCTTCCAGATTGGTGTTCCGTCGCTCTGATTGCCCTTTGGACTCATCTGTCATTTAGGTTGACTGATGTTGTTCTGCCTCGACTTACCATAGGATTTATTTTTGTTATGGGTTGAGTATGTGTTTGTATTTTGATTTGTTTTGAGTTCTGATGGATGATGTTGTGTGTATGACGATCATATTTTTTGATGTACATGGAGTTGTTATTGTATTTTGTACTCCTTGTATCTTGTGACTATATATATATGACAATGTTTTACTTCATCATATACTGCTTCACACTGTGTCTCATATTTTTTGTTAATTGTTTGAACATTGTGAAATTGTCTCTCCTTGTATGCTATATTATATGCATGATGTGATTTGAGACGTTTTTCTCGTTTCGTTTGAAATGTTGATATTGGATTCTCGTTCCTTTAGTCAACTAAGATTTCTTGTGTTTATGAGTTTTTGGTATATATATCAATGAGATGTACCTTCGTGATTATTTTTCTCCGGTTTTATGTTGGCATCACATTAGATATACATCCTATCTTTAGACTCTCATGTTTGTTTTAGTACTTGTTTAGCACTATTATTGTTGTTATTCTACGCCCACTTTTGGATAATTCCATAAGGAGAGAGAAATAAACATATCATAATTATGGACTAAGTAAATTCTAATTCTAAACTTGAATCTAAGACTGAAGTTGCCTTAGATTCAGGGGGAGTAAGATATAATGAACTTGGATTATAAAATACTAGATTTCAAGATTTTAAGAAAATCATTTCATTCATACATATCTTACATACTCACTTCAATTGATCTATAGATGCCCTTATATACATTGACTAACTTGATTGGCATCTATGTGGGGGTAGTAAGTTTTCATTAAGCACAATTATTTATCTTTTTGTTTATGTTTGTTTGTCATCATCAAAAAGGGAGAGAATGTTGAGTATTAGACTTCTCCCTACTTAGTGTTAATGATGAGCAAACATAAATACTTGTAACTAATCCCCTATTTGCAATTAATCCATTGCCTAAACATGTCATGAAGATCAATTAGCAATGGATGTCACTCAAAGAACAATAAAAGCATGAAAAGTGGTTTGGATGATTAAAGATGGTGATTGAAGCTCCTAAAGACTTCAAGCTCATACTTTGGATAGAAGAGAGACTTCTACAAAATGTAATCTTTTTATTCTTTTCTAGTATGTAGCTTAGAAGTAGAACTATGTTGGAGCACACATACACATCTTCATTTCTGTCCTAGGAAATCACTAGATTATATTTCCTTAGACTCCATTTCACATTTCTCAAGCATGTGCACTCTGTGATTTCAACAGGCGACTGCTGAACGATTTACAGTCGCCTGTCTCAAAACAGTCGACTGTGAATTGTTCTACAGTCGCCTGTTATGCACATACTTAATCAATTGATTTTTGGGCCTTTTAGCTTTAACTCATTTAGGTGACTGCTATACAAAATACAGGCGCCTGTCCAAGCTACAGTCACCTGTGATTTGTTAAACAGTCGCCTGTCTATCTTCAGCCTAAAGGTCACTTTGATTTTCGTCTGGTCAGTCGACTGATGTTGTATTGATAGTTGCATGTCCAAGGCACAGTCGATTGTCAATGCTTCAACAGTCGTATGTCTAAGATTTCTCTGCAGACTCTGCTCTCTGGAAAGTTTTTAGTTTTAGTGACAGTCGACTGATGTTGTATTGACAGTCGCATGTCCAAGTCACATCGACTGTCAATGCTTCAACAGTCGTCTGTCTAAGATTTCTCTACAGACTCTGCTCTCTGGAAAGTTTCAGGTTTTAGTGACATTGGACTGATGTTGATTTCACAGTCGCCTGCTCATGGCACAGGTGCCTGTGTATTCCACATCAGTCGATTGTCGTGTCTTCCTAAAACTTTCTGAGATTTTCTCAGCTTATTTATATTGTGGCCAGTCACCTGTAGAAGGATTTACAGTCGCATGTTAGTTTTATAGGCTCTAGTCTTCTCTTCATCAGTCGACTGTCCTACGTGGTAAGTTACCGTTTGAATTCTCACCTACCCTCTGACACAGTGCAGTAGTCGACTGTGTTTTGTTCAACAGTCGACTGTCGACTGTGTAAATTTTATCCGTTGGCTTTTTCTCCACAGATTTCGAAGGGGTTTTTGGTGATTCTGTTTTGCGGTTTTGGGGAACCTTTAAAGAGAGCTCCTACTGTTCCATTAAGGGGTTACTCAAGTGACTCAGCTACTCAAGCAACTCATCTTCTTGATCAAAGATCTCAAATCCAAAAGCCATAGAACTCCAATCTTATTCTCTCTTTCTCTCCAACCTAGAATCAAAGTGATATCCTTTAGGCAATTGGTGGTGACAAGAAAAATGGATTTTCTCTCTTTTAAAAGAGACCTCAATACACAACACACTTGCTCCTTCAAGTTATACTTCAAGACATAGGTGATTGTAAGTATTGCTATTTCATTATTTCATATCTTTCGATATTATTTTAACTTTCGGTTTGTGAGAGTGGTTTGCTTGCTCCCAAGTTGTGGGAGTCAAGGACATCGATTGTGTGTTGATTTCACTTGTATGGTTGCTACAAGTAAGTTTAAAGGAAATCTCAAGGTATGTTTCTAACTTGAGTATCCGGTGGTATCCGGGTGGAAGGGACATAGGATTACTGGGAACAAGTCGGGAGTTGACTTGGGTAATCCGAACCCTTAAAACATCCTTGTGTTAGCATTGTTTCAATTTGGGTTTCTTTACATTCCGCATTTATTGTTGGTTAGGAATTTAATTTGGTATAACTATCGTTTAAAATAGTATAAACACTATTCAACCTCCATTCTAGTGTTTTCCTCATAGCCAGGCTCCTTACAATATATACAAATGGATGCATGATGATATGGAATGCATGATGCAAATGATGGTATTTTCGATGTTTTTGATTTTTAAATTTTTATAGATTTTTGATGCATATAGGAGCTTGTAATAAACGTGATGCATGGTAAAAGAAAAATAGATGAAAGTGAGGATGAAAAAGGAAAATAAAAGTGAAAACAAAAATAAACATGAAAAATATAGACATGTGAGCGATGAAGGAAGAAAAAAAGAAAAGTGGTCATGGAAATGCTCCTCCCCAAGATAAATCACACATTGTCCTCAATGTGATATACGTGTGTTTGTGAGGACAAAAATCCTGGGGGGAGAGGGGAGGTTGGTGATCTCGTCAAGCAGGGCCACCGTCAGGTGGTGGCAATGTGGGTGGGGTGGATATGTAGGGCTCAGTAGATGATGCAGCTGTGGTATCTACAGGGGCGGAGATGGAATGTATGGAGTTGTGGTGGGTGTAGGTGAATTGTCCGGAGACGATGAGATGACTATGACATCCTCGAGAGGTGGTGATGTGTGTGGAGGTATAGTAGCGGGATGAGGTGATGGAATAAGTGTGGATGGAGTGGGAGATGATGGTGCTCTAGAGGAGGGTATGGCTGTGATATCCGTGGGGTGTGGTGAAGAAATGGATGGAACCACAGTGTCTGGAGGAGGTGAGGGTATATATGGGGTCACAGTCTCTGGGTGGGGTGAAGGTGGATCATGTGGAGATGGTGATGGTGTGGGAATATGTGGTGGAGTGGTGACATGTTGTGTAGAGGTGGATGGATGAGATGTGGATGGTTGAGAGGTGGATGGAAAAGTGAGGAGTAGAGGTATAGTAGTGGGATAGTGGCCATGAACATGGTGCCAACAGTAGACGACCTCAAAGTGCAACTGCAAAATCGTGACGATGTTCGTAAGGTCGTATATCGAGGCCTTGAATGCATGTAGGGTGCTCATCGTGGAGGATTTAAAATCCTGAAGTTCATCCTTCACTTGAGTGAAAAGCTCGAGGAGTGATGGGGTGGAGGATGAGTGCTACTAGTACCCTCGTCGTAAGGGCGAGTTCTCCTATGAAACTGATGAATATGGGATTGTGGTGGGGGCCTAATGGGGCCTCCCTGTGTGGTAGAGGAGTGATCAAGAATAACTGGGATCTCTAGGTGAGGATGGTGCTGGGCAAGAGGCTCTGCCTGAGCCTGTGCAATCTATGCATACTGGGGGTGAGCAGCGGCATAAAGGTCTAGATCTAGAGGGAATCTCCACTGCACAGCTCCAATAGGAAGGATCCTAAAACGATCGGGATTGTGAAGAATCGTGTATGGTGTGGACAGATGGACGTGAAGCCAATGATATCTATCATTCCCTATGTCCTTGATTATGTATATGTTTATCAAGACGGAGAGATCGTGTGAAGTATGGCCAACGACAGGGATCCAGTCATCAGGAGGCTGAAATGATATAGAAGGGAGGTGGGCAATAACAGTGATGAGCCCTCCGCAGCAGATAGCGGCGCGTGGGCTACTGACAGTGTGAAAGAACCTATACCCCAGAAATGTATCGGCATGAATGGTATTACGAGGGGTGGTGTTGCCGCCATCATAAACCTTACGGGGTTGGGTCATAGCCCAAAGAAAGAAAAGCTCGTCATGGGAGACTTGCCCAATCTCAAATCGACAGAAAATATTATTGGCGATGATGTGAAGGGCTACACGTAGACAAATATGTATGATTGAAGATGCCTTAGCCCTAGTGACGAGAAATTCAGGCTAGCCAGTGATCTACTGCCAGAAAGAATCTTGGTCAAAGGCTTGTGAGACTCCGCTATTGTGTGTGAAAATTGGAGAGGTGATGGCTGTAATGACCCGGTTCCCGGGGCCCGTTACTTTTTGATATTTGCGCAGGTCTTGCAGTTAACCAGTGAAAACAAAATAGCCACGATGCAGAGATGTTCAAAAATACCCAAATAGTTTCCAATTATTACATTCCATTCTGTACAAAATGTTCCAACAAATGTACATGGAGGAAAGAAAATACAACTGAAAATAATTCCGAAAGTTGTGGTCTCAGGGTCGAACTCTGGCGCTATTAACTCAAGAGCATTTACCTCCATATATGCGTCGTCTGCGGTGCCACGAAGATGGAACCGTAGGTAAGTCACAACAATTCTAGCAATAGAAATAAAGGAGTGCAAAAGTATGGAACAAGCTATAGTAAACGAAAGATGGTCATGCATGTGCAAAAATAAAGTATGAGCAGACATGTATGAAAGAGCGATAAGTAAAGTACTGGTGGCTGCTCAAGTGTGGTAAGTAAAGTGCATGTAATGCATAAAGTAAAGGTGACTGTGCAAGTGCAAAAGTAACGTACAAGAGCAATAACTGTGGCATGGCATATGGTAGCAACAATAATGTGATGACAATAGTAAGACAACCAGGTAGACGTAGTAATACTAAGTAAGCAATAGTAAATTTAGAAACTACGTGACTTATATAGGAAGGTAATGAGCGAGCAAGAGGAAACATACGTCTCTTTATTATCTAATAATTTAGGCTGGCCTAATAATAAGAAGTCTAGCTTAACTCCCAAATCAACCAGGTAGTCAGGGCTTGAAGGCACATGTCACTTCTAAGACCGCAGGACAAGTCCTTTGGTTGACCAACCCCCTTTCAATTCCTTTCTAGACACTGATTCAGTAGTAATTTAAGACCGCTCATCATTATACCGTTCTATCACGCTTGAGTAGTCTCGACTTAGTCAGTAGAATAGTCGTATCCAGTCAGCAGTCATAACAGAACAATGGTATCAATCAACTTAGTGCAACAACAATCAAACTGTGCAACAGCCTTAGCTCGAGGGTACGATATGCAACCAGAAGTGCACCGATCACACGGAGCAACCCGTGGAATACCTACCTACCATCTCTTGCAGGGTGATGGTACAGCTTACCAAATAAGGGTGGACCCGGTCACTCCCGCACACTTCGTAGCTCAAGACTACCCCGTATCCCGTGTATTATCAATCAAGCTAGTGCAACAGTCTTAGCTCGAGTGTACGATATCCAACCAGAAGTGCACCCATCCCACGGAGCAACTTGTGGAATATCTACCTACCATCCCCTGTAGGGTGATGGTACAGATTACCAAATAAGGGTGGACCTGGTCACTCCCGCACACTTTGTAGCTCAAGACTACCCCATAACCCGTGTTGTATCACATTACACATTTATAGCCGTATCTGTGTCCGTATCCGTATCCGTATCCATGTCCGTATCCGTATCCATATGGCCTTCTAGGCCCATCACATCATCAACAGATAAGCATTCAATTTCAATAGGACGTTCCATGATATACCATTCAATCATTACTTTTCAATATGATACGTCAATCCGTTGTTCCAAAGGCAGTGTCACTAATGACAGTTGTAATAGACCGACTTACATACCAATAGAGTTATGCACAATAGTCTTACTCCAAAGAAGTTCAAAGGCATTAACAACACTCCAAAGAGTTTTGCTTGTTGAAAAGTCAAGGCAGAAGCCTCAACAGAGAATGTCAGTCCTGAGCAATGCTTTGAAGTCCAACAACTATGTTACCGATCCATGCTTCGAGCATGCGGTAATTTCATAAAGTACACTTTCTAAGTTTTTAGAATTAATTGTGACTTACACCCGATCAATGCTTCGAGCATGCAGTTTTCAATTAGTACACAGTTTACCCAAGTAAATTGTCGTGTATTACAACTATCCAAGTTGAAAGTTAGTGAAGTCGTATGTTCAAGTCAAAGTTGCTCTGCAGTTGATTCGTTTCCTATTTAGTTAGGTCTCTAGTCATATGTTTAGGTCAATAACTGTTCTGAGACTAGATGTCATGTCCTAAGTTCATACGAGTACACTTGCTAAATTTCTAAAGTTAGAATTAAAGTGACTTAAACTATCGAGATCGTCGAAGTGAGGTGAGGTTGGAGCTAGAGCTCCTAAGGATGCTGGTGCACAAGAATTGGTACCTGCAAACACAAAAAATCATTAGTTACATGCTACCTTATTTCATATCTATTTAATTGGTCATTTTGATTTTTAAAACTGGTTAAAACGTTGTCGAAAATCGTTCTAAATTTTTATATAGGCTAGATATGATAAAAATAATTTTATTGTAAGAGGAAATAATTTTCTAAAGCTTATAGTAATTTTTATAATTTTTAAAAACTCAAAAAAACAATTTAAAACTAATTTTTAATTAACGTAATTATTCAACAATTTCTTCTGGGTGCAATCTGCATCGGAAAGTTGCAAATGAGCTGTCAAAATGATCGTCTCGGAGAGTACTATAACATATATTTTTATCACATATCAGTTTATGTAAAAATAACAAGTTACTGATTTTTGAATGAAAATAACATATTTAACTTTTAGGCTTAAAAATTAATTCTAGAAAAAATAAGCGTGTGATTGAGATGGAACCAGTGCCATTGGGTCCAGAATGTCATTTCTGATTTTCTGGAGCCAGTCTCATATTTTTCCGACCCTTATATTATTTATTATTAATTTAAGACTAATAAACCCATTTAATAATTATTAAAATACGTATTTACGAAAATACGTTTTCGTATTACGTTCGAACGTTCTCACCCTCCTTCGTTCGATCGTTGAATGGGGCGGGGCTCTTCGCCGATGGAGCGGACGGGGGCATGGAGAGGCGGCGACAGGCGACGTCTGTGGCGACGACGCGCTGGAGGCGGAGGCAGCTCCGGCGAGCGGGGGAGCGTGGCTTGGGGGAACAGCGGAGGCACTGAGGCAGGTTCGTTGGGGCATCATGCATCGTCGGAGTGGGGTGCTTGAGGCTCGGCAGTTGGAGAGGGAAGCAGAGGGGCGGGGCCTGTTGCTTCGGGGTCTGCGGGGTGCAAACATCGGAGCAGCTCTCGGCGGAGACGAGCTCGCTCAGGCAGAGGGCAAGGTGTGCGGGGGAGCTACGGCAGTCGGACGGCGAGCTGGCAGAGCATTGGAGCTCGGAGAGGCAAGCGGCGCTTCGAGCGACGAATTCGACGTCGAGCTTTTGTCGACGCGTCGGCGAGGGTCCAGGAGGAGGGTGAGCGACAGTCGAGCCCTCGGGCGTCGTCGTCGGTGTAGGCGGAGGACGCGGGCTCCGGTGGGGTGTTCGAGGGAAGGCATGCTCGCGACGAGGTATAGAGGCAGAGCTCCGGTGGGGTGTAGTAACCGGCGGGCGTGGGTTGCGTGAGTGAGGGTTTTGCCTTGGGTTGAGTTTAAATCGAAGGGGGGAAAGTTGGGTTTGCTGCGAAGGAGATGAGCCAGGGTTTATTTTATAGGGTTAGGGGAAGAGTGAGTGAAAGAGAGAGCTTGAGGGAGTGGGTTGAGTTAGCAGCATGGTTTCGAGAGGAGAAGCTTGGGTTGGTTGCATGGGTTCTCGGGGAGAGCCTTGGCTGAGCTTTGTTTTGTGAAGGAGGAAAGATGATTAGAGGAAATAAATAGAGTGTTAGGTGCATGTATGGCATTAATTGTGGATTTAATGAGTTGTTGGTTGGTGTTGACAAACCATAGAAACAATGTCAGTATTTTCCTCATGGGTGGGCTGCTAAGGGGTTAGCTAAGTGATTAGGTAATTGATGTAATTTAGTGATTAGGTTATAGTAACTAGCTAAATTAATAGTAAAATTTGTAGCGAAGTTACGATTTTGCCCCTACTAGTAAACATATCCGAAAAATTACAAAAGCATACCTACAAAATCGTATCGTCGCGAGGATCGCGAATATGAGATCTATTTTGGGGTTTGAGCTACGGGGATACTAGTTTTAGGCCAAAATATTTAGGAAGCGGGTAAGAAGGTTCTCTATTGATTTGACTTCAGAAAATTATGAAATTAATATGGGAAGCCCTAAATGATCATTGAATGTTACTGTAAAAGTTTGAAATCGTTTTGATGATGGTTTTATAGAAAATAAATTAATTAAACCAAAACGGTAATAATTAAAAATGAATTTTTTTATCAGATTATTTAGAGGTATTCGATGAAACCCGAACTTACTAAAATACTCTGTAACTAGTTTGATACTTCAAAATATTTTTATAAGAAATTTTTGAAATCGTAAAACTCCTGACGAACCATTAACTAGGTTAAATACGTAAATAGTTGTGTTGATGAAAACGGGCTGTTACATCCTACCCTCCTTAAAATAATTCCATCCTCGGAATTAAGATCATTGCCAAAGCAATTTAAACGATCGAAAGGGAGGCTTGATGAACGATTTTGATATTGAAAAATAAGTTGTTAATAGCATAAATATGATGTGATATTATAGCATCAAGAAAGCAAGAGATGGTATATATGAAACATACTATTGACTTCACCATAGCTTCTACTGCTAGTCTCAAGTCAAAATAGGTTCAGATAGAGACGAGTCCAAGAAAGGCAAAGAAGTATCGTTATCAGCTTACATGTCTTGGTTTGGTTCGTCACCGTCCTCAAACACTTCTGAGCATCCTTCAATTCGCTTCCATTATCAAACTCGAACTTCCGGTGATCGAATGCTACCCTCCTTAAAATAGACGTAGCTAGAGTATGGGTGAGCTAAGCACAGCTATAAATACTTCTAGACTAAGAAGGACAATCGAGTGGCCATCATCAACTGAAGGAAAGGTGATGTTGATGAAGTGGGTAGATAGTTCAACCTATGAAAAATCACTCTAACTGTTAGCAAGGAGGTTACTAGGGAAGGTATATCTAAAGAATGGAACAGGAATTTCTAGACAAGGGTTAAGAGTTCAAAGAAGATGATGAGGATCAAGGAAGACCTAATGAAGGTGGTAATAAGGACGCTTCACCAGTATATCCAATACAGGTGAACACTCGAGACATCCTGTACTCGAGAGTCCTATTTAAGTATTTTATATAGTACACCCTGATCTTGCTATATTGTTCACGAGGTAGTTAGCGCGGACCTGCATGTGCCACCAAAAACTGTAACGACCCGGTTCCTGGGGCCTGTTATTGTTACGATCTAAAGATCGTGATAGTCCGACCTTCCATCCCAGTCCACCAAATACCCCGTCGACTCACCCCTCCTTCCTGAAGGCCAGCTGGCCCAGCGACAGGGCGCTCCTCGCCCAAACTTCGGAGCTCGCCTGTTTTCCCGGGCCTGCGGGGCGCCTGTCGACCTTAGAGTCCGACGCGACTGGGGAAAGGGTGCACTCCGCCATGGCCAAATAATAAGGGCGCACTCAGCCACGGTCCCAGTGGGTCGCGTGCCCGCCCTCTCCCAGTTCGTCGGGAACAGCGTGCAAGGAGTACGTTCGGACTGCTCGACCTCAGTCTGGGGTGACCCAGCGATCCACCGCTAGCCCCACTCCTCAGAGGCGCTCCGACGACTCTTTGGCACATCAGACACGAAAAACAACCTAGTACAAGGACGCTACTGACACTTCCGCCGCTCGACAACATGACAAAGTGCCCCCTGGCCACTGCGCCCCCTGACACTTAATGCTTTCGGCCCTGACATCCTGACAAAAGCGCCTCTAGCCGTTGCGCCGTCTGACAAAAGCATGGCTGACACCCCTGATCCTGACATCCTCGTCCGAAGCTTCTGTTGACAGTTGAGCCAGCTCAACGCGTTGAGTCAGCACGCCAGGTCAGCCTCACCCAATCGCCTCCATCAGGTATAAATACCCCTCCGCCTTCAACATGGTGGGGGGCTGGCAAATTATCTCTCAATCACATTATTCACACACAAGAGCAAAGGCCTTCCATATCTTTGTTCTTTTACATCCGATAGCTCGTCACATACGGTCGACTTACTCTTAGTCCGACCTGCGTGCCTGGCCCCCGCTTTAAGTCCTATTACTAACTTAGGCATCGGAGAGGCTAAGAGTTGGACCCCAACCCGACCTTTCTGACGAGCTGCTCCTTGTGCAGGTCAGCCCGCCGTCACGAACTGCGCTCCGCCCTTACCTCCGACAGTGCGGCCGTAAGGCAGAGTCCTTGGGGAATTGATTCTATGGTCGGCCTTCGTAGTGTGCTCAGCCTCTTCACTACACTAATCACCTGTCAAATAGCCTACCTTAGTCCCACTATAAACATAACCACCGTACCCTTGGTTCCCCGTAATACAAATTCATTATACGTGAGTTTTACCCCGCAACAATTGGCGCCGTCTGTGGGAACGAAGGGTCACACCCATGTCAAATCTCATACCAATCAACCGAAACCCTGACCATGGCAAGGATCCCATGGACCAAGAATCACACTCTCACCCAATGACTCCTGCGACTAATCCACCCCCTGAGGTGGAGGTCGAGACAGTCCAGGCCTCGGCCCGTGCAGTACAGCAGAGCTTCGAGGCCTTCACTAAGATGATGGTAGGCTTTGCAGCGACCAGGACCGAAACACCCCCGGCCCCTCTGAGCCCCCAAACGTGAGGTGAAATCTTCACCCTCAGTTCGATGAAGAAGTTGGGGACGAAGGGCTCGCCGAGGAAATAGCGGCCCAACAAAGGCTCTTGGAGGAAGAAATGGAGATCGCGCGACTGTGAAGGTGCCAGGAAGAAGCGACTGCCGCTCAGAGGCATCTAGATGAAGCGGCCGAGGCTTCCCGGCAAGCCCGCCTCGACGAGGAAGCCGCTCGTCGCCAACTCTGTTTCATCACCGCAGAGCGCGAGAGGCTAAGGCGGGAGAATAAGGAGAATCGGGAGATCCCGAAAATGTCGACCTCGGGCCCACGACGAAGGATCATGCGTAGCCCGACATCCGTTGATTCCCCGCCTCGAGGGAGGAGCCCTTCGCGATGGCCCCTCTCCTCGCCGGAGCAAGGAGACCGCCGCCACAGAGGCCGAGACCGAAGCTACACCCCAGATTGCTTCGGCGAGGAAGCCATCCGTCAACAACTCTACTTCCTCGTCGCAGAGCATGAAAGGCTCCGGAGGGAGAAACGGGAGCATCGGGAGATCTCGGAGGTGTCGACTTCGGGCCGGTGATACAGGAACGCCCGTAGTTCGCCCTCGACCGGGTCACCGCCGCGCGGAAGGAGTCCACCTCGACGACCACCTCCTCCCTTCCCAGGGCACGATGACTGTCGGGAGCTAAGGCGAGATCAAAGCCGAACCCCGGATAGGCGGAGAGAGCGCACGCCTGAGCGCCCTACTTATCCTGAGGAGGCCACGCCGCTGACGCGGTGGATTACTTCGGCCCCGAGACCCGTAAGGTTCAAGGCCCCCCACTTGGCCACCTACAGCGGAAAAGGCGACCCCCTCTCACACGTGCAACAATACCGAGGGACGATGGAGGCACATGATGTAGATGACGCATTCCTTTGCCGGCTTTTCTCGTAGAGTCTGCAGGACACAACACTGGAATGGTACTACGGCTTGCCTGCAAGATCCATCCGGAACTTTGGCAAGCTATCTCACAAATTCTGCCAGGAGTTTCGGGCCGGTTGCACAAGGAAGAAGCACGCGGACTACCTCTACACAATAATCCAAAAGGAATGGGAGACGATTAGGAAGTACCTGCGCCGCCTCCAGGACGAGAGGCGGAGTGTGGTGGCCTGCGGCTACGAAGTCCTCATGCTGGCCTTCAAAGCCGGGTTGAGGAACCGAAGCCTCCACAAATCCTTGCTCCGAGACCCGCCTGCCGACTACGACGCGCTGCGCTAGTTGCTCAGGCGGAGAGGTACACGTTGAGCGAGGAGGCTCTCGGGGCAAAGAACCAGGGCGCCAAGGCGGGGACGTCCCAATGCGAGCCTCGGCTCCATCCCAGGCCGAGACTAGATGATAGGCCCCGGGGCCGCGACCAGCTGGCTCAGCCGAGGCGTGACCCAGTGGGGCGTCGTCCGTAAGATCGACCGGGCCCAGCGCGAGAATTCATCCCCGCCAGAGAACCTACACGGGCGGTCCTGAGGTTGGAAGGACCACTGCGGGCTCAATATACGCAACTCAACGCCCCAATGATTGAGGTTTTGGCCGCGGCGACAAGGGCCGGACTGCTACCTGACCCACCTAGAGAAATGAAGTCGGACCCGATGAGGCGAGATGTCTGGAAGTATTACCGGTATCACCGGGACCACGGTCATGATACCGACGATTGCTTCATCCTCAAGAGGGAGATCGAGCGGTTGATCCAGGCGGGTCACCTTAGGGGCTTCGTAGAGGGCAGGGGCTGATCCAAGAGGAGAGGGCCCCGCGAGGAGCACGAAGGCCGGACCCACCACCAGGCAACGAGCGGGAGGAGCCACGCCCACCCAGGTCGGTCATGCGCATAGATGTGATATGCAGAGGGCCATCCTTGGGGGGAGCGTCGTCGTCGAGCAAGAAGGCGTACGCGTGGCAGGTAATGGCAGCGGACCTCGGCGGTGATGCGAAGCGGAGAAGGGTGGCTCGACCCCCCATTACTTTCACCAATGAATACCTGGAAGGAGTCGAGCTGACGCATGACAACGCCATCATCATCGAGGCTCAGATCGGGACGGCCGTCATCAGACACCTCCTGATCGACACTGGAAGGTCTTGCGACATTCTATTTATGTCGACGGTTGAGAAGATGTGGCTGAAGTAGGCAGACCTGAGGCCTTGCACTGGGCCCATTGTCGGATTCACTGGCCACTCAGTTTCCATTGTGGGGGTGATCACCTTGTCGGTGTCGCTTAGAGAGGAACCAAGGGTCTTCACTCGCATGACGCAGTTCGTTGTCGTCGACATTGCGTCGGCGTACAACAGGATCATAGGGCGACCATACATGACGTCCATTAAGGCACTCCACAGCCTGCTCCATCAGATGGTCAAATTCTAAACGCTGCGAGGGGTGGGGTTCGTGCGGGGGAGCCAGAAGCTATCCAGGAGCTGCTACGTCGGGTCGACCAAGCATAAGGGTCCAGAGCAGGCGTTATCGATCGACCTCCTTGATGAAAGAGAGGACTATTATGACCAGCAGCCTACCCCTGCAGAGGAGGTCGAAGAAGTGTCCATGGCCGCGGAGGAAGGCAAGACTGTCTCTATCGGCACGAAGCTCCCGGTCTCTCTGAGGGCGGCCCTCATCTGCCTCCTCTGAGAGAACGTGGACATATTCACCTGATCGCCCTCGGACATGCCAGGGGTCGACCCGGCGGTAATCTTCCACAAGCTGAAAGCAGAACATGAATCTCGACTGGTCTGGCAGTAGAAGAGGAGTGCCGGAGGAGAGAAGATGAGGGCAGCCGACGAAGAAGTGGAGCGGCTTCTCCAGGCCAAGTTTATCAGGCCGGTGGACTATCCGGATTGGCTCGCCAACGTCGTCTTGGTGAAGAAGGCCAATGGGAAGTGGCGCATGTGTGTCGACTTCACGGATCTCAACAAGGTGTGTCCGAAGGACAGCTTCCCCCTCCCAAGGATCGACCACTTAGTCGACTAGGCGTCCGGTTACGAGTTGTTGAGCTTTATGGACGCCTTCTCAAGCTACAACCAGATCCCGATGGCGAAGGAGGATGAGGAAAAAACGTCCTTCATCGCTGACAGGGGCACCTTATGTTACACAAAGATTCCCTTCGGACTGAAGAACGTCGGGACGACCTACCAGTAGATGGTGGACAGGATATTCAGCTCGCAGGTTGGGCGGAATCTGGAGGTCTACATCGACGACATGCTGGTTAAGAGCAAGAGAGCCTCGGACCACCTCGTTGACCTGCGGGAGACATTCCAGAAGGTGCGCCAGTATGACCTGAGGCTGAACCCAGCGAAGTGCATCTTCGACGTGCAGTCGGGGAAATTCCTTGGCTTCATGATAACGAAGCGAGGGATTGAGGCGAACCCCGACAAGGTGTCGGCCCTCATCAATATGGCAGAGCCACAGACCATCTGGGACTTGCAGTGACTGAATAGCCGGATCCAGCGCTGGAGAGGTTCTTGTCGAAGTCTGCAGAGAGATCGCTCCCCTTCTTCAGAGTCCTACGCACGGCCTTCGACGAAGCGAAAATCAACAGGAAAGTGATCCAATGGGACGACGACTGCGCTCGAGCATTCATGGAGATGAGGGCTTACCTACAGAGCCCGCTGCTGCTCGCCAAGCCGGAGGAGGGAGAACAGCTGGGGTTGTACTTGGCCGCCAATGAAGAAGCCGCCAGCTCCGTCTTAATCAAAGAGGAGAAGGGCGTGCAGTGGCCAGTCTACTATGCGAGACAGATTCTTCGAGAGGCAGAGACTCGTTACAGCCCCATCGAGAAGGTTGCCTATTGTCTGGTCACAACGGCAAGGAAGCTCTGACCGTATTTCCATGCCCACCCCATCGTTGTGCACACTAACATGCCCCTCGAAAAGAACCTGAAGAGGTTAGAGCGGTCGGGCAGAATGCTAAATTGGAGTGTCGAGCTCAGCAAGTTTGACATAACCTATAAAGCCCGGACGACAATCAAGGGCCAGGCACTGGCGGACTTCGTGGTGGAGTGTACCGTAGAGGACCTACCGGACGAGCGGCCAGGCGCACCACCGGCGGCTGTGTCCCAGAGAGTGATGGGAGTAGCCGGATCCTCGAGGCCTGACCAAGGAGACATGGGCAGGTTGTGGACCATTCATGTCAACGGGTCGGCCACCGGATCTGGGACGGGGGCAGGCATCGTCATCCAAACACCGGACGGGTGCCTGCTGGAGTATGCCCTACGCTTCGGCTTCCCGGCAACCAACAACGTTGCAGAGTACGAGGCCGCAGTCAATGGGCTGAAGCTCTGTCGAGCCATAGGGGCGACGAACGTGCTGTTACTGAGTGATTCACGGCTCGTTGTCCAGCAGGTCCAAGGGAGCTTCGAGGCCCGAGAGGGGATGATGAAGCGCTACCTCAAGCGCATCCAGGCCGAGCTCTAGAAATTCAAGAGAGCGGAGGTCCAGCACCTACCTCACTTCAACAACATCCGAGCCAACGCCCTGTCGAAGTTGGCATCCTCCTCCCTGGCCGAGATTGGAAAGGCCATCTATGTCGAGAATCTGCTGACGCCCACCATTGAAGAAGAAGACTTGATATGCATCGGCCAGACGAGGACGTGGATGACTGATCGCTCCAAAATGCAACCCAAGAGCACAACCTAGTCAAAAACTTGGTCGGCCTCGGATATACACCCGGAGAACGATTGTAGTTTTACCGCAAGCGCACGGCGTAGTGGCGAGCGGGTATCGAACACGAGGAGGTGGTGTTGGCTCCAATCTATCCTAGGTTGGTTTGACTACGAACGTTTTATTGGTGGAGATGGTTATGGTATAATGTAATGGCAATGGTGATGGATGTCGGTGTCGGAGATAGAGAAATCGGTCAGATACCGATTCAAATACAATACAATAAAAGAGTCTAGGGCTAGGGAATCCCCATTACGGATCGTCATTCGTCATTGTGAATAGTGAATCTCAATATTACTAGGCTTGAGTTGAGGTGAACTAGTCGTAACTGAATAGAGAACCAAGCTCACGCTCTCGCGCTGTTACCGGTCTATAGCAAACCTAGATTAGAGCCCACTCTCGTGCAAACCCTAATCTAAGCCACTAGCATTAGGATCGACATCATTGTCCACTCGCTTCTCGAGCCCACTCTCGTGCAAACTCGAGTCACGATCTAGGTTGTGATAGTTCGTATTCGTCCAATCTCTTACAAACGAATATTGGTATAGATTTACAATTAAAAATCCTAGCTTTGGTCCAATCTCTTGCAAACCAAATCTAGAGAAATCCAATTGTAAATCTAAATCGAATATCTAGGCCTTCCCATCGATTAGAATCCAATCTCTTGCAAATCCCAAATTGATGGAAATCCCTAGCTATCCGTAGTAAATCAATCACAACCTAACCTCCTAGCAATTCTAGCAATTTAGAAATTCATTCATCACAAATATGAAATTAGATCCATAGGGTTCATCCCCAAATCCTAGAACAACAAATCTACTCTAGCATAGCAATAAGGATATGAGAATCAATAGAAATCATTGCTTGCATACAAAAAGATAGAAAAACAAAGATTCAAATAAAAAGAAGAAAATACTTAGCTTGATGAAGATCTTCAATCCAAAATACAAGCTTTTAGATCCAAGAGGGGGCCTAGGGCATGGCCTAACCTCTAAAATAATCCTAAGAAAAACATATGGGGGCTAAGAAAACATAATGGGGATCTCCCCTAATGGTGGCTACAAAACCCTTATATAGTCTCCCAAAACCCTAGCAAATAACCCTAGAAAACCCCTCAAATTCATGCCCAAAAACAGCCCAAACCGCAACTTAAAATCTGGGCCCGTCGCCGACTCGGCCAAGTGGAACATGTGACTCGGCCGAGTGGAAATTCCAGCACTGCAGTGTCAACTTGCAGAAATTCTCCAGATTTCATCCGACCTCTGATTTGTGCGTTCTTGGCGGCGTTGGAATCGTCATGAAGTCTACTATACATAAAAAATATGAGAAAAATACTTTGATTGCTGGAATGATAGCAAATTTCAAAAGAGTGAGAGGCTGTCTGAAAATCTGGGCGATGCGTGTCCTCGGCATCACTCGGCCGAGTGGACTTCTCTACTCGGTCGAGTGGGCTTCTCTACTCGGCCGCGTGACAGACCCTGTAAAATTCCAGTAAGTCGGGGGTCTTGGGGGTCTGTCTTCGGAGGTGACTCGGCCGAGTGGCTTTACTCACTCGACCGAGGGGCATTCGGTACTCGCCCGAGTCGGAACCGTCAAAAGCCTGTACATTTCCAGTAAGTCGGCCTCTTTTGATGGTGGATTTCTCATGCCACTCGGGCGATGTGATTTTCTTACTCGGCCGAGTGGGATATCATCTCTTGGCCGAGTGCACGCCCAATTCCTTCAGTTGGAGCGTGTCCGGTCTGGTCGGCCGAGTGGTCTTCTTGCTCGGCCGAGTGAGTGCTCCACTCGGCCGAGTGGCATGCTGTAAATACCCAATCTTCTCTGTTTCTCCTCCTCGTCACTCCTACGAAGTTTCTTCTTCTTCCACCCGTCTCCCATCGCCGAATAGCCCTCAAAAGAGCCTTGGGTGACGCTCCGGAGTGGGTGCAAGTCCCTTAAGCTCATTTTTGCTCCCGATCGCTCCATATTTCCTGAAATCCGACAAAAACAAGAAATAGTGAAAAGTAACGCAATATCGTCGAATACTCGTGAAAATCGCAATATGAGCAATCGAAATGGCGTGAAAACATGCAGAAAAAAGGTGTAAAATATGGACCGATCAAAATCCTCCAAGCTTCCCTCTTACTCGTCCTCGAGGAAGATAAGTAGAGAGACGAACTCGGGAGATGAAAATAAAGAAAATGAAATGAAAAAGAAAGAACACGAGGTGGAAGGGGTCGCTAGATTCTTCTCTCAGATCTCAAGCCATAAGCTACACATCACGATAACTTGGAAAATACAAATCACATGCTATAAGGATTTCATATCTTACATAAACATGGTACTTGCAAGCTTTTAAGAACAACAAAAGGGATTCTCTAAATTCATACAATCAATTCATATCTACATCACGCATTTCATAGGATTTAATATACAAATGTTGGCGATGCACTTTTCAATCAAGAGTTATAACTGAAGCATATAAAAAATCACACCAAGCATGCAATAGAGAATGGAATAAATCATGGCATTCACATATTTATATCGATTCATAAGAAATCTCCATAACTAAAGTATTTTGCTAAGTTTTAGCATTATCAAACTTCCTCATTCTTGCACCTCTCCACTCTAATGTCGTACTCACTCATATGGTCAAATGAATTCAACCCCCCCAAGCTTAGCTTGAGGCATCGCATCTAAAGGAATATGATAGTGGAAAATGGGATTTTTGCCTTGGTTTTCCCAAGTATTTTGTGGCTCCAATAATGAGATAGAGAAATATTTTTTTTTCTTTTGGACTTTGTTTCTCATTTTTCTTCTTGGATTTTTGTAGGAGCAATTTGATTTGTATTTTTGGATTTTGGCTCCTTTTTGGCTTTTTTGGACTTTTTGGAGCTAACTTTTCTTTTGTGGGGATTTTTGGGAAATAGATGCGATATAAGTAGCTTTAGGAGGTGAACTCAAGTGAAATGTAGAGAATAAAAAGATATATGTGGAGAAAGAAATAATGTAACACTCGGTTCACTCTAAGATGTGCACGAACGGTTCAATAAGATAATACATCAACTAAAACTCATATGTAAGCATGGATATTCTCAATCATCTCAATAAAAAGTGAAGTCAAGCGGTAAAGTCTACAACCATATCAGGCATGCAACAGAAGGTGAATAAGACAATAAAACTGATGCTTCAGATATACTAATGATGCGTGAATCTTGGTGCATTTCCAACAAAAGCATACCAAACACTAATCCATACATTCAGCTTCAATTAATATCATGCATTCATGTGATGAATCATTAAAAGAAATGATAAGCAAGCACATGTGAATAGTAAGACTATGGAATACGCTAAGTAGCATGGCAAGGAATAATAAGCATCATGATGGTTGCTAAAGCAATAAGAGATATCATCATAAGGAACGCATCTAGCAAAAGAAGAGAAAGGAAAATAAAGAAATAAGAAAAGATAAAAGAGAGGAAAGAAAAGAAAAACAAGCACACAATATGATGCATGAACACACATAAAAGGAAAATACGATGGAAAATTCAAAAAGATGATGCAAAATTTTGAAAAATTTAAAAAACCCTAAAATAAAGTAAAAATGCAACTAATGCATCTAAATGGCATGGAAATGCACTCCCCCAAGCTTAAACTTCACATTGTCCTCAATATGATCATAATGAAAGAATATGAGGAACAACGATAATAATAAGGGGGTGAATGAAAAATGATGAAATGGATGACATGAAATCCTAATGCAACTACATGCACATACAATGATGCATGAGAACGCTTTCCCCCAAGCTTATACCAAACAATCCTATTCAAATGACTCGATCAAAAATGTCACGGCTTTGCAAAGCGTGATCAAGTCAAACGAATAAGAAAGTAAGGTTTCACTTGAAAGAAATGCTCGAATGTGGTGAGTAAAAAGGATGTGGCGTATCAAAATATGGAGAGGGGAATTAATATATATAATGGGTTCGGGGTGTAAAAGTTTTGTTGCCGTCATATGAGGTGATATTTATTCAATCAAATCTATACGGTCCTCTCGCTGTCGAGAGAATTCGTGTTTATTCAAAGCATAAAAATTTCTACACTACTGGATTGATATCACCTATAGCAAAAGGCGGATCCAGTATCTTTGCCGGTGCAGGCAATTGCTCCAACTGCTCCTTCCGTGGCTCTGCCAGATGCATGTGTCCATGGACTCCAACGAACTCTAGCAATGCATCCTCCAGCATTCTCACAAGGACTCCACATGTACCCTACAGAGAATAGGATGCATCAGTTCGCTGCAAAAAATTCACCCTCGTAATAAAAGTATTCCAAAGAGAATCGTCTATATAAATATATGAAATAAATAGTGGTGGACGATACTTCCCTGGAAATAATTCAATATCCTCTTGTTCTTTGATAGCTATCTCCATGGTGTTCTCTCTCAGCTGCTCAGGTAAATCTGGATCATAGGTGTGGACCTCTTCGATAGACTCGTCAAACTGTGACACGTCCAAGCATACCTCCGATCCATAATCGTACGTGCACTGTAAAAGGTATGACGTGTCAAAAATATCTGAATCAAAGTAAACATCAAATGGAATACATGATTCAGAAATGGAATGGGTAAAAATATCTCCCTGAGTGGGAGTAGTAAGCTCTGTGGGATAGTCCTCGACGTCAGTGGAAGGATGAGGTGGCTGCGGGAGCTCTAATGGAGGAGAATAGTGCTCGGGATCCTCATGAATGGCTATGTCCTCGTCCCGATGTACGACCTCCTCGATGATAAGCTCTGGCTCTGTATGTAAGGCCTCCTCAAAAGCATGCTCGGGCTCCGCATGTGAGGCCTCCTCGTCAATATGCTCTGGCTCGACAGTGTGCTCCTTTGCCTTCTCATCAACTATTAATGTGGGCTCTCTCTGGAATGGTGATGTTGGCTGCTCAAGTGTGTCAGCTTGTGGGGATGTATCATGTGGAGGGGAATGCCCGTAAGCAATCCGAAAATATAGTCTATCCCCTTCAAGACTGACATGGTGATCGGTCCATATTTTACACCTTTTTTCTACATATTTGCATGCCATTTCGGTTGCTCATATTACGATTTTCACGATTATTCGATGATATTGTGTTACTTTTCACTATTTCTTGTTTTTGTCGGATTTCAGGGAATATGGAGCGATCGGGAGCAAAAAGGAGCTTAAGGGACTTGCACCCACTCCGGAGCGTCACCCAAGGCTCTTTTCAGGGCTATTCGGCGATGGGAGACGGGTGGAAGAAGAAGGAACTCCGTAGGAGTGACGAGGAGGAGAAACGGAGAAGATTGGACATTTTCAGCATGCCACTCGGCCGAGTGAAGGAGTCACTCGGCCGAGCAAAGAAGCCCGCTCGGCCGGCCAGATCGGACACGCAGCAGATTGAGTATCAGCGTGCACTCGGCCGGGCATCGCCATCCCACTCGGCCGAGCATGGAGACACCACTCGCCCGAGTGGCATCACGACGACGGCAAGCAAAAATCTCAGACTTACTGGAATCCGTCAGGCGATTGAGGGTTCCGACTCGGCCGAGTACCGAATGCCCCGCGGCCGAGTGAGTAAAGCCACTCGGCCGAGTCACCTCCGAAGATAGACCCCCCAAGACCTCTGACTTACTGGAATTTTACAGGGTCTATCGAGTAGAGAAGCCCACTCGACCGAGTATAGAAGTCAACTCGGCCGAGTGATGCCGAGGACATGCAGCGCCCAGATTTTCAGACAGCCTCTCACTCTTTTGAAATCTGCTATCATTTCAGCAATCAAAGTATTTTTCTCATATTTTTTATGGATAGTAGACTTCATGACGGTTCCAACGCCGCCAAGAACGCGCAAATCGGAGGTCGGATGAAATCTGGGGAATTTCTGCAAGTTGATGCTGCAGTGCTGGAATTTGCATGTCAGTGTCACTCGGCCGGGTCACATATTCCACTCGGTCGAGTGCGGCCTGGGCCCAGATTTTAAGTTGCGGTTTGGGCTGTTTTTGGGCACGAATTTGAGGGGTTTTCTAGGGTTTCTTGCTAGGGTTTTGGGGGAGTATTTAAGGGGTTTGTAGCCACCATTAGAGGGGGAGCCCCATTATGTTTTATTAGAGTTATTTTTAGAGGTTAGGCCATGCCCTAGGCCCCCTCTTGGATCAAAAAGCTTGTATTTGGATTGGAATTCTTCATCAAAGCTAAGTATTTCTATTCTTATTATTTGAATCTTTGATTTGCTATCTTTTTACATGCAAGCAATTGTTTTTATTGATTCCTATATCGTTGTTGCTATGCTTGAGTAGATTTGACGTTCTAGGGCATGTAGATGAACCCTATGGATCTAATTTCATATTTGTGATGAATGAATTTCTAAATTGCTAGAATTGCTAGGAGGTTAGGTTGTGATTGATTTATTATGGATAGCTAGGGATTTCCATCGATCTAGGGTTTGCAAGAGATTGGATTCTAATCGATGGGAAGGCCTAGATATTCGATTTAGGTTTACAATTGGGTTTCTCTAGATTTGGTTTGCAAGAGATTGGACCAAAGCTAGGATTTTTAATTGTAAATCTATACCCATATTCGTTTGCAAGAGATTGGACGAATACGAACTATCACAACCTAGATCGTAACTCGAGTTTGCACGAGAGTGGGCTCGAGGAGCGATTGAACGATGACGTCGATCTTCATGCTAGTGGCTTAGGTTAGGGTTTGCAAGAGATTGGGCTCTAATCTAGGTTGCTATAGACCGGCAATAGCGCGAGAGCGTGAGCTTGGTTCTATATTCAGTTACGACTAGTTCACCTCAATGCAAGTCTAGTAATATTGAGATTCACGATTTACGATGATGTATGACGATCCGTAGTGGGAATTCCCTAGCCCTAGACGTCTTTATTTGGCTTTATATCCCCATACTTTGCCCGACGATTGTGACAGGATCGCCGCAAGGCAAATTCCCACTTTTATTGTATAGTATTTGAATCGATATTTTATCCGACTTCTTTATCTCCGAGACCGACATCCACCACCATTTCCATTATATCACACCATCGCCATCTCCACCAATAATACATTCGTAGTCAAACCAACCTAGGATAGATTGGAGCTCAACACCACCTCCTCGTGTTCGATACCCGCTCGCCACTTTGCCGTGCGCTTGCGGTAAAACTACAATCGCCGCTCCGGGACGTGTATCCGGGGCGCGATCAAGTTTTTGGCGCCGTTGCCGGGGAGGTGCTTCCCGTTGGGTGCCAATTTGTCACAATTAGGTTGATTAGATTACATTAAAAAACAAAAAAAAACAAAAAAAAAAATTAAAAAAACATTGAGAGAGATTTTTTCCCACCACCTGCTATTATTATCTTTATCTCTCTTTGTACCACTGACGTCTTTTCCAGGTTGTTTACTTTGATTGATCAGGTACAGTTGTTGCAGCGATGGTGCTTCCAAAGAAAATGCGAGCGGGCTCTATACAATCCTACATATATCTCGCTGCATTCTATCAGGCTGATGGAGAATCCTTCGGGGAAGCCTTGTCTAGGTTTGAAGGAATGTTAGAAATGTTCCAGACGGAGTCAGACCATGAGTGGAATGACTCCACGCTATTTGATATCTTCACTAGAAGGCTAAAGGGACCCTCACGTGAGTTTTTGAAGAGGATGCAAGTGGGGAAGTTCAGTGATCTGCAGTTGGCAGCAGCCTTGGAGAAAATGATAGATGATGCTCGATCTACCGGTTCACTAATCGTTACGGTAAGTAAACCATACGACCAAGTATTCATCGATTTTGTTATGGCTAATGTCTCTAGTGCAGGTACTATCATAGATGGAGTGTATGCTTCACTTGAAGGTGATCATATCCACCTTTATACCATCAACACTCCACAAATAGAGACACCTGAGTTGCCAAAGGAGGACATGTACACGGACCTATTGAGAAACATTGTCGACGTAGTTCGAAATTCCGGTCCATTGACAATAACGGCAGGTGATCCTTTTGAGCTTGAATTTCAAAACTTTATTACTCATCGTATCTCTTCCACAGGCACAATTGATGATGGAGTCTATGCTCTAGTTGAGGGGCACAAGACCCACTTTTATACCGCGGTCAAGATACATGAGCCCATAGAGCCACCTGCACCTACTATTGAGGAGGCCAAGCCATGCAATCGGGTGCCTCGAGCTCCAGGACAGAAACAAAGAAGGAGGCATGAAAAGAAGATGATGACGTTTACATTGCCTTCTATACCTGAGGAGCCTGCAGAGGATGTCCACGTTCAGCTTGGGGGAGAGTCAGCTTGTGCTATCGTCGCTCCCCCTTGCCACCCACATGAGCCAGAGCTTGCTTTTGAGGAGGCCTTACATGCGGAGCCAGAGCTTGTCACCGAGGAGGCCATGCATTGGGACGAGGACACATCCATTCATGAGGATCCCAAGCATTACCCTCCTCCTTTCGAGCTACCGCAGCCATCCCCACCTTCTACAGAGGCTGAGCATCCCTCAGAGGACCACCCTTCCACTGACGCCGAGGACAATCCCACAGAGCTTATGGCTCCCCTTCAGGGAGATCTCTTTACTCCCTCGCCCTTTATATTTGATTCCCCTCCCGTGTATGATGCTTTCTATGATTCAGATTTTGACAACTCATTGCACCTTTTGCAGGATTCATGTACATACGATCAAGAGGTACGATGGGACGTATACGAGGAGGAGAGCGAGGAGTTAGCACCCATGGATGCTATTGATTACGATCAGGAGGTGCGATGGGATATGTCTGATGATGATGAGGAGTTGCCTGATGAGACCCACGCATATATGCCAAAGCTACCTGAACAACATGAGGCGAACAACAAAGAGTTGATCGACGTGGTACACGAGAGTAGATATTTATTTCCAGGGAAGTGTTGTCAACCGTTTTTAATTTTAAATACTTATGTTGATGACCCTCTTTGGAATACATTTATTTTGGGAAAGAATTATCCACATCGGATTGATGCGGCTTATCTCTTGCAGGGTACAGGTGGAATCCTTGGAGAGGTGCTGGGAGCCGCATTGCTGGAGTCTGATGGAGTCCGTGGACACACGCGTCTGGCGGAGCCACGGAAAGAGCAGTTGGAGCAGTTGCCTGCACCGGCAAAGATACTGGATCCGCCTTTTGCTATAGGTGATATCAATCCAGTAGTGTAGAAATTTTTATGCTTTCAATAAACTCGAATCCTCTCGACAGCGAGAGGACCGTATAGATTTGCTTGAATAAATATCACCTCATATGATGGCAACAAAAAAATCTTTTACACCCCAAACCCATTATATATATTAATTGCCCCTTCATATTTTGAAGTGTCACATCCTTTTGCTCACCACCATCGAGCATTTCTTTCAAGTGAAACCTCACTTTCTTATTTGTTTGACTTGATCACGCTTAGCAAAATCGTGATTTTATTGATCGAGTCATTTGAATAGGATTGTTTGGTATAAGCTTGGGGGAAAGCGCTCTCATGCATCATTGTATGTGCATGTAGTTGCATTAGGATTTCATGTCATTCATTTCATCATTTTGCATTCACCCCCCTTATTATTATCGTTGTTCCTCATATTCTTCCATTATGATCACATTGAGGACAATGTGAAGTTTAAGCTTGGGGGAGTGCATTTCCATGCCATTTAGATTCATTAGTTGCATTTTTACTTTATTTTAGGAATTTTTAGAATTTTTTCAAAATTTTGCATCATCTTTTTGAATTTTCCATCTTATTTTCCTTTTATGTGTGTTCATGCATCATGTTGTGTGCTTGTTTTTCTTTTATTTCCTCTCTTTTATTTTTTTATTTTTTCTTTATTTTCCTTTTTTCTTCTTCCGCTAGATGAATTTCGTATGATGATATCTCTTATTGCTTTAGCAACCATCACGATGCTTATTATTCCTTGCCATGCTACTTAGAGTATTCCATAGTCTTGCTATTCACATGTTCTTGCAAATCTATTTCTTTTGATGATTCCTCTACATGAATGCATGATATTAATTGAAACTGAATGCATGGATTAGTGTTTAGTATGCTTTTGTTGGAAATGCACCAAGATTCACGCATCATTAGTATATCTGAAGCATCAGTTTTATTGTCTTATTCACCTTCTGTTGCATGCTTAATATGATTGTGCGCTTTACCGCTTGACTTCACTTTTTATTGAGATGATTGAGAATATCCATGGTTACATATGAGTTTTAGTTGAAGTATTATTTTATTGAACCGTTCGTGCACATCTTAGAGTGAACCGAGTGTTACATTATTTCTTTCTCCACATATATCTTTTTATTCTCTACATGTCACTTGAGTTCACCTCCTAAAGCCACTTATATCGCATATATTTCCCAAAAATCCCTACAAAAGGAAAAGGTTGCTCCAAAAAGTCCAAAATGCCAAAAAGGAGCCAAAATCCAAAAAATACAAATCATATAGCTCCTACAAAAATCCAAAAAGAAAAATGAGAAACAAATAGTTCAAGAGAGAAGAAAAAAAGAAAAATGTTTCTCTATCTTATTATTGGAGCCACAAAATACTTGGGAAAACCAAGGCAAAAATCCCATTTTCCACTATTATATTCCTTTGGATGCGACGCCTCAAGCTAAGCTTTGGGGGGGGGGGGGGGGGGGGGGGGGGGGTGAATTCATTTGACCATATGAGTGAGTATGACATTTGAGTGGAGACGTGCATGAATGGGAATATTCGATAATGCTTAGACTTTACAAAATATATTAGATATGGAGATTTTTCATGATTTGAAATAAATATGTGAATGCCATGACTCTTATTCTATTCTTTATCGCATGCTTGGTGTGTACCTTATATGCTTCATTTATAACTTTTGATTGAAAAGTGCATTGCCAACATTTGTATATTAAATTCTATGAAATGCGTGATGTGGATATGAATTGATTGTATGAATTTAGAGAGTCCCTCTTATTGTTCTTAAAAGCTTGCAAGTACCATGTTTATGAAAGATATGAAATCCTTATAGCATGTGATTTGTATTTTCCAAGTCATCGTGATGTGTAGCTTATGGCTTGAGATCTGAGAGTATAATCTAGCGACCCCTTCCACTTCGTATTCTTTTATTTCATTTCCCTTATTTTTCATCTCCCGAGTTCCTCTTTTTACTTATCTTCCTCGAGGACGAGTAAGAGGCAAGCTTGGGGGATTTTGATCGGTCCATATTTTACACCTTTTTTCTACATATTTGCATGCCATTTCGGTTGCTCATATTACGATTTTCACGATTATTCGATGATATTGTGTTACTTTTCACTATTTCTTGTTTTTGTCGGATTTCAGGGAATATGGAGCGATCGGGAGCAAAAAGGAGCTTAAGGGACTTGCACCCACTCCGGAGCGTCACCCAAGGCTCTTTTCAGGGCTATTCGGCGATGGGAGACGGGTGGAAGAAGAAGGAACTCTGTAGGAGTGACGAGGAGGAGAAACGGAGAAGATTGGACATTTTCAGCATGCCACTCGGCCGAGTGAAGGAGTCACTCGGCCGAGCAAAGAAGCCCGCTCGGCCGGCCAGATCGGACACGCAGCAGATTGAGTATCAGCGTGCACTCGGCCGAGCATCGCCATCCCACTCGGCCGAGCATGGAGACACCACTCGCCCGAGTGGCATCACGACGACGGCAAGCAAAAATCTCAGACTTACTGGAATCCGTCAGGCGATTGAGGGTTCCGACTCGGCCGAGTACCGAATGCCCCGCGGCCGAGTGAGTAAAGCCACTCGGCCGAGTCACCTCCGAAGATAGACCCCCCAAGACCTCTGACTTACTGGAATTTTACAGGGTCTATCGAGTAGAGAAACCCACTCGACCGAGTATAGAAGTCAACTCGGCCGAGTGATGCCGAGGACATGCAGCGCCCAGATTTTCAGACAGCCTCTCACTCTTTTGAAATCTGCTATCATTCCAGCAATCAAAGTATTTTTCTCATATTTTTTATGGATAGTAGACTTCATGACGGTTCCAACGCCGCCAAGAACGCGCAAATCGGAGGTCGGATGAAATCTGGGGAATTTCTGCAAGTTGATGCTGCAGTGCTGGAATTTGCATGTCAGTGTCACTCGGCCGGGTCACATATTCCACTCGGCCGAGTGCGGCCTGGGCCCAGATTTTAAGTTGCGGTTTGGGCTGTTTTTGGGCACGAATTTGAGGGGTTTTCTAGGGTTTCTTGCTAGGGTTTTGGGGGAGTATTTAAGGGGTTTGTAGCCACCATTAGAGGGGACCCCCATTATGTTTTATTAGAGTTTATTTTAGAGGTTAGGCCATGCCCTAGGCCCCCTCTTGGATCAAAAAGCTTGTATTTGGATTGGAATTCTTCATCAAAGCTAAGTATTTCTATTCTTATTATTTGAATCTTTGATTTGCTATCTTTTTACATGCAAGCAATTGTTTTTATTGATTCCTATATCGTTGTTGCTATGCTTGAGTAGATTTGATGTTCTAGGGTTTGGGGATGAACCCTATGGATCTAATTTCATATTTGTGATGAATGAATTTCTAAATTGCTAGAATTGCTAGGAGGTTAGGTTGTGATTGATTTATTACGGATAGCTAGGGATTTCCATCGATTTGGGATTTGCAAGAGATTGGATTCTAATCGATGGGAAGGCCTAGATATTCGATTTAGGTTTACAATTGGGTTTCTCTAGATTTGGTTTGCAAGAGATTGGACCAAAGCTAGGATTTTTAATTGTAAATCTATACACATATTCGTTTGCAAGAGATTGGACGAATACGAACTATCACAACCTAGATCGTAACTCGAGTTTGCACGAGAGTGGGCTCGAGGAGCGATTGAACGATGACGTCGATCTTCATGCTAGCGGCTTAGGTTAGGGTTTGCAAGAGATTGGGCTCTAATCTATGTTGCTATAGACCGGCAATAGCGCGAGAGCGTGAGCTTGGTTCTATATTCAGTTACGACTAGTTCACCTCAATGCAAGTCTAGTAATATTGAGATTCACTATTTACGATGATGTATGACGATCCGTAGTGGGAATTCCCTAGCCCTAGACGTCTTTATTTGGCTTTATATCCCCATACTTTGCCCGACGATTGTGACAGGATCGCCGCAAGGCAAATTCCCACTTTTATTGTATTGTATCTGAATCGATATTTGACCGATTTCTTTATCTCCGACACCGACATCCACCACCATTTCCATTATATCATACCATAGCCATCTCCACCAATAACACATTCGTAGTCAAACCAACCTAGGATAGATTGGAGCCAACACCACCTCCTCGTGTTCGATACCCGCTCGCCACTTCGCCGTGCGCTTGCGGTGAAACTACAATCGCCGCTCCGGGACGTTTATCCGGGGCGCGATCACATGGATGTCCTCCTCAATTGTTCCTGCAGCTGAAACACGGTTCATAACAAAATCTGCAAATCGTAGCTCAAATGCATCACCTGCTGTAATGCTCTCTGAACCGGTGAACCTCACTGACTCCAAGAGACCCTCCAATAATCTCTGAAATCCATCCTCCTCTGGCTGCACTGGTGGCTCAATTTCTGCTTCCTCCACTGTACCTTCGTCCATCCACTCTTCATATGCAACAGCTATATTGTAGGATGTGGGATCGACGGCATCACATTCTGGCTCTGGCAATATGATTGGAGATGCTTCTTGCCCGTAAGATGAAGGAACAGAACTGATATCTTTGGGAATCGTCGCAACCTTAAACATGAGCGCATTCATTTCAAGTTGCCTCTTCACCCGTTCCAATAAAAGGTTACTCTTTTCAAGCCCGGCTTGCATTTCAACCTGGTGTGCATGCATCTCATCAAAAAAGATCCTTTGTCTCTCATCAAGCTCGGGCCAGTGCATCTCCTCAAAAAAGTATTCTCCCATTTGAGCACTCTGATCAAAATAGTATCATCCCGTCTGAGCACTCTGATCATAATGGTATTCTCCCATCTGAGCACTCTGATCAAAATAGTAATCTCCCATCTGAGCACTCTGATCAAAATCTGTGGTCCACGTAGTATAATCCATAGCACCTGATCAACAAAGATAAATACCTGGAGAAAAGATATCAGTGGCACAAAAGAATATAGAAATGATAATAACGGTGGCGGGGTGAAAATTTCCTTTTGTTAGTTTTTTTTTCTCGTAGTCTAATCAACCTAATTGTGACAAATTGGCACCCAACGGAAAACACCTCCCCGGCAACGGCGCCAAAAATTTGATCGCTCCAAAATGCAAACCAAGAGCACAACTTAGTCAAAAACTTGGTCGGCCCCGGAAATACACCTGGGGAACGATTGTAGTTTTACCGCAAGCGCACGGCGTAGTGGCGAGCAGGTATCGAACACGAGGAGGTGGTGTTAGCTCCAATCTATCCTAGGTTGGTTTGACTACGAACGTTTTATTGGTGGAGATGGTTATGGTATAATGTAATGGCAATGGTGATGGATGTCGGTGTCGGAGATAGAGAAATCGGTCAGATATCGATTCAAATACAATACAATAAAAGAGTCTAGGGCTAGGGAATCCCCATTACGGATCGTCATTCGTCATTGTGAATAGTGAATCTCAATATTACGAGGCTTGCGTTGAGGTGAACTAGTCGTAACTGAATAGAGAACCAAGCTCACGCTCTCGCGCTGTTGCCGGTCTATAGGAAACCTAGATTAGAGCCCACTCTCGTGCAAACCCTAACCTAAGCCACTAGCATTAGGATAGACATCATTGTCCACTCGCTTCTCGAGCCCACTCTCGTGCAAACTCGAGTCACGATCTAGGTTGTGATAGTTCGTATTCGTCCAATCTCTTGCAAACGAATATTGGTATAGATTTACAATTAAAAATCCTAGCTTTGGTCCAATCTCTTGCAAACCAAATCTAGAGAAATCCAATTGTAAATCTAAATCGAATATCTAGGCCTTCTCATCGATTGAATCCAATCTCTTGCAAATCCCAAATTGATGGAAATCCCTAGCTATCTGTAGTAAATCAATCACAACCTAACCTCCTAGCAATTCTAGCAATTTAGAAATTCATTCATCACAAATATGAAATTAGATCCATAGGGTTCATCCACAAACCCTAGAACAACAAATCTACTCTAGCATAGCAATAAGGATATGAGAATCAATAGAAATCATTGCTTGCATACAAAAAGATAGAAAAACAAAGATTCAAATAAAAAGAAGAAAATACTTAGCTTGATGAAGATCTTCAATCCAAAATACAAGCTTTTAGATCCAAGAGGGGGCCTAGGGCATGGCCTAACCTCTAAAATAATCCTAAGAAAAACATATGGGGGCTAAGAAAACATAATGGGGATCTCCCCTAATGGTGGCTACAAAACCCTTATATAGTCTCTCATAACCCTAGCAAATAACCCTAAAAAACCCCTCAAATTCGTGCCCAAAAACAGCCCAAACCGCAACTTAAAATCTGGGCCCGTCGCCGACTCGGCCGAGTGGAAATTCCAGCACTGCAGTGTCAACTTGCAGAAATTCTCCAGATTTCATCCGACATCTGATTTGCGCGTTCTTAGCGGCGTTGGAATCATCATGAAGTCTACTATCCATAAAAAATATGAGAAAAATACTTTGATTGCTGAAATGATAGCAGATTTCAAAAGAGTGAGAGGCTGTCTGAAAATCTGGGCGCTGCGTGTCCTCGGCATCACTCGGCCGAGTGGACTTCTCTACTCGGTCGAGTGGGCTTCTCTACTCGGCCGCGTGACAGACCCTGTAAAATTCCAGTAAGTCGGGGGTCTTGGGGGTCTGTCTTCGGAGGTTACTCGGCCGAGTGGCTTTACTCACTCGGCCGAGGGGCATTCGGTACTCGCCCGAGTCGGAACCGTCAAAAGCCTATACATTTCCAGTAAGTCGGCCTCTTTTGATGGTGGATTTCTCATGCCACTCGGGCGATGCGATCTTCTTACTCGGCCGAGTGGGATATCATCTCTTGGCTGAGTGCATGCCCAATTCCTTCAGTTGGAGCGTGTCCGGTCTGGTCGGCCGAGTGGTCTTATTGCTCGGCCTAGTGAGTGCTCCACTCGGCCGAGTGGCATGCTGTAAATGCCCAATCTTCCCCGTTTCTCCTCCTCGTCGCTCCTACGGAGTTTTTTCTTCTTCCACCCGTCTCCCATCACCGAATAGCCCTCAAAAGAGCCTTGGGTGACGCTCCGGAGTGGGTGCAAGTCCCTTAAGCTCATTTTTGCTCCCGCTCGCTCCATATTTCCTGAAATCCGACAAAAACAAGAAATAGTGAAAAGTAACGCAATATCGTCGAATACTCGTGAAAATCGCAATATGAGCAATCGAAATGGCGTGAAAACATGCAGAAAAAAGGTGTAAAATATGGACCGATCAATGACCCCAATAGTGAAATACTTGGAGACGGGGGCCCTGCCCGAGGAGCAGCTACAAGCCAAGAAGGCCGAGAGGCGGGCCTTGTCGTTCGTGCTCTTCGACGAAATCTTGTACCGTCGGCGCCGCACTAGCGTCAACATCCTACCGTACCTGAAGTGTCTGGGGCCAGAGCAAGCTGAGCAGGTCATCCGTAAAGTGCACGAGGGCTTCTGCAGAAACCACTATGGTGGACGCATTATCGCCCACAAGATAGTGTCCCAGGGGTACTATTGGCCAACTATGATCTACGACACGGCCCAGTACGTCAAGAAGTGCGAGGCGTGCCAGAAGTTTGGCAGACACCTGGCGGCACCTCCCACCAACCTGGTCCATATCTTAAGCCCGATCCCATTCGCCAAGTGGGGGCTCGACATCCTCGGACCTTTTCCAAAGGCCTCCGGGGGAGGAAATACTTGGTCATCGCCGTGGACTACTTCACCAAATGGGTAGAGGACGAATCCTTGGTGCGCATCGCGTGGACAGACATGACGGGCTTCATTTGGAAATCTGTGATCTATCGCTTTGGGATACCCCGTGCCATAGTGACAGATAATGGAAGGCAGTTCGACTGTGAGGGCTTTCGAGACTTCTGCTGCGGCTGGGGGATCAAGCTTCACTTCGCGTCCGTCGCCCACCCTCAATGCAACGGGATGGCAGAAGCCGCGAACAAATGCATATTAGGCCCCCTAAAGAAGAAGGTTGATGACGCCCTCCGAACTTGGGTGGACGAACTGCCAGGCATTCTCTGGTCGTATCACACAACCCACAAAGCTGCGACGGGAGAAAGCCCGTTCATGCTGGCATTTGGGTCGGAAGCGGTCGTTCCCATGGAGGCTGGAGAGGAAACTCTTCGACTTCGGTACTTTGATGAGGATATCAATGTGGAGGGCCTCGGCCTCAGTCTCGAGATCGTCGACGAAGTAAGAGATCGAGCTCTGACGAACCTCATCCGGCATAGCCAGAGGATGGCCCGACACTACAACTCCCGAGTAAAGAAACGAAGCTTTAGGATCGGCGACTTGGTCCTCAGAGACACCACCTTCAAGCCTGAGACTGCCCGCTGGGGGGAAGCTGGCAGCAAAATAGGAGTGGCCCTACGAAATCGTCGACATCGTCGGACCGGCCACGTACATCTTGGCGACCCTAGAGGGAGGCGAACTGGCTCACCCGTGGAACACGGAACATCTCCTAAAATATTATCAGTAATTGTGTGTCTTTAATGCAATACTTTCTTTTCTGCACATTTTCAAATCTTGACGTCTCCACTTGAAAATTTCAGTTTAAGACATAAGACTCTGGGGCAGGATCCGTCCTCGCCACCCAAACTGGAGAAGTGCACGGGTCGGGCTACGCGTTCGCTCCCCCCTCAAGCAAAGACTCCGGGACAAGCCTAACACGCTTCGCCACCCAAACTGGAGAAAAAAGGCACGGGCCGAGCTACGCGCTCGCTCTCCCTTACGAAGACACCTGTGCAGGATCCGTCCTCGCCACCCAAACAGAAAAAGGGCACGGGCCGGGCTACGCGCTTGCTCCCCCCCCTCAAGCAAAGACTCCGGGGCAAGCCTAACATGCTTCGCCACCCAAAATGGAAAAAAAAGGCACGTGCCGAGCTACACGCTCACTCCTCCCCACGAAGACTCCGGGGCTGGATCTGTCCTCGCCATCCAAACCGAAGAAGGGCACGGGCCGGGCTACGCGCTCACTCCCCCCTCCAAGCAAAGACTCCGGGGCAAGCCTAACACGCTTCGCCACCCAAACTGGAGAAAAAGGGCACGGGCCGAGCTACGCGCTCGCTCCCCCTACGAAGACTCCGGGCAGGATCCGTCCTCGCCACCCAAACCAGAGAAGGGCACAGGCTGGGCTATGCGCTCGCTCCCCCCTCAAGCAAAGACTCCGGGGCAAGACTAACACGCTTCGCCGTCCAAACCGGAGAAAAAGGGGCATGGGCCGAGCTACGCGCTCGTTCCCCCCTACGAAGACTCCGGGGCAGGATCCGTCCTCGCCACCCAAACTGGAGAAGGGCATGGGCCGGGCTACGCGCTTTCTCCCCCCTCAAGCAAAGACTCCGGGGCAAGTCTAACACGCTTTGCCACCCAAACGGGAGAAAAAGGGCACGGGCTGAGCTACGCACTCGCTCCCCCTACAAAGACTCTGGGGCATGATCCATCCTCGCCACCCAAACTGGAGAAGGGCATGGGCCAGGCTACGTGCTCGCTCTCCCCTCAAGCAAAGACTCCGGGGCAAGCCAAACACACTTCGCCACCCAAACTGGAGAAAAAGGGGCACGGGCCGAGCTACGCGCTCGTTCCCCCTACGAAGACTCCGTGGCGGGATCCGTCCTCGCCACCCAAACCGGAGAAGGGCATGGGCCGGGCTACGCGCTCACTCTCCCCCTCAAGCAAAGACTCCGGGGCAAGCCTAACGCGCTTTGCCACCCAAACTGGAGAAAAATGGCACGGGCCGAGCTACGCGCTCGCTCTCCCCCTCAAGTAAAGACTCCGGGACAAGCCTAACACGCTTCGCCACTCAAACTGGAGAAAAAGGGGCACGGGCCGAGCTACGCGCTCGCTCCCCCCATACGAAGACTCTGGGGCAGGATCCGTCCTCGCCACCCAAACTGGAGAAGGGCATGGGACAGGCTACGCGCTCGCTCTCCCCTCCAGCAAAGACTCCGGGGCAAGCCTAAAACGCTTCGCCACCCAAACTGGATAAAAAGGGCACGGGCCGAGCTACATGTTGAATATTGGACTCCCCGGATTTGGTTTTGATGATGAGCAAACATAAATAATTCATGAACTAACATTTTGTGAGCGCAGTATTGGAGATCGTCGCCAATTTCACGAGAATATTCAAAGCGACATCTCAACACTTCCAAAAGCTCGTATTCAAGCCTAAAGCTTCGTTGAAGCTCCTGCAGCGCTTTGGAAGTTATGAAGATTCAATCGAAGCTCTCAAAGACCGTTTATTAAGGTTTTATTTATAGTCTTTTAGTTTCGATTGATAGAATGTTAAGCCTTGAGTATATCTTACGTTTCTATCTTCATTACGCTCATTTCGTAGCTCTAGGATTCTTGCACAAGTTCATTCTAACTTCCTCGAAGCGTCGCACTTCGATTCGGACTTTGTTGTGCATGTTAGTTGGTACAAGAACAAGTACTGACCGACTAGATGGTGATCTAGTCGGTCGGCAACTGTTCTTGGACCGACTAGTTTGATTCCTTAATTTCTTGGACTTTACTGTTTACAGTTAGTCTGTCTACGTTGACTCACCGACCGACTGGTTTGTGAACTAGTCGGTCAGTGATGCTTCTTTGACCGACTAGTTGTGACTTACTGTTCACTCTAAATTTCTCCTAAGCTACTGTTTACCGTTAGTCGGTCTAAGAACGTTTGATGACCGACTAGTTGACAATCTAGTCGGTCAATTTTTGTTCTTAGACCGACTAAGTCAACTTGCCTTCAGACTAAGTTGTTTTGCCTCTTAGTCGGTCTACGTTCATTGGATGACCGACTAGTTGTGAAACTAGTCGGTCAGACAGTGTTCTTGGACCGACTAGATGTCTAGGTCTGAAATTCTCTTTCTTCTCAGATCTACTCTTAGTCGGTCCACGTTGTTTGGCTACCGACTAGTTGATGAACTAGTCGGTCAGTGAGTGTTCTTTGACCGACTAATTCTCACAGATTTCTTTCCGTTGGAGATTGACCTAACTTGTTTTTATGGGACCCTATAAATACGAACCTAGGTCATTTCTATCAGATAGAGAGCTGCCATTAAGAGATTCATTGAGTTCTAAAGAGATAGCTATTCTCCCTCAAATCTAAAGCTCTCTTCCTCACAAGAAACCCATTCTCTCTCATTTCTAGATCTAGAGAGAAGCTTGTTCTTGGTGAGCTCTTCAAGCTATTGCTTGATTCTAGTTTCCAAATCATCCCTAGGCACCCATTGCTGCTCATTTCCTTGGTGCTAGGGTTTGGTAACTTCATCTTCCTCAAATCCTTCATTCCACCTATTGGGTAAGAAAAACTCAAGGTATAGGATTTTGTGGTAAGCTTGTTTATTTCATATAAACTCTTTTATATTGCTTATTGGTTCTCTCGGTTGTGAGAGAAGTTTGTGATCCCGGGTTGTGGGATTCACTTTGCCATTGCATGTATGATTTGATCTTGTGAAGGTTTTTCACAAGATATTCATAGTGGAAATCTTGAGTTAGGGTTTCTAACTCAAGTATCCGGAGGGGATCCGGGTGGTTGGGACGTAGGATCACCGGGAAAAAGTCGGGGAGACTTGGGTGGATCCGAACCCATTAACATCGTTTGTTAGCATTGTCAATTTCGTTGTCGTCGTTCAATTTAAGCTTCCGCAAATTGATTTGGTAGTTGATTGCAATTTAATTTGGAATTATACTCCTTATTATTTTAAAGTACTATTCACCCCCCCCCCTCTAGTACTTGTGCAGTAGCTGGTAGGGCATTACATTTGGTATCAGAGCCAGATACACAGCTATGTCTGCCAACGACAACAAGACCGTGCCTCCTCCCTCCAACTATGACACCTTCAGGAACCGTGAAGGAGCGTCATCGGTGATGGAAGGACATTCCTCTACGAGGCCTCCATTCTTCAACGGTACCAACTACGGGTACTGGAAGTGCCGGATGGAGACTTTCCTCCGGAGTGCATCTTTATGGAGGACTACAATGAAGGAGTACATCGAGCCCGAAGAAGAAGATTTTGAGAAATGGACTACCGCGGAGGTCGCCGCGGAGGTCGCCGCGGAGGTAAGCAATGCCAAGGCAATGAACGCCTTGCAATGCGCATTGGAGCCCGAGGACTTCAATAAGATATGCACATGTAAGAGTGCATATCAAATTTGGAACTCTCTCCTCATACTACATGAAGGGACGAGTCGGGTAAGAGACTCTAAACTCGTAGTCGTAACCAAAGATTACGAAATGTTTCATATGCAACAGGGCGAGAAGATGAAAGAATATTACGCTCGCTTCGTTGACATAATAAACGAGTTAGAGGCCCTCGGCAAGATCTACACTCAAAAGGAGAAGTGCTTAAAGCTTATTGAAGGACTTCCCTCTTCTTGGGAAAAACGTACCTTCGCCATCGAGGAAGGTAATGACATGAACAAATATACTGTAGTTCAACTAATGGGTACTTTGATGTCATACGAGGTACGCAAAGATAGCAAGGTGAAGCTACAAGAAAAGATGAAGTCATATTTGAACCTAGATGCGCCTAAGAAAAAGGCGATTGCATTCAAGGTGGCTTCATCCACATCTTCCGATGATGAAGACTCGGAAAACGAGTTAGACTTGGAGTCCATGGCACTCATGGCCAAGAAGTTCAACCGTTTCTTCCGAAAAGGTAACTTCAAGAACAAAGCTAAATTTGGTTCTACTAACGCCTCTTCCTCTCCTTTGTGTTTCAAGTGTAATAAGCCGGGACACATGAAAGCGGAGTGTCCCCTCAATAAGCACAAGGAGAATTGGAAGGCGCCAAAATTCGATAAGTCCAAGAAATACAAAAAGGGGTACAAGAAAGGACTTGTCGGAGCAACATTCACCGACTCCGAGGATTCCTCAAGCGGAGAGTCGGATGATGAGAAAGTGGAGCAAGCACATATATGCTTCATGGCAAGAGAGGAGAACGATCAAGGATCCTCCTCTTCCGATGATAGTAATGACGAAAGCGATGAGGTAACGATGGATGATCTTAGAAATGCTAACTCTCAACTTTGGTCAAAATACACTAAGTTAGTAAATAGATATACTAAGGTAAAAGATGACCTAGCTAGCATTCAAACATCGCCTAAGACTATCATCACCAACAACGACACCGTTGTTGAAGAGTTAAGAAATGAGATTGTTAATCTCAAATCTAAACTTGAACATGTTAGCATCGAGGATGCGGAAGAACATGAGATAGCGGATTTAACTTCTCAAAACTCGACTTTGAGTATTGAGAACGAGAATCTTAAATCTCGTGTTTATGTGCTCACTTCGCAAATATCCACTTTGGATACTTCTTTGCGTTCTCTCAAAGAGAAATATGAGAACACATTGGGCCGAATTAACAAATTCAACAAAGGTAAGGACCATTTGGATAAAATCCTAAGTGACTTACTTCCGGCCAATCACCACATTGGTTTTGGGTATACGACGGGATGTCCATCCAAAGCGGCCACTACTTTTGTTAGGCCAACTTCCGGTGACTCTACGAGTGGTAGCAAACACTCTATTGGTAGTTCATCTACCAATGGTGCTTCCACCTCGTCCACGCCCTCTTTTGGAAAGAAACCCACCTTGGGTGGACCTCCAAAGAAGGGGCATGCCTACATGTACACCAATAACATGCCACGTAGGAACACACGTCCTACTCCACCATCTCACACATATGATGATTTTTATGCAACACATTCTCGGGCACGTGCACACCATGTGAGACACCCTCACGCACGTGTTCCCACACATGCATATGTTCACCCACCGCATCATATGAATAATTCTCGTCGTGCACCATTCCATCATGTCCCATATGCCTATCCACAACATGCATCACGTAGAAATCATCGTCGCATGCATGCACCCAATAGGATGATGGCTCCCAAAATATTTACTATTTGGAGCCCAACGGACACAAGCATGGACGAAAAACAAATGTACATGAATGCTTATTTTTCGGATGTTGTACATAGTAAGAATTATGTGGGGAAGTCTAAGTCCACTTGGACTTGGCTTCCAAAGGTCTAATCCCTTGGACCCAATGACCTTGGGTACCATGATATGAAAGTTTCTATCTTTAGGTACTCAAGGAAAAGAAAAAGGAAAGGAGCAACAAATTTAAATTTAGCTCCAAAGGGAATTGGATACTCGATAGCGGGTGTTCAAAACACATGACGGGTGACGCTCGATTGCTCTCCGGAGTGGTTCCCATTGCGAATGGAAACCGCGTCGTATTTGGAGGCAACGAGAGCGGAACCATCATAGGTGTTGGTAAAGTCGGTAACCCCTCTAAACCATTAATTAGTGATGTTTATCTTGTTAGTGGTTTAAATCATAATCTTATTTCAATAAGCCAACTTTGTGACAAAGGTTACAAAGTTAGCTTTGCGAAAGGATTGTGTCATATTTTAAGAAAGGATAATGAAAAATTATTATTTTCCGGAACTCGTCGTAAAGACATTTATATTTTGGATCTTCCTAAGTCATATGAACAATGTCTCGTTGCCAACACAAGTGAACAACACTTATGGCATCGACGCTTTGGACATGTGAACTTTGGAACACTATATAAGCTTTCAAAATTGAATTCTATTAAAGGTTTTCCGAAGCTAGTTTTTGAAAAGAAAAGTTTTTGTGATTGTTGTCAACGCGGCAAGCTTCCTAAATCTTCATTTAAACCTAAGAAAAGCATCTCTACTAAAAGGCCACTAGAGCTATTACATCTAGATTTATTTGGGCCAACTAGAGTAGCTTCCTTAGGAAATGCAAGGTATGGACTTGTCATCGTAGATGACTATTCAAGATTTACTTGGGTATTTTCATTGTGCAATAAAAATGAAGCTTTTGAAAACTTCACAATTTTTGTTAAGAAAGTACAAAATCTCTTAGGAACCACCATTGTCACTATTCGTAGTGATCATGGAGGTGAATTTGAGAATGAGTCTTTTGAGACATTTTGTGATGAAGTTGGTATTACTCACACCTTCTCTTTCCCTCGTGCACCGCCTCAAAATGGTGTAGTTGAGAGAAAGAATAGGACGCTAGTGGAGCGTGCTCGCACTATGCTTGATGATAGCCAACTTGGCCATCAATTTTGGGCGGAAGCGGTACACACCGCTTGCTATGTGTTTAATAGAATACTTTTGAGGCCCAGCACTAAACAAACGTGTTATGAATTGTTGTTTGGTAGGTTGCCTCAAGTTAAACATTTTCGTGTTTTCGGTTCAAAATGTTTTATTAAGAACACATATGGTAGTTTGGACAAATTCGATCCAAGATCCGATGAGGGAATCTTTGTTGGATACTCTACGCGTAGCAAAGCCTACCGGATATTCAACAAACGAACCTCAACGATCGAGGAGTCGCTTCATGTCTCATTTAATGAAGGATTTGTTCCAACTAGAATTTCAAATGATAATGATTCTATGGATGTTTTATGTGATTCGTTTGAAAATTCTAAGTCTAATGATTCTATTGATTCTATTAAGACTAACCCAACTAATGAAGTTGTTGAGAATGTTCCAAGTGATCAAGATATTCCCAAACGGCTTCATTCGGTTCATGACCATCCCCATGAGCAAGTCATTGGCAATATCTATGATAGTGTCAAGATGAGATCGCAAGTTCACCACTTCGCAAATTGTGCCTTTGCCTCATCGATAGAGCCAAAGAATATTAATGAAGCATGTGAAGATAGCGCTTGGATCTTAGCCATGGAGGAGGAGCTCATTCAATTCGAGAGGAATGAAGTTTGGGAGCTTGTTCCATTGCCATCGAAGAACCACACCGTCATAGGGACAAAGTGGATCTTCAAGAACAAGACCGACGAAAACCAAGTCGTCGTCCGGAACAAAGCTCGGTTAGTAGCTCAAGGCTATCATCAAGAGGAAGGTATCGATTTCGAAGAATCTTTCGCTCCGGTAGCTAGATTAGAATCAATTAGATTACTTTTGTCTTTTGCATGCCATAAGAATTTTAAATTATTTCAAATGGATGTTAAAAGTGCATTTTTAAACGGAGATGTCGTTGAGGAAGTTTACGTTTATCAACCTCCGGGCTTCATAAATGACAAATTTCCAAATCACGTTTTTAAACTAAAGAAAGCTCTTTATGGTTTGAGACAAGCTCCTCGAGCTTGGTATGATCGCCTAAAGAATTTTCTTTTGGATTTGAATTTTAAAATGGGCGAAGCCGATTCAACACTTTTTATTAAGCATGCGAACAATGATATTTTATTAGTTCAAATTTATGTTGATGATATCATTTTCGGTGCTACTAACTTCACTCTTTGCGAAGAGTTTTCTAATGTTATGAAGGAACAATTTGAGATGAGCCACATGGGCGAACTCAAATATTTCTTAGGTCTCCAAATTCGCCAAATGAACGATGCAATCTTCATCCACCAAACGAAGTACACGGTGGAGTTGCTAAAGCGATTTGGAATGGAGAATGCCTCCGGGAAAAAGACTCCGATGAGCACGACTACGCATCTTGACAAGGATACGGGCGGTAAGGATGTAGACATTCGTCTATATCGAGGTATGATAGGTAGTTTGCTTTATCTTACCGCAAGTAGGCCCGATATTATGTTTGCCGTATGTATATGTGCTCGTTATCAGTCTCAACCTAAGGATTCTCACTTAGTAGCGGTAAAACGTATTTTTCGCTATCTAAGTTACACTTCAGATTTTGGATTACTATATCCGAGATCTAGCACGTATGAGTTAGTCTCATACAGTGACGCTGATTATGCGGGATGCAAATCCGACAGGAAAAGTACTAGTGGCACTTGCCATTTTCTAGGAAATTCTCTTGTCTCTTGGTTTTCCAAGAAGCAAAATTCGGTTTCACTTTCAACCACCGAGGCGGAATATATTGCCGCCGGTGCCGCTTGTGCCCAGGTTCTTTGGATGAGACACACATTGAAGGATTTTGGTATTCATTGTGATACTAGCCCTATCATGGTGGATAACCAAAGTGCTATCTGTCTTTCAAAGAATCCGGTGCACCATTCCCGATCGAAACACATAGATGTCCGACACCATTTCTTAGATGATCATGTTGCTAAAAAGGACATCATTTTAGTGTACGTTGAAACCCAAAAGCAAATCGCCGATATTTTCACGAAACCCCTAAAGGAGGACTCCTTTGTGCGGTTGCGTCGAGAATTGGGGATTATGGGTGAATCCGAGATATAAGATTCATATTTTAATTCAATCATCTTGCATGCTAATATATTTCGCGATATTTCATTCATGCTAGATTAATTGAATTTTTGGGAATTTTATGTGAATTATTTGAATTTATTGCTCGAATTCGTATTTCAATGTCGTATTTAAGATTTCGACGTTTTATGGGGTAATTTAGATGACTAATGAGTGAGTTTGGATGTATCATCCAAGTGGTTTGTGAAGAGAAATCAAATTTCTACTTTTGGACTCTTCTAGTCGGTTTCAGTTCACTTGTCAACCGACTAGATGCTCATCTAGTCGGTCAGCAAATGAACTCAGACCGACTAGCTCATGCAAATATCCATCTCCTATCTTTTTCTATCGTTAGTCGGTCATAGTATACTTTTCGACCGACTAGATTGAAAACTAGTCGGTCAGTGAATATACTGCGACCGACTAATTCTTGCCCTAGAAATTCATCTGAGCTACTGTTTCGACTTAGTCGGTTCAAGCTCATTGACCGACCGACTAGATCGTAATCTAGTCGGTCAGTACTTGAACTGTGACCGACTAAGTGTGTTAGGGCAGCTGTGTCTTTTCGCATCCCGACCGACTTATACTCGATCTCGTCCGACTAAATTCTCATTTAGTCGGTCTTCTCACTTGCTCCAGCCCGAAAACCCAAAACCCTCAACTCGAAATCCTTCGACTTCCGGCCGTTTCTCCGTCGATCGCCGCCGTCCGCCGCCGTCGACTCCACCTCCTAGGTATCTCCCTCCCTCTCCTAGGTCGATTTCCTATTCTAGGGTTGTCTCTCCTTGATTTCAAGCTCTAGGTCCTAGGGTTTCAATTTCTAACCTAGGGCTTGTGATTTTCGAATTCTCTTGATCTCTAGGGTTGTTTGCTTGTGATCTCTAGGTTGTTAGTGACCTAATCTTCGATTGCTTGTGCTCTTAGAACTATGGCTAAGACTCGTATTCCGATCACCTCTTCCGGGGCCTCTCCTATGACCGTAGGGCCTTCCGACCCTAGGAATCCCCCGAAGCCTAAGCGTCGTGCCAAGTCTACCCAAGCCTCTCCTTCGTCGCCTCCTCTTAAGAAGCCTAGGACTGCCACCGTCAAGCCCCGCAAATCCAAGACCAAAAAGCCTATTCTTCATACTCCGGCTACTCCTCCCGATTCCGATTCCGATACTGATTTTATCCCTGAGGATGAGCCTACTAGGGATCCTACCCCACCTCCGAAGACCCGTAAGGCCAAGGGTAAAGCTCCTATGCCAGTTGGCGGTGTAGACATATCGTTGTGCCGCGATGACCCTCAGTGTCTCGCCGCGTACAACCGTATAGAGCACTGTCCACTGTTGTTAGAGCATTACGTTCAGTTCTCTGATTTCCTCGGCCTTGCTGATCTTCTGTCTTATAGTGGCCTTCTAGATTATCTCCGATTCGACCCCAAGGCCAATCCCAAACCGTACCCTCGCCTCGTGAAATTGTTCTATGCCAACCGTATTCGAGGCCAGTACGACGCCAGCCACTCCATTGAGACGACTGTCTTGGGAACTCCTATAGTTCTCACGGCAGAAATCTTGGGGGAGATCCTTGGTTGTGCATCGTGTGGTCTCCTCCCCTCGGACATTTCTGTAGACGACATTTCTTCCTTGGATCAGTCTATTCTTGCAGATATTTTCCAGGTTATCCCCTCCGCATTCATTGGTGTTCCTTCGAAATCCTTTAAGCCGAATGCGTGGGTTCTTAACCTGATTTTGAAATCATGTCTTCTTCCGAAATATGGATCCTCTTCACTTCCCTCTCAACCGTTTTTGAAGCTCATATAAGCTCTTTTCTTGGGGTGCGAGATAAATTGGGCTCGCGTGATACTCGATAAGATGGATTCTTTCGAGTGTATACGCAAGACCAATAAGTCTGCGCACATTCCATACCCCTGCTTATTGACACTCGTATTCCGTCATTTTCGCGTTCCTCTCCCTCCTGACGATGAGCGTCCTTTGGGTACGCCTCTGAACGCGACGGCCGTGAAGAAATCTTTAGCGGCACTTCGTCACGTGCAGAGGTCTACCGCATCTGCTTCTCAGTCTACTCCGTCAGCCGCTGCAGCCTCCTCTTCCCCTGCTACTTTGGACGATGTCGTACGTCTACTTCGTCAGCACGACTCCCGTTTGGCTCGTACTGAGGAGGTCGTATGTCGTATGGCTCGTATGATGGGGATTGAGCTTCCTCCTTCGGTGTCTGAGGCCGAGGAGATGGACGATGAGGAGCTTGACGAGCTTGTCACTTCTTTTGCCCGTGGCGATGTGGCCACTGCTGCTGCTGCTGGTGTTTCCTCTTCTGCTCCTGGAGTTGGCACCTCTTCCGGTGCTCCAGAGCCTTCTGCTTCAGCACTTCAGTCTTCAGAGCCTGTTGTTGACCCTGTTGCTGAGCCTCCTGCTATTCCAGTTGACACTTCTGCTGTCGAGACCCTTGCTGCTGTAGAGCCTGTTCCTGAGATCTCGACTCCTGCCCCGACGATTCCATCTGTTGAGACGCCTCTTCTCCCTGCAGAGCCTGAGTCCACTCCGTCGACTGGACCCACGGACGCTGCAGATCCTGCCTCCTCCTCGTGATCGTTGTTCCGAGGACTCTCCATATACGCCTTGGATGATATATCTTAGCGAGAGTATTATGGGTTAGGATAGGGTATGAGGGTTATTATGTTTTGATGTATTTTGGATGTCGTCGCTGCTGCTGTATTTATTTTGATGAGAATGATGATGATGATGGTGTATTTCATTTTGATGGGTATATTGTATCGATGATGTTGATGTATTTCTTTTTGTTGATATGTAGCGCTTGATATGATGTATCTCATATATTCGATGTGATATCTTTTTGGATATACTCATGTTGTCTCTGCATATATATATGTTCATCGTCATTCACTTTGTCTTTTATTCGTCGTGCAAATTTTAATATTCGTTGAATGTATTTGAAATGAGATTTCGTCGCTCGACGCATAAAAACTTGGTTAAATAGATTTAAATTCTATAATTGTATAGAATTGTTTTCCATGCACAAAATTAACCAAGTATATTGAATATTGAAGAGTATGTTTCTTTATTCAATTAATGAATAATTATTTGGTATTTTTGATGATTTTGATTTTCACTTTGTGATAATGGACAATTGGCACACTTTGAATTGATTTAATCGTTTTTCTTTTGGTGTCAATTAGCTCCATCGTCATTGTCTACGACTCCCGATGTTGGATTTTACATTTCCTAATTGTTGTCGTTGTATGCCCCCCATTTTTGGGATAATGCCAAAGGGGGAGAGATAATGATAATAAATAGTGCAAATGAAAAATTTAACTCAATTTCCAAGAATCTAGTTTCATATGTTAGATTCAGGGGGAGTTAAGATACATATAAGGATTTTCAAAATCCGATATTTCAAAAATCAATTCTCATTATATATCTTACTCGTCTGATTGATGCAATTCATATATATTCATTTGGGAATTAACGTGTCATCAATGCAGGGGGAGTAAGTATTTTACATTTGAATTATTATTTTTGATTATTATTTATGTTGGTTTGTCATCACCAAAAAGGGGGAGAATGTTGAATATTGGACTCCCCGGATTTGGTTTTGATGATGAGCAAACATAAATAATTCATGAACTAACATTTTGTGAGCGCAGTATTGGAGATCGTCGCCAATTTCACGAGAATATTCAAAGCGACATCTCAACACTTCCAAAAGCTCGTATTCAAGCCTAAAGCTTCGTTGAAGCTCCTGCAGCGCTTTGGAAGTTATGAAGATTCAATCGAAGCTCTCAAAGACCGTTTATTAAGGTTTTATTTATAGTCTTTTAGTTTCGATTGATAGAATGTTAAGCCTTGAGTATATCTTACGTTTCTATCTTCATTACGCTCATTTCGTAGCTCTAGGATTCTTGCACAAGTTCATTCTAACTTCCTCGAAGCGTCGCGCTTTGATTCGGACTTTGTTGTGCATGTTAGTTGGTACAAGAACAAGTACTGACCGACTAGATGGTGATCTAGTCGGTCGGCAACTGTTCTTGGACCGACTAGTTTGATTCCTTAATTTCTTGGACTTTACTGTTTACAGTTAGTCGGTCTACGTTGACTCACCGACCGACTAGTTTGTGAACTAGTCGGTCAGTGATGCTTCTTTGACCGACTAGTTGTGACTTACTGTTCACTCTAAATTTCTCCTAAGCTACTGTTTACCGTTAGTCGGTCTAAGAACGTTTGATGACCGACTAGTTGACAATCTAGTCGGTCAATTTTTGTTCTTAGACCGACTAAGTCAACTTGCCTTCAGACTAAGTTGTTTTGCCTCTTAGTCGGTCTACGTTCATTGGATGACCGACTAGTTGTGAAACTAGTCGGTCAGACAGTGTTCTTGGACCGACTAGATGTCTAGGTCTGAAATTCTCTTTCTTCTCAGATCTACTCTTAGTCGGTCCACGTTGTTTGGCTGACCGACTAGTTGATGAACTAGTCGGTCAGTGAGTGTTCTTTGACCGACTAATTCTCACAGATTTCTTTCCGTTGGAGATTGACCTAACTTGTTTTTATGGGACCCTATAAATACGAACCTAGGTCATTTCTATCAGAGATAGAGCTGCCATTAAGAGATTCATTGAGTTCTAAAGAGATAGCTATTCTCCCTCAAATCTAAAGCTCTCTTCCTCACAAGAAACCCATTCTCTCTCATTTCTAGATCTAGAGAGAAGCTTGTTCTTGGTGAGCTCTTCAAGCTATTGCTTGATTCTAGTTTCCAAATCATCCCTAGGCACCCATTGCTGCTCATTTCCTTGGTGCTAGGGTTTGGTAACTTCATCTTCCTCAAATCCTTCATTCCACCTATTGGGTAAGAAAAACTCAAGGTATAGGATTTTGTGGTAAGCTTGTTTATTTCATATAAACTCTTTTATATTGCTTATTGGTTCTCTCGGTTGTGAGAGAAGTTTGTGATCCCGGGTTGTGGGATTCACTTTGCCATTGCATGTATGATTTGATCTTGTGAAGGTTTTTCACAAGATATTCATAGTGGAAATCTTGAGTTAGGGTTTCTAACTCAAGTATCCGGAGGGGATCCGGGTGGTTGGGACGTAGGATCACCGGGAACAAGTCGGGGAGACTTGGGTGGATCCGAACCCATTAACATCGTTTGTTAGCATTGTCAATTTCGTTGTCGTCGTTCAATTTAAGCTTCCGCAAATTGATTTGGTAGTTGATTGCAATTTAATTTGGAATTATACTCCTTATTATGTTAAAGTACTATTCACCCCCCCTCTAGTACTTGTGCAGTAGCTGGTAGGGCATTACACTACACGCTCGCTCCCCCCTCAAGTAAAGACTCCAGGACAAGCCTAGCACGCTTCGCCATCCCAACTGGAGAAGGGCACGGGCCAGCCTACGGTTCCCCCCCAACAGACCCAAAATCCTCGAAACCCGAGCCAGGGGAAAATGACAATGGCACATCGACCGAGGCAAGCCCCGTGCAGGGCCAGAACCTCCGGTCAATGTACGGCCCCGATAAATCGCGCCCCTGACGCGATGTGTCACAACAAAATGACACTCGGGAATCCCGCCATTTATGACGATACGCCCCCCGAGAGGCACAGGCTGACACTTCACGACTGACACCACCTGGCAAAGGGGTCTCGAATGGCGTGACCCTGACAAAAAACCAATGGATGGTGCCAGCTCATCGCATTAGCCTAGAAGAAGCTATCGGCTCTCGCCAACTATAAGTACCCGCCTCGCTCCCTCAAAGGAGGGGGGAAAGCAAATGGGAGAGCGAGCGAGCCTCAGTCTACCCCCACGAAGGTTGGAAAGGGGTGAAACACCCCCGCACTCAACCCCTCCTCACCAACCCGGAACATCTGGGTCGGGTTTGCCTTTGGACACCTTTGGCCCGATCGAGGGAGGGGCACCCAGTCGACGACGAACCCCGCTTCCCCGATAGGCTATTCCTCTTGCATATGGGTCGCCGAGGGGCTATTTCTCTTGCACATGGGATGGCCCGCCTTCCACTCTTCGACTTCCCTTGGACAACCTGCGACAGGGAACCTCGAAGATATGCCATGGACCGATCCTCCCTAACCAGCACCAGCTCCACAACGACCCCCGCAGGTGGGAAAGGCAAAAGCCACCCGCACCACGACGGTTGAAATCGCTGGTTACGGGGCCGCCCTGGTGGATCGCCCCACTGGGCATACCAGCCTCCACCGGCCCATCCTCCAACGGCCTGCCTCCCACTCCTCTATCTTCCCATGGAGGCGACGCCACCACCTCCACCTCGTGCTTCTCCTCTCCCAGGGTTTCCCTTCGAGTCGAGGATTCACAGGAGAGAGACCTTGCAACCCTTCATGGTCGAGGAGGTGAAAGAGGATGCAGCGAGCAATGGTAGGAAGGAAGGCCACGCTGGACACAGGAGTTCGCTCATCCTGATGCAGTTTACAGTAAAGTGGAACGACACCTCAGCTCGTCCGCAGAGAGGAGCACACTCATTTAATCACCATCGACTTTGTCAACTTCTTGTAAAAGTTAATGAAAAGACTATCTCAAGCGAATTGCTAAATTCCATCTAAGTGCATAATAACTTATGAATGATTTCCGTCAGACTCCAGGGCGAGATCACGAAGCTCCGCCACCCAAACTGGAGAGTGGACCGGACCGAGCCTCGCGCTCGCCCTTCACACCCAAGGACGACTTGGCACGACTTACTGTAACTGTACTTTTATTTAAATTACACAAAGAACACCCAGGTACGAGATAGCAAAAACTTCCATCTATTTCAAGTCAAAAATTTACATTCACAACCAGGGCCGACCTTACAAAACAAGGCATCCCTCAGGTCGACCCCACTCCCAGAACGAAACAAAAAAGGGGGGACTAAACAAGACTACTACAGTGGGCCACCGCCACTCGGGGCACTATCCCCTTCGTCGACCTCCGAGGAGTCGGCCTTGATGTCAACGGCCGCATCCTCGTCGCCCCTCGCCTCTTCGTCACCCTCCGCTCCTTCCTCATCTTCGGAGGCCGCCAGCTTGTCAAAGTCTATGTCGATCGGAGGGCAGAAACTGGCCGCCCTTTCCTTCAACCAGCCAAAGCAGGCCTCCCGGCCCTTAGCCCGGCCCACCTCCAAGCCTTCAGCTCGGCCATCATCCAGGCCTTCTGCTCGGCCCTTCATTATGCCGTCACGCATCGCATCTGTAAGAGCGGGGAGGATAGTCGACTCTTGATACCCCCGAAATTCTTCGATCTTTGAGGTCAGCTCTTCTCTCTTCGCCTGGGCCACCAGGTCGACCGCATGCGCCTTCTCCCGTTCAAGCGCACTCTCCAGCCCCTTTATTCGATCGACCGCGGAGGCGGCCTCCGTCTCATGGTCTGCCAGGAGCGCCTTCAGGTGCTGGACCTCCGACTCCAACTGGACACACCTATCCTTCTCCTTCGTCGGCTGCTCATCGGTACTCTTGCGGAGCGCGGTAAGCTCGGTCGCCATTCTGGTAACGGTGCCCTCGGCCTTATTTAAGGCAGGCGTGTGGCCCCTAGCGGTGAGCATCATAACTATGGCCTGCGTGACAAAGCAGAAGTGTGTCAGCTATTCCTTAACAAAAGCACCTGAGACACTTGACCTAGTCCGGGTCGCATACCTGTACGTCGTTCCATACTGCGGTGCCACACAGCCCCTCGTGACTGACGGCGGCCAAACTCTCCCTATCACGAGACAGCAGGCAGTTCTCTACCAACCTCGCTGCCACCCCATCGTCATCAAAGACCGACTCATCGACCCCTATTCGATAGGGCATCCGGTGAAGGGCCTCCTCCGGATAACCCTCGACCTCGGCCTTATGGGCCTTGAAGTGGACGAGCGAGGCTTTACAGCTGGGGTGGGCCTGCCTTTCCAAGACGAACCACATGCAGTCATAAGGCCAGCCATCCCAACCTGATGACATGGGCCCGGGGCCCGACCCGCCAGAGCTCTCAGGGCGACCCAGCGTCTGGGTCTGTTCGACAACAACAGTTGCCTTTGGGCTCGACGGGCAGACTTTGGGGTCCCCTACCCCGGGTACAGTCTGCCCCCCACCCTCGCCCTCGAGGTCGATAACCAAAGAGGGGGTGCCCTGTGCAGCCCTCTCCCCGGACCGACTGAAGCCCCTCTCCTTCCAATGGTCAGGGGCGGTCGACCTCGCCTCTCCAGTGGCCGCGAGAAGCTTCGTCCTCTTCGAGGACGCCTTCCCCTTCCTTGAGCCTTCCCCTCCGGCCTCTTTGCGCAGCCTCTTCGGGCCCGCCTTTCTCGCCTGCTGAGCTGCCTTCTCCACGGCCCGCTTCTTCAACTCTTCGAGCAGAATACTCATGATGCGACTTGCAGAAGGGGGAAAACTTAGAGTGAGCACTTTAGATGCAGCAACCACAAAGTTCGCATTACCTTCAGGAAAAATGTGCCGAACTATCATGTTGAGGTCGGCGAGCATGCCATATTCCTGGCCCTCATCTGGGATCGCCATCAGAGACCGGGCTACATCTTCCTGTTCATCACTCAGCTTAACCCCCTCCCTCGCCTCGGGATTTAGCTCCCCCGAGTTCGATCTCAGCACCACATCCGCGGGCATCGTGACAAACACATACTGCTTACTCCACCCTTTGATCTTGTCCAGCAAGCCTCTGATGAGGAGAAGACTTTTCTTTGTGGACAGGTAATAATAGGACCTCAGCCTCTTCACCGCGAAGAAATGGCGGAAGAGGGACAGGGACAGGCAGACACTGTTCCTCACGTACAGAACCAGGAAGCCGACGATCACGCTGATGGAGTTCGACATCAACCGGAACAGTGGCAACTCCAGGAAATTCAAAATTTCTAGCATCGAGGGATGAATGGAAACGCGCAACCCCTACTGGAAACAGGCCACATATACCCCAACCTCGTAATCCCCTGCGAAACACACCCTTTCTGACGTGGCAGGCAGGCGGTCCGAGTAGGGCGGCCTAATATACCACTATCCGATGTCTACGATGGACGTCTTCCCCGCTGACACCATGCTTGAGATCTCGACGGGCACTTCCCCATCCATCGCCAGTGTAACAGCGGCCCGGGGGACGGGTTTCAACCCCTGAGCTATGGGCCCTTTCCTCTTCCTCGGGTTCCTCTGAGCCTCTGCGAACAAGCTCACGGATTGCTCCCCGCCCGCGGTCCAATTCCGTCCCTCCGGTGACATTTCCCCCATACTCTGCACCGTATCCGTGACGGAGCTCACTTCCTCCCCCTCCCTCGACCCCGGCACATGGATGGGAGACGTTGATGAAGACATCGAGAAAGAAGAGATTTAATACATGTACGGTGTCGACGGCTTCGATGACGACGCTGCGATGGTGACCTGATCTCCGATGGTAACTTCGATGAGAACTACACTGTCTCCAGCAATCGCAAGCGCTTAGAGAATTTTGAAAGTGAGAAACTCTCACTCGTTTCCACCCGGGGCTCTTTATAAGACGCCCCGAATGATCGCAACCGTAGACATCACGCCACGTGTCGATGATCCGTGCCCCTCATGCTTCGATCCACGCGGTTTGATGCTTCGACAGATAGCAGCTGTCACATCCGCCATGCGTCACCCTCTAAGTGGTCGAACCGCTTTGATTTCCATCCGCCGCCAATTCGAAAAGATCACGTCGGTTTGCGCAGCGGGCACCGAGACGCTTCGATTTCTACCCTCTTTTGAGTCAAAATGATTACGCCAAATCAAAATGATTTCACTCCTTCCTCTTTCTTTACTCAGGCCCAAGAAGGGCCCCTCCACCATAAATGTGGCCCGAGAGACTTGGCGGCAAATAGTCGAGGTCGGACTGTGGCGCCGACCATCCGCGAGCGACCTGGGCAGAATACCTCACCTCGCCCCGACCTGATGGACTCCCCTGGGTCCCCTTGAGCTTGCCCTCATACCCATGACAAATATACCATGTCTCAACATCCTTCTCCCCACGGATCAGCGCTCGTCGACAGAAGGATGTTGGTGGGCATTTATACCCTCGCAAGAAAACAGTCCACACATCCAACAAGGAGGAAAAGGAACCAAAAAACAATCCACTTCATTTATTTAAATGTTGAGGCTATTCACGAAGCCCGTCAAGAATACAATGCTACATCGGGCTCGGCCAACGGCCAGTCGTACAAAAAAACAAAGCTCCCCCACACTGCGTCCTCCTCAGCCTCGTTGCCTCTCCGCCGATCGATCACTCATCCCCTCCATCACTTGGCGGACTCCCGCCTCCCTCATCTCTTGCAGTAACGGGATGAGATGATCGTCATGATAGCGGTGGATGGCGGCTTCGATCACGCCTCGGTCAACCTCTCGTTTCTCCTCCGGCTGCTTCTTGAGGACGGCCTTTTCTTTCCTCTCCGCCTCAATTGTCTTCCTCAGCTCAGTTATCTCCCTGTCTGCACATCGATCACATGTTTCTTGCCAGCCATCTCCTCGGTGTGCCTCGCCAAGATATCGGCCTGCTTCCGCTCTTCCTCCAAAAGTTGACGCTCGAGTGTAGCCTTCGTCGCATTAAAGTACGCGGCCCATGCCTTCTCAACATCATAGGCCGTCATGACCCGCACAAGCTCCGCCGCCTTCTCTCGCAGCTTTTCCCTAACTTCATGGAGATCAACCCTCGCCTTGTCAAGAGCAGCCTTGGTGGCGGCCACTGGGGTTTGGCACTGCATGGCCACCATATCCGAGACCATCTGCAAAAGCACCCAACTCAGTCAGACCTGAGCAAGAGGACTTGGAAGACGTGGCGAGGAATTCGAACTACCTGCATGGTGTGCCACACAGCGGAGCCGCATAGCCGCTCCGCCCCCACGCGGATTAGGGACTCACGATCCCGCGGCAGCATGCAATACTCCGCTAGACGGACCGCCACCCCGGCATCCTCGAATACCGACTCACCATGACCTATCCGATAGGTCGACCGGTGAAGACTATCGCTTGGAAGCGCCTCGACCTTAGCCTTTGTCATCTTGAAACGGATGAGAGTGTTCTCGCAACTCGGGTGCGCCGCCCTTCCCATCTCCCATAAAGGGATTCCGTAAGGCCACTTCTGGACAGGGGTGCCTTGCAAGGCTTGCTCACCTCAGGGATCCGCGTAGGAACCGGGGACCACTCCTCGAATGGGTGAACCCTCGGGGAGGTCCTCGACATCTTGCTGGGAAGAAGCACCCGATTCGAACATCCTTCGCCTTCGGTTCGTCTCCTCCTCGCCCGGGACCTCGGCACCCTGTTTTCGGGGTACCTCCTCCACTGGCTCATCCTCCGCCCATCGCTTTCTTACCCTTATCATGAGGGTTGACGTTCCTCGCGACTGGTACTCCGGCAGCCCTTAATACCTCCTCCGATGAAAGCATTGCGTCTTCACCTGTAGAGGAGAGAGATCAGGGTAAGCCTACATAAAGGATCGCCAGATTCAAACTACCTTGGGGACAAAAATCCTGGGCGAGTTGATTGTCCTGTGTCAAGCTCGCCAGCCGGCGGTGTGTCTCAAGCAGCTCCGCCAAAATCTGCGCCTTAGCCAGGTCTTCACCGGTTAGCTTCACCCTCTCATTCACTAGAGGGTTCAGCACCCCCCAGTTCGACATCAGCACTGCATCGACCGACATCATAACAAAGACGAAATCCTCCGTCCACCTACCAACATCGCCAGGCACCCCGACGATGAGCTCCTGCCCCCTCCTCGCGCAGACACAGTGGTACATCCCCCTCTTCCAAACTACGAATAAATGCTGGAACAGTGCTAGGGACGGACTCAGGGAGCTGGCAAGGCATAGGACGAGGAACCCCACTAGCAAGCCCCAGGAGCGGGCTCCAAGGCGAAGATCGACAGCTCCAAGAAATGCAACAGGTGGAGGAGATAAGGATGGATCGGAAAGCGGAGCCCCAACTCAAAGGACCGAGCGTAAACCCCAACTTCATTATCCCCAGGCCAGCATACCCTTTCCTCTGGCCCAGGGACCCATACTTCACAGGGCGGACGCACGAACCGCACCCGAATCTCCATAATGTTGATCCTATCCGACCAACACCTAACAGCCTCAATCACCCTCGACACGTCGGTGCGCCACGTCCTCCTTCTCTGATGCCTCTGCACCCACCACCACCTTTCCTCTTCCATTGACTCCTCTGTCGCCACACCACTACCTCCTCCGAAGTCAAACTGAGAAGCCATCGATCAAAGGGTCAAGAGATTACCTAGCAAAGCAGCCGAGCTAAGAGGACGATCAGAAGCGGATCTCCGATGGGGGCAACAGCAACAACGTCAGTGAGCGATGAACGAAAGCCGAAAAGCACGAGGAAGAATTGAAATCGGGACAAACTTTCCACCGATCTTCTTCTCCCCATACTTATAGAAGACAACATGCCATCCCGACTGTCGATGCACCGCCACGCGGGGTCCATCGGAGCATCCCTGACACCTCGACTGGCGCGACAGTCACCTCAGCCACGCGTCGCAAGTTCAGTAGTGGAGGTTCTTCGATTTCCCCTTGCCCTTTCAAATCAGAATAATGGCCAACCGGGCGGGAATTCCAAGACCAACGCCGCCGCTCCCGAGCACGGATCGAAATCCGAACCGCCGTTTTTGGGTAGGGGAAGTGGTACATCATCCGAGCTGAGCCAAGCTTCCTTCTCGAGTTCGAATGCCGAGGACAATTGTTACTACCTAAAGATCGTGATAGTCTGACCTTCCATCCCAGTCCGCTAAAAACCCTGTCGGCTCACCCCTCCTTCCCGAAGGCCAGCTGGCCCAGCGACAGGGCGCTCCTCGCCCGAACTTCGGTGGTCGCTCACCTGATTTCTCGGGCCCGCGGGACGCCTGTCGACCTTAGAGTCTGACGCGCCTGGGGAAAGGGCGCACTCCGCCTCGGCCAAATGATAAGGGCGCACTTAGCCACGGTCCCAATGGGTCGTGCCTGCCCTCCCCCAGTTTGTCGGGAACAGCGTGCAAGGAGTACGTCCAGACTGCTCTACCTCAGTCCGGGGCGACCCAACGATCCACCGCCAGCCCCGCTCCTCGGAGGCGCTCCGACGACTCTTTGGCACATCGGACACGACAAACAACCTAGTACAAGGACGCTACTGACACTTCCGCCGCTCGACAACCTAACAAAGTACCCCTTGCCACTGCGCCCCAGACACTTAATGCTTTTGGTCCTGACATCTTGACAAAAGCGCCCCTGGCCGTTGCACCGTCTGACAAAAGCATGGCTGACACCCCAGATCCTGACATCCTCGTCCGAAGCTTCCACTGACAGTTGAGCAAGCTCAGTGCGTCGAGTCAGCACGCCAAGTCAGCCTTACCTAACCGCCTCCATCAGGTATAAATACACCTCCGCCTTCAACGTGGTGGGGGGGCTGGCAAATTATCTCTCAATCTCATTATTCACACACAAGAGCAAAGGTCTTTCATATCTTTGTTCTTCCACATCTGATAGCTCGTCAGGTACGGTCGACTTACTCTTAGTCCGACCTGCGTGCCTGGCCCCTGCTTTAAGTCCTATTACTAACTTAGGCATCGGAGAGGCTAAGGGTTGGACCCCAACCCGGCCTTTCTGACGAGCTGCTCCTTGTGCAGGTCAGCCCACCGTCACGAACTGCGCTCTGCCCTTACCTCCGGCAGTGCGGTCGTAAGGCAGAGTCCTTGGGGAATTGATTCCGTGGTCGGCCTTCGTAGTGTGCTCAGCCTCTTCATTACACTAATCACATGTCAAATAGCCTTCCCTAGTCCCACTATAAACATAACCACTGTGCCCTTGGTTCCCCGTAATACAAATTCATTGTACGGGAGTTTTACCCCGTAACAGTTACTTTTTGATATTTGCGCAGGTCCTGCAGTTAACCAGTGAAAACAAAATAGCCACGATGCAGAGATGTACAAAAATACCCAGATAGTTTCCAATTATTACATTCCATACTGTACAAAATGTTCCAACAAACGTACATGGAGGAAAGAAAATACAACTGAAAATAATTCCAAAAGTTACGGTCTCAGGGTCGAACTCTGGCGCTATTAACTCAAGAGCATCTACCTCCATACGTACGTCGTCTGCGGTGCCACGAAGATGGAACCGCAGGTAAGTCACAACAATTCTAGCAATAGAAATAAAGGAGTGCAAAAGTATGGAACAAACTATAGTAAACGAAAGATGGTCATGCATGTGCAAAAGTAAAGTATGAGCAGACATGTTGAAAGAGCAATAAGTAAAGTACTGGTGGCTGCTCAAGTGTGGTAAGTAAAGTGCATGTAATGCATAAAGTAAAGGTGACTGTGCAAGTGCAAAGTAACGTACAAGAGCAATAACTGTGGCATGGCATATGGTAGCAACAATAATGCGATGACAATAGTAAGACAGCCAGGTAAACGTAGTAACACTAAGTAAGCAATAGTAAAGTTAGAAACTACATGACTTATATAGGAAGATAATGAGCAAGCAAGAGGAAACATACGTCGCTTGACTATCTAATAGTATAGGCTGGCCTAATAATAAGACGTCTAGCTTAACTCCCAAATCAGCCAGGCAGTCAGGGCTTGAAGGCACATGTCACTTCTAAGACTGCAGGACAAGTCCTTTGGCTGACCAACCCCCTTTGCATTCATTTCTAAACAGTGATTTAGTAGTAATTTAAGACCGCTCATTATTATACCGTTCTATCACGTTCGCGTAGTCTCGACTTAGTAAGTAGAATAGTCGTATCTAGTCAGCAGTTGTGACAGAACAATGGTATCAATCAACTTAGTGCAACAACAATCAAACTGTGCAACAGCCTTAGCTCGAGCGTACGATATGCAACCAAAAGTGCACCCATCCTATGGAGCAACTCATGGAATATCTACCTACCATCCCCTGCAAGGTGATGGTACAGCTTACCAAATAAGGGTGGACCCAGTCACTCCCGCACACTTCGTAGCTCAAGACTACCCCGTATCCAGTGTATTATCAATCAAGCTAGTGCAACAGTCTTAGCTCGAGTGTACGATATGCAACCAGAAGTGCACCCATCCCACGGAGCAACTCGTGGAATATCTACCTACCATCCCCTGCAGTGTGATGGTACAGCTTACCAAATAAGGGTGGACCCGGTCACTCCCGCACACTTCGTAGCTCAAGACTACCCCATAACCCGTGTTGTATCACATTACACATTTATAGCCGTATCTGTGTCTGTATCCATATCCATATCTGTATCCATATCCATATGGCCTTCTAGGCCCATCACATCATCAACAGATAAGCATTCAATTTCAATAGGACGTTCCACGATATACCATTCAATCATTACTTTTCAATACGATACGTCAATCTGTTGTTCCAAAGGTAGTGTCACTAATGACAGTTGTAATAGACCGACTTACATACCAATAGAGTTATGCACAATAGTCTTACTCCAAAGAAGTTCAAAGGTATTAACAACACTCCAAAGAGTTTTTCTTGTTGAAAAGTCAAGGCAGAAGCCTCAACAGAGAATGTCAGTCCTGAGCAATGCTTTGAAGTCCAACAACTATGTTACCGATCCATGCTTCGAGCATGCGTTAATTTCATAAAGTACACTTTCTAAGTTTTTAGAATTAATTGTGACTTACACCCGATCCATGCTTCGAGCATGCGGTTTTCAATTAGTACACAGTTTACCCAAGTAAATGGTCGTGTATTGCAACTATCCAAGTTGAAAGTTAGCGATGTCGTACGTTCAAGTCAAAGTTGCTCTGTAGTTGATTCGTTTCCTATTTAGTTAGGTCTCTAGTCATCTGTTCAGGTCAATAACTGTTATGAGACTAGATGGCATGTCCTAAGTTCATACGATTACACTGGCTAAATTTCTAAAGTTAGAATTAAAGTGACTTACACTATCGAGATCGTCGAAGTAAGGTGAGGTTGGAGATAGATCTCTTAAGGATGCTGGTGCACGAGAATTGGTACCTGCAAACACAAAAATATCATTAGTTACATGCTACCCTATTTTCTATCTATTTAATTGGTCGTTTTGATTTTTAAAACTTGTTAAAACGTTGTCGAAAATCGTTCTAAATTTTTATATATCCTAGATATGATAAAAATAATTTTATCGTAGGAGGAAATAATTTTCTAAAGCTTATAGTAATTTTTATAATTTTTAAAAGCTCAAAAATCAATTTAAAACTAATTTTAAATTAAGTAGCGTAATTATTCAACAATTTCTTCTGGGTGCAATCTACATCGGAAAGTTGCAAATGAGCTGTCAAAATGACCGTCTCGGAGAGTACTATAACATATAATTTTATCACATATCAGTTTACGTGAAAATAACAAGTTACTGATTTTTGAATGAAAATAACATATTTAACTTTTAGGCTTAAAAATTAATTCTAGAAAAACTAAGCGTCTGATTGAGATGGAACCAGTGCCATTGGGTCCAAAATGTCATTTCTGATTTTCTGGAGTCGGTCTTATATTTTTCCGACCCTTATATTATTTATTATTAATTTAAGACTAATAAACCCATTTAATAATTATTAAAATACGTATTTACGAAAATACGTTTTCGTAATACGTTAGAACGTTCTCACCCTCCTTCGTTCGATCGTTGAATGGGGCATGGCTCTTCGCCGATGGAGCGGACGGGGGCGTGGAGAGGCGGCGACAGGCGACGTCGGTGGCGGCGACGCGCTAGAGGTGGAGGCAGCTCCGGCGAGCGGGGGAGCCTGGCTTGGGGGAAATAGCAGAGGCGCTGAGGCGGGTTCGTTGGGGGCGTCGTGTGTCACCGATGTGGGGTGCTCGAGGCGCGGCAGTTGGAGAGGGAAGCGGAGGGACGGGGCCTGTTGCTTCGGGGTCTGCGGGGTGCAAATGTCGGAGCAGCTCTCAGCGGAGACGAGCTTGCTCAGGCGGAGGGTAAGGCATGCAGGGGAGCTGCGGCAGTCGAACGGTGAGCTGGCAGAGCACGGGAGCTTGGAGAGGCGAGCGGCGCTTCGAGCGGTGAATTCGACGTCGAGCTTTGGTCGACGCAGCGGCGAAGGTCCAGAGGAGGGTGAGCGGCAGTCGAGCCCTCTGGTGTCGTCGTGGGCGTAGGCGGACGACGCGGGCTACGGTGGGGTGTTCGGGGAAGGCGTGCACGCAGCAAGGTATGGAGGCGGAGCTCCGGTGGGGTGTAGTCACCGGTGGGCGTGGGTTGCGTGAGTGAGGGTTTTGCCTTGGATTGAGTTTAAATCGAAGGGGGGAAGAGTTGGGTTTGCTGCGAAGGAGATGAGCCTGGGTTTATATTATAGGGTTAGGGGAAGAGTGAGTAAAAGAGAGAGCTTGAGGGAGTGGGTTGAGTTAGCAGCATGGTTTCGAGAGGAGAAGCTTGGGTTGGTTGCATGGGTTCTCGGGGAGAGCCTTGGCTGAGCTTTGTTTTGTGAAGGAGGAAAGATGATTAGAGGAAATAAATAGAGTGTTAGGTGCATGTATGGCATTAATTGTGGATTTAATGAGTTGTTGGTTGGTGTTGACAAACCATAGAAACAATGTCAATATTTTCCTCATGGGTGGGATGCTAAGGGGTTAGCTAAGTGATTAGGTAATTGATGTAATTTAGTGATTAGGTTATAGTAACTAGCTAAATTAATAGTAAAATTTGTAGCGAAATTACGATTTTGCCCCTACTAGTAAACGTGTCTGAAAAATTACGAAAACATACCGACGGAACCGTATCGTGGCGAGGATCGCAAATATGAGATCCGTTTTGGGGTTTGAGCTGCGGGGATACTAGTTTTAGGCCAAAATGTTTAAGAAGCTGATAAGAAGGTTCTCTATTGATTTGACTTCAGAAAATTACGAAATTAATATGGAAAGCCCTAAATGATCATTGAATGTTACTGTAAAAGTTTGAAATCGTTTTGATGATGTTTGTATAGAAATAAATTCATTAAGCCAAAACGGTAATAATTGAAAACGAATTTTTTATCAGATTATTTAGAGGTATTCGATGAAACCCGAACTCACTAAAATACTCCGTAACTAGTTTGATACTTCAAAATATTTTTATAAGAAATTTTTGAAATTGTAAAACTCCTGACGAACCATTATAAAATAGTTTTTAAAAAAATTGAAACTAGGTTAAATAGGTAAATAGTTGTGTTGATGAAAACAGGCCGTTACCATGGCCTTGGGCCATTGGAAAATGGTGTTCAGGGAGTCATAGGACATGTTGTAGTCATTGTTCATCAAGCAATATGAAAAGCCATCTTTCTGGTGCTTGATGGAACTCAAAAACTCCAGAGTCGCTGATAGGTGTGTGCCTCACACTCTAGGAAGTCTCTCCACCCTATATTGTGCATAAGGGCTTGGACTCCCTCAGTGAGACCCAAAGAATTTAGAGCGGAGATGCTCACAAATTTGGTTAGGACGATGGGTCTACCATAAAGGTTCATGAATGTGTTTTGCTGATGCTCATTAGCAAAGATGATACATATGGTGACCACTTGAGGGGGTGGAATGTCTGGTTGTGTGGGAGATGCAGCAGTGGAAGCAGACATAATGTCTGCAGATGTGCATGTTTGCTTTTTCCTCCCTTGTGAGGCCCCAGAGATAATGCGTTGATATGCTCCTATTTTTCATGATTAGTCATATATTTCCATGACGCATTTCACCCTCCAATTCCTCATTTTATATAATTTTATACAACTATTTGGGACTATTTGACTTTGAGAGTGTTTGGTCTTATTTCAGGGATTTGGAGCGAAATCGGAGCAATTTGGAGTCAAGTGGATGATCGACGATGCGGGAGCACCAAGAAGACTCATGATGACATGCTTGAGGTGCCAAAGAGGAAGGCCAAAGAATAGGAACAAAGAAGGAGAGAAAAGAGATGCTATTGCTACACACTTCATGTGCCACCCAGTCCACTCAGACTGAGTGGCGAGGCTAACTCGGTCCAAGTTGGTGAATCGAAAAGGAATAATGAAGGATATGAAGGCAGCTGATCAAGCTTAAAGGTCACTCGGACCGAGTTTGCTACTCGGTTGAGTAAAAATTATGGCAGAGCGACGTTTTCAAGCCAAATCTCGACCCTATGTACTCGACCAAGCACGAAGGCCACTCGGACCGAGTGCAACTGCACTTGGTCGAGTGAGGTAAAGCGGCCAAATTTCAGGATAGCCTCTCACACTTTTAAGTTCTGCTATTATGCAAGTGGGAAAAGTATTTTTCTGATATTTTTCATGGATAGTAGACTTTATGACAATTCCAATGCCACCAAGAACGTGTTAAACAGAGGTCGGATGAAATCTGTGGAATTTTTACAAGATGTCGGTGCAGTGCTGGAATTTGCAATCGGACCGAACTGATGGCCCCACTTGGACCGAGTGCCATGCTACTCGGTCCAGGTTGTCTGGCCCCCTAACTTAAGTTAGCAATCTGCTAACAGCTTTTACCCGATTTGCTGTGGATTTTTTGGGGTTTCTCTTAGGTTTTCTAGGGTTTTGAGGTGGGAATATTTAAGGGAAGTGGCAGCTATTCTTTGGGCTCTCTCCTCTTTCATTCTAATAAAAGATTAGGTTAGTTCTAGGGTTAGTTTTTTGGGGTTTTGGAGATTGGGCCATGCCTTAGGCCCCCTCCTTGGAGATTTGTATCAGATTTCTTCCATTAAGCTAAGTATTTCTATTTGATTTTTGTTCTTTGATTCCATTGTATATCTTTCTATGATTGTGATGATTAGTATTGTTTTTTCTATGACTATCTCCATGCTTAAGTAGATTTACATGCTAGTGCTAGGTTGAATCCTATTGCTAGGGCATCATATTTGATGGGGATGGTGATCCAAGATATTCGCACTAAACCCATCTCGATTTTTGGGGGTCCTTTGAATGTTGGGAACTTAGCATAGGGAAGGGATTTGACCAGAATCGGTTCTGGGAATCGACAACTATAGAACCCTTGAATTGACAACTCTTGGTGGTCGATGAACTCACCCTAGGATAAACCAATAATCAAGGTTATTTCGTAACGAGATGATCCACGATGGTGGCATCGATAGCGATCCAAGATATTGGCCGCTACAATGTAGCTAGGAATCGAGGGTGTCGTAGAGTTATGTTATGGTTTGCTATCATCGGGGGTGACGGAAATTCAATAGACGCGGTGATCCATGATAGTGGCACTTGTCCTGAGAAGTCCTCTCACGTCCAAATAGGGTTGCAACGTCGTCAATCTAGGTGCGGTGATCCACGATAGTGACACCAACCTTAGTCATTCGTTACACCCATATATTGCTTACTAGGTGATCCACGATGGTGGCACCAAAGTAAAGAGCCCGCACAACATATTATCGACTCGTCGGTGATTCGATCCCTAAACATGTATGCGCTTCATTACATGCCCGAAGCAGTAGTGAGGATACCGAAACCCTAATGATATTTCTCTCATCTGTTTTCCCTTTGTTTTAGTTATTTCCTTCTTTCTTTGTGGAGTCTTTGTTTGCGACATCGAGTGACACGACATTCGTATCCACCTTCATTACGACCATCCGTAATCCACCTCCACCCAAATAAACCCACGAGTCTAACTCAACCTAGGACTTGACTAGTATTCAGAAATCACCCTCCTTTGGATTCGACCTGGTACTCACCGGGATTATTCTGCATTAACACCCTTGCACTTGGGGGTGAGGGTGTGCATACCTTTTTGGGGGTGCATATCCTCGTGTCAATCATGTGTTTATCCTTTTTAGGGGGCATCGTGAATGTGAGAGTATGGTGTGTGTGAATTAGTGCAAAACACGACTCAACGCAGATTTTGCCAAATTAGTGGTGGGCTCCGAAAGGTGCTTCTCTCAAGCGCAAGAGTCCGTTCAAGTAGTAAAATCTGGGAGTCCAGATGTCGAATCCACGGGAAGAAATCTGTTGCAATCACAATTCAAATCAAATAGAAAGCCAACGAAGAGAAACTAAACACTTTTAATGGTGGTGATGGTGGTGTGAATGGGGATACGTGAATGATACGAACAAGGAAAATACGTGAGAACAAATATCTATAAAAAGTATGCACATGGTATGTGTTCGTTAGGATCAATAATTCATATTAATTTGGTTGATAGGTTTAACGCAATGAATTCTATTTTTGAGAGCAATTCACCGGGAAAATATCCAATATAACTCAATGAATTCTCCTTTTGGGAGCAATTCATCGGAAGATGCCCTTTTGGGGGTTCAAACACAAAATTCAATGAGATCGTCGCTAAAGTTATAATACGATATGAAACTCTCTTTTGGAGAGATCAAGTCTACGGTATGAAACTCCCTTTTGGGGAGATCAAAACTCACCCTTTTGGGGCGATCATCAACTAAATCAATTCTTTTGGAAAATCAAAGATTACAATTTTAGCGACGTTTAACGATTTAGCACATGGAATACAACCAAACTAACACCAATCATAGCCCCTAACTACGCCATACCATGCACAAATAAGATTTAGCTACTCATAATGCAATAATAAACAACTTTCATGGCAAAATACATCGAGATTATAGCAAAATACAATAGAAAACACCAAAATACGGGATAGAAGTTGAAGAAAATATCACCAATTCTCCTTGAAAAGACTTCAAACTCTCTGGAAATAATAAAATAGGCCTCTGGAATTTTACAGAATTTTTCAGGGGGAGAATACGGCTCCTAGAGCCTCCAATACGCTCAAAATACGCCCCAATCTGCTTGTCTTTTGCACAAAACCCCTAGGAATACGCTTAAATAATAAGATTGCGGGTTTTAGAAGCTTATTGGGTTTGCAACCCGCACCCGAACTCATCCCAACCGCACATCCAGATCGGATCAAACCACGGCCGCTCATCCAAGCGGGATCCATTGTGGTGTCGACACGTGTCCCATGGAAGCGGATCCGCACCCGCTTGATAAAATCCGAGTTCAACTCGGAGTCAATGTGTGCCGTTGGATCACGAATCAAGGGTGCACGATGGACCACGTCGCCTACTCTTCGAAATCAATTTGCGCCCTCATTTCTCACCGTTGGATCGGCATCGTACGGGCATCGCACGTCCACGTCGCCCGCATCTTTCGTTCTTCGCTCGCTCAGCGGAGTGAATCTGAGCCGTCCAGTCATTAGGCGGGATTTAATGAGGTGCCGCCGCGTGTCCAGAGACGCCCAGCATCCGCTCCGATTTAGTTCGTTTGTGACCGTGGGATCTTGATCGAACGGCCTTGAGAATGCCGTGTCGCCTGCTCGTCTCCGCTTCGTCGTTACCGTTGGATCTGCATCCAACGATCTATAATCGGCCACGTAGCCCCTATAAATTTCGTGCGGATCTGTTCGACGAGTCGCATCTACGCTCGATCGCGACCGTTGGATCCTCTGTGTGTGGCCAGGATGAAGCCACGTCGTCCAGATCTGAGAACGCTGCGGGAGAGATAATGGCTGTTGGATTAAGCGGGAAAGCCCAGATTTGCGCCACGTGTCGGTCTCTCATTGGCTGTCGACCGTATTTATCGTATTTCCTCCGTATTTCTCCATTTAAATTGTATTGTGCATTCAAAAATTCATAGAAATTAGCACAGATCTCAGAAAAATACAAATAAATAGTCGTTGGAATCGTGAGATCGAGATGATGCTAGGAAAATTATAAAAAGTGCAGAAATACGTCGTTAAATACTGTTTTGTGCTCAAATAGTGTGTTTTCTCTAATAAATAAATGTGTAGAAAATACGTATGTATTAAAGAACAATGTAGTATCACATGAGCACAAAATAGGGCTAAATGGGGGGTTAAATATGTAATATTGAACCCGAATCAATTAGCGAGCGATTTTAACTAACTTGAGCAAAAATTGAATGTGAGAGTGAGGAATGAATTTACCCAAGTAGTAGACTGCTGTAATGAAAATGTCCCCGAGCTCTTGTTGATCTCCCCCAAGATATCTATGTGCCCACGTCGTAGTGGATTTCAGGTTAAAACCCCCAAAACAACTGCTAGGGTGTCCTCTCCAATCGCTTCGATGAGGATGATGATGATGAAGGGGTGAAGAGGAGAGGAGGAATGTATGCGTGCGAAATTGGAGGTGGATGGAGATTCGAGGGTGGTTGGGTGCTGGGAGAGGAAGAAGAAAGGAGGAGGAAAGTCGAAACGTTTGGGTTTTTAGCGTGAGAGTCGGCCGTGTGGAGGGGATTGGGCTTTATAGGTGGGAGACATGGTCCAACGATGCGGTCACGTCGCTCGGCCAATAGCCGCGTCGTTTCAATTAGCTTGAACCCAGGTGACGCGGTCGAGGAGACATGATCGCGGTGATGAGCAAATGACCACGTCCACATTGGAATTTTGTGGTCGAAAATGGGCTCCATGCGTCGTGTCGTGAAGATGATGCGACCATTTCAGCAGAGGATTAAAAGGGGGAAAACCAGAAAAATTGGTTTATGATGCGACCGTGTGAATTGGATGAACCGACCGCATGGTCTTGGGTAGGAATTTGGCCTTGGTGAATGGGTTGACATCGTTTCGTTTGAGCAAAACAACCGTGCGGGGTGAATTTTGTAGTGAAATTTTGGCTTAGGAAAGTAGACTGACGCGGTTGTGTCGCTTAGACAATGTGACCGTGTTGGATTGGTGATTTCTGAGCCAAAAATTCCAGAGATTTTGCTCCATAATGTGGTTGTTTGGTCGATTAAACCCAGTCACGTAAGTCTGATCTCCTAATCCTCAAACTCCTTCACAATTGTTCCCCCTCGACGCGGCCGTATGAATTGGATGAACCGACCGCATGGTCTTGGGTAGGAATTTGTCCTTGGTTAATGGGTTGACGAAATGGTCGTTTCGTTTGAGCGAAACGACCGTGTGGGGTGAATTTTGAAGTGGAATTTTGTCTTAGGAAAGTAGGCTGACGCAGTGGCATCGCTTAGACGATGTGACCATGTTGGATTGGTGATTTTTAAGCCAAAAACTCCAAAGATTTTGCTCCATGACGCAGTCGTTTGGTCGATTTCACGCGGTCGCGTAAGTCTGATCTCCTAATCCTCAAACTCCTTCACAATTGTTCCCCTTCGACGCAGTCGCGTGTGACACATCACACAACCACGTGTGCCAGGATATCAACCTTGGTCTTTCTTCTTGTTGCCTTCCTCCACGTGGCCGTGTGGGGTATCCCACATGGTCGCATTGCTCCTCCCTGCATTGAAAACAACTTGGATTCAATGGGGGTTAGTTTATTCACTAAAAATTGAACTATTCTAGCTGAGATAAAAAACAAAAATGAGAACCAGAAAAGTTTAGAACTTGGGTTGTCTCCCTATAAGCACTTGTTTTAAGTCGTTGGCTCAACTGCCTTTATGATTTTCATGGTGGTTCTGGGTTGGAAAGTGTGATGTTGATTCTCGGTACATGCTCCTCCTCCAATCTCGACGTAGCAATGTGCTCCTTCTTCATCGTCAACTCTCCGGGGTCGATGAGATGTGATTGTGGGTCTCCTTTCTTGACCCCTTTGTTAGGTATTGATGTTTTAGACCCATAATGTTTTGATGATGATCACAACATTATATTGTTGCTAATGACTCTCATGTTTTAGTCTCATGTTTAATCAAATGAGGAATATAATTTTTAAGACTAATAGTGTGGTACAAGGATAGACATCAAGAGGAGCATCGCTAAAGCTTGGAAGATGATGGGGAACATCAAGGCATCAAGAGCTTGAAGCCTTGGACTCTAGGAGATGCAAAATGTAATCCATGTAATTTCTATTACTTGCATTCTCTTTTTGAGTGTAGGATTTTGTAATGCCTTTATAGATGGTCTACTCATTCATGTATATGCATTTACCATCTTAGTGAATCTTAAGATTATCATAGAATTCAACACATTAGGTTCCCCCAAGCTAAAAACTCAATTGGAGTATCAGGCCTTCCAACAGGCGACTACTGAAGGAAGGACAGGCGAATGGGCAATCTCCAGGCACCTGGCTAGCCTTCTCCAGTCGACTATTATGCACATATCAATTCAATATTTCTTGACTTTTTTCTTAAGCTATTGGTGCAGGCGACTGAAGTTCATTTGACAGGCGCATGTCCTACATCAGGCGCCTGGACATTGTTCAACAGTCGTCTGTATACCAAAGTGTGTATCCTGTCATTTCTAGGCATCACTCCATCTTGTGGGGCAGTCAACTGATGTAGAGTTTACAGTCGCCTGTCATTCTTCAGGTGCATGGACTTTGGTCATCAGTCGTCTTAGTGCACAAGTGCGAATGTTGCATTTCCTCGGCTCCTTTCCATCTTATGTAACAGACGCCTACTAAAGTCTTACAGGTGCCTGCACATAGTACAGGTGTCCGTGTAGTCTTCTACAATCGGCTGTCCTGACTCAGATTAAATCTGTTGGGATTAAATCTGATCATTGATCAGTCGTCTGTCGCTCCTTATACAGGCAACTGTCGATGCCGAAAAATCTCAGATTTTAACCGTTGCAGAATTCTTTCATTGGCTTCTAGCATGGATTTTATGGGGGTTTTAGTGCTTCTTATAAATAGGAATGGGCTTAGTTCATTTAGATCTCTTTGAACCTTTGATCATTATTGAAGATCATTAAGAAATCATAAGCCACTCCTTAATCTCTCGTTTCCCTCATATGAGCACATTCCTCTTTATGCATTGAAGTTAGCTCAAGGGAAACCCTCCAAGCAAACTCATCTCATCACTTGGAGATCCTCTTCCATGCCTTCTTCTTCATATTGAGTAAGTTCATCTCAAGGCATAGGTAAGAATATTTATTTCATCTTGTGAAGTGAATCCCTAACTTTCTTTGTGAAAGTTAGTTTTTCTCTTTGTGAGAGTTTTACCCTAACTTTCTTTGTGAGAGTTAGTTGCTTTCTTTGTAAGAGCTTGGTACTCTCTTTGTAAGAGCTAGATTCTCTCATTGTGAGAGTTATGTTCTTTCTTTGTGAGAGGACAACCTCTGTGTGAGGTATCTCTTTGTGAGATTGTATTCACTACTTTGTGTAGAATCATAGTGAATATTTGGTGTGGCTGAATGTACCCAAGTTGGGGAACTAGGGTAAAATCTGGGTGTTAGCATTTGCTTGATTGTGTTGTTTAAAATCCTCTTGCACTTATAATTCCGCATTTGCAAGTTTTTAATTACACGATTATTGACATTACTCTATTCACCCATCTCCCCCTCTAGAATGTTTTTTGTTAGTATTGCAAGGCATAGACTGTCCTTACAATTGGTATCAAAGCGAGGTTGAAGCATACAACAACGATGGCATTCAACACTTTATCTATGTCTCATGAAGAAGGTCTATCAACCGTTCAACCTCTACTCTTCAATGAAACCAACTACTCAAGTTGGAAGATCAGGATGATAATCTACTTGGAGGGTCAAGACCTATGGGACATCACGGAGTCGCCCTTTGAGAAACCTACTACACCCGCGACCACAAGGACAAAGGCGGAGTAGGACTCGATCAAATACAATGAGAAGGAGATGAATGCATTCTATTACGCCCTCACTCCGAATGGGTTCAACATCATCTCCATATGCAAATCGACCAACGAAATTTGGCATATCTTGGAGATTACTTATGAAGGGACGTCCAATGTAACGAAATCTAAACAAAGTGAGTTTAGATCTAAATATGAAATGTTTAAGATGCAGGAAGAAGAAAGCATCTCGAAAAGGCTCACAAGATTCACAGACATCGTAAACGCTTTGAAAGGACTTGGGAAGGTGATTCCCCAATAGAATCGAGTGGAGAATATCATTGACTCTCTTACACCCAAATGGGAGTCAAAGGCCAACGAGATTTTGGAGTTTAACGACATGTCCAAATATACCGTTGAAGAGTGCGTTGGAAATCGCATGGCATATGAAGTGAAGCTTCAATGAGATTCAACCAACCAAGCTCGAGAAGCCGGAGAAGCAAAATGGGATTGCATTCAATGCCAAGGAAGAACCAATCAAATGGAGGAAGAAATTCCATCGAGAAGCTTCCAGTGAAGAAGATGGAGAGGATGAGGCTAGTGGTGATGAAATCATGGAGCTTGCCAAGCAACTAAGAGCATTTCTCAAGGGTAAGCAAGGTAAATCTTTGTCAAAGTTTGCCTCTAAATCTAATAGGATTTGTTACAAATGCAATGGCAAAGGTCATCTCTCTATCGAATCCCCTTCAAAACCCTCCAAAGATTCTTTAAAAAGGAAAGGGAAGAAACATTGGAAAGGGAAGTCCAAATACAAGAACATGAAGAAGGGTATTATCGGGACATTTGATGACTCGGATGAGGACTCATCAAGTGATGATGAAGAAGATGACGAGGAGGTAGCCCACATGTGATTCACGGAATTTGATGATTCTTCATCAATCTCTTCGAGCTCAAGTGATGAAGAGGTGGAGGCATGGCTCAACCCCAACGAAGAAGTGTGTTTCATGGAAAAAGGGGAAAAGTCTTTGTCAAGTACTAGCGAGGATGAATCCGATGATGAAGATGAGGTGGAGCCTAAGCTATCATATGAAGAGCTTGAATATCGCTACAATGTGGTCTCCAACGGGGCAAGTAAGTGCATCAACCCATATTCTAAATTAAAAGCTAAATTTAAAGATGTTATAAGTAGGGTGCATGAATTTGAATCTACTAGTGTAAATATGAATGATGTGTATGTTTGTGACACTAGTGAGATAGACACACTTCTCCCTCAAGTTACGGATTTGAGAATTGCAAATGATAAATTAGTAGCTCAAAATCTTAGCTTAGATTCTCGCATTCAACAACTTACGTTGAAATGTGAAGAGGAATCCCAAAAGCTCAAAAGCTTTGTTCATTCCAGGGATTCACTCCACGATTTGTTGGAAAAAAATATCTGGCAAATCATAGAGGAGGATTGGGTTATATTCAAAATATGGTGCCCAAACCCACTTCTAGTTCTTCTTTTGGAGCAAAATCAAGAAATATTGCTAAAGCATCTAAGAAGAATCAACATGCCTTCTTGTATAACACTAACACTAACAAGAAGCATGTAAATCACAAGGTGATGAGTGAGAATGAAAATTCTTCATCTTTTTGCTAAGAAGCAAAATCCTTATTCTATGCATGCCAAGAAATTTATTTCTACACCTAAACATGCCACATCCACCCCTATTGCAAAGACAAAACCATTGCCTAGGAAATCCTCAAGTCTTTGGATTCCCACTAAGTGTAATGTACAAGAGAGGAATAGATACATCAACTCTTTAGTTAGGGATGTGATCACCTCATGTGATTACATTAGGAAATCAAACTCTTCTGAGGTTTGGGTCCCTAATGTTTAGGTCTCTCACATATATGCATATTGCTTGGGTATTGTGCTTATTTCTATAACTTAGCTTACCCATTGATTGTGTGTGGTTTTTCATGATTTTGAAAAGTTTTTAAAATTATTTTTCGTGAAAATGGGACCTTGGAGATTTCATTGTCATACATTCATTTGTATACCTATGTGTATGACAATGTGGGAGTTAATATATTAAGTATATTCAAAACTATTTTAAAACATATTTTAACTCTCATTTTGGGTTATGATTGAGATCATTATTTACAATTGGTTATTATGGTCTCAAACTTAACCCATTGATGTTGCCAACATGTTTCATGTTATATTTTTCTCTTGGCGATGTTATTTTGTAACAATGATGCTTGATTTTTCATATATCTATGCATTGCTACAATTTTTGGCCTATGGTTCCAAGTATTATTATTTTCAATTGGCAAAGATTTCCTTTCTTTTACAATTGGTATTGACCATAGAAGTCAACAATTTGACCCTTTCTATGATCTAGGGGAGTATGGGATAATGATTGATACACACTTTAAATTTACAACTAAGTATTATACACATCTTAATCTTTTGGTTATTTGTCACATTTTTAAAAGGGAGTCAATAACAAGAGCTAATTCTTGTATGTTTGATATCCACTTTTTTGACAATGACAAAGGCGAGAGGGATATGGATTATGTAAATCATACTTATGCATTTATGGGGAAAGGGATTCTCAAACTTATACATGTGGAGAATGTTATTGATTTAATTACAATTGGTTTATGTAATCCATGCCTATTATACGTCACTATTGATCATACTTAGATTATTTACAATAGTTATCTATGTTCAATTTGTGAATTTAAGTAGGGGAGCTCATTAGCATTGTGCTTTAATTGTTTATGTTTTACATAATGTGTGTCATTATCAGAAGGGGGAGATTATTAAGTATTGGTGTTTTAGACCAATCTTGTTTTGATGATGATCACAACATTATGTTGTTGCTAATGACTCTCATATTTTAGTCTCATATTTAATCAAATGAAGAATAACATTTTGGAGACTAATAGCTTAGTGCAAGGATGGACATCAAGAGCTTGAAGCCTTAGACTCTAGGAGATGCAAAATGTAATCCATGTAATTTCTAGTACTTGCATTTCTCTTTTTAAGTCTAGGATTTTTGTAATGCCTTGATAGATGGTATACTCATTCATGCATATGCATTTACCATCTTAGTGAATCTTAAGATTATCATAGAATCCAACTCATTAGGTTTCCCCAAGCTAAAGACTCAATTGGAGTCTCTGGCCTTCAAACAGACTACTACTAAAGGAAGGACAGGCGACTAGGTGATCTCCAAGTACCTAGCCAGCCTTCTACAGTCGACTGTTGTACACAGCTCAAGTCAATATTTCTTGACTCTTTTCTTGAGTTTTTGGTGCAGGTGACTGAAGTTCATTTGACATGCGACTGTCTTACATCAGGCACTGGACAATGTTCTACAATCGTCTGTATACCAAAGTGTGTATCATGTCATTTCTGGACATCACTCTATCGTGTGGGTCAGTCGACTGATGTAGAGTTTACAGTTGCATGTCATTCTTCAGGCACCTGGACCTTGTTCATCAGTCATCTGAGTGCACAAGTGCAAATGTTGCATTTCCTAAGCTCCTTTCCATCCCATATGACAGACGTCCGCTGAGGTCTTTACAGGCGCATGCACATAGTACAGGCACCTCTGTAGTCTTCTATAGTCGCATATCCTGACTCAGATTATAGCCATTAGGATTAAATCTGACCGTTGATCAGTCGCCTATCGTTCCTTATACAGGCGCCTGTCGATGCCGAAAAATCTCATATTCTAGCCGTTGCAGAATTCCTTCCTTGGCTTCTAGCTTGGGTTTTATGGGGGTTTTTTTGGGGATTTTTATAAATAGTAATGGGCTTAGTTCATTTAGAACTCTTGGAACCTTTGATCATTCTTGAAGATCATTAAGAAATCATAAGCCACTCCTAATATCTCATTTCCCTTATTTGAGCACATTTCTCTTCATGCATTGAAGTTAGCTCAAGGGAAATCCTCCAAGTGCAATCAAGCTCATCTCATCACTTGGAGATCCTCTTCCATGCCTTCTTCTTCATATTGAGTAAGTTCTTCTCAAGTCATAGGTAAGAGTATTTATTTCATCTTGTGAAGTGAATCCCTAACTTTCTTTGTGAAAGTTAGCTTCTCTCTTTGTGAGAGCTTTATCCTAACTTTCTTTGTGAGTGTTAGTTGTTTTCTTTGTGAGAGCTTGGTACTCTCTTTGTGAGAGCTTGGTACTCTCTTTGTGAGAGTTAGATTCTCTCTTTGTGAGAGTTAGGTTCTTTCTTTGTGAGAGGACAAATCCTCTGTGTGAGGTATCTCTTTGTGAGATTGTATTCACAACTTTGTGTAGGATCATAGTGAATATTTGGTGTGGATGGATGTATCCAAGTTGGGAAACTAGGGTAAAATCTGTGTGTTAGCGTTTATTTGATTATGTTGTTTAAAATAATCTTGCACTTATAATTCTGCATTTGTAAGTTTAATTTTTAATTACTCGATTATTGACATTACTCTATTCACCCCCCGCTAGAGTGTTTTTTCTTAGTATTACAAGGCATATACGGTCCTTGTTGGGTTTTGATGGACTCTCAGGGCATAACCTATGACCGTCCTACGTCGGACGGATGATAGAAACATAAAGTAGCAGCAGAAAAATTATTAAACACTTTAATAAAAGAACCCTAAGGACATCATTAACCCTAGCCAGGAAAATCTACAATCTTGGGGTGAGTCTGACCAACCACGAAGATAGATCTAAACTACTGCATATATATATATATATATATATATATATATATATATATATATATATATATATATATATATATATATATATATATATATATATATATATATATATATATATATATATATATGAAAGCAAAAATAAAATTGACTTACCCGGAACTTTGCTTCCGCAGAAAACAAAGCGTCGCTTTCAAAAACTTTAGCTCTCCCAAAGCTAGCCGCCTCCGTTCCTCCAAAACTGGTCCACCCGAAGCGAGCCTGCACTGTGCCTCCGAGCCAATCAATTGCCGCAGAAAGTTTCACTTAAGTAGACCCATGTCAAAGACTTTTGGATCGGATCCAAACCTCCTCCTCGTCTTGCTAGGACTCGATCGGAGGATCGGAATAATTATAAGAGGGAAATAATTTAAGTCTTAGATCGAGCATGCTTAAAAAATTTTTAGAGCTTCTCGAATCAAAGACTTGGTGCGAGTTTCAATGATGAGGGCTACCCCTTACTTATATAGGGAGCCGGCCCCTTCTCCTTTGCTACGAGCGATGTGGGAATATTAAAATGGGTATTTCAGGATTGATTTAATAGAAGTCCAAACTTCTAAAATCAACCATAAATCCATTTCTGAGTTTCGACTTTGAAACGACCTACCAAATCATAGATCTCGAGACAACGATCATATAGAAAAAATGGCGTCCAATTCCGATATCATTTGATCCCTCAAATGTCGAAAATAAACTTTGAAATCACGTTTTGCACACAAACAACGAATTCACGCATCCCAAGGGGTAGATCAGATCGCGCCACGTGGCATAATCTGTGTGCGCCATGTGGCACACGCATGGGCAATTTTGCCCGCAAACAGAGGTGCGGGCCCTGCCGCGGGCCCCATGCGGTCTGTGCCCGCATGCTGCTGCATGCGGGTCGCCCTCCCGTGGGTTGGACCCGCACCTTAGCGGGTCCGACCCGCGAAAACCTGGCGGGTCTGACCCGCAAGCCCTCTTTGTGCCCTTTACTGTCGTTTTTGTGTTTCTGGACTCATTTGAGCTCCAATTTGAACATGGTTTCTTCCTCTGGTTTTTTCAGGAAGTCCCCTTCGATCCCATGCATCTTTGTCAACTTAATACCAAGTATTAATTACACATAATGTGTAAAGTCCCAAATTCTAAACTCTTTAGCTTTAATCTCACAACTTACTTGTGAGCTAAATTATTCCAATGCATCAAATGCATCCCTCTTTACATTCTTTCTATTACTAAGACGTAAATCCTACTCGATGTGAGACACTACAGCTTAATCCTACTACCGGTTGGGACTCGAACTCGCTACACGACAGTAACCACGCGCAGCAGGCATTGTCCCTGTTTCGGCATCATTATTACGTGATTGACCCATTGACTAAAATGTCGTCGGGATGACTCTGCCTGTGGCCGTGAAGAATACCACAATTTTAGTCCCTTCGTCTTAACTATGTCACTGCAGAGCCTATGGTATGGTAAATTGTCAACCCTACTAGCTAGTACTGGCCAGTATCATTCGGTCTTTGTTATATACATGTTGTACTTCCTACAACATACCTTTGCCAAGGTTTTACCAAGAACCGTATTGTGCCAGTGACACTAACTTCCCATGAACGGAAGAGACAAATCCTATCTGGATCATTACTTACCTCGTACACTTCAAGTGTCACCCAATCTAAGACCTTTCAGCAAGTGAAAACTCAAGGTTAGATCATAGATCTAAGTGATACTGTTCATACACAGGTTCGTACAATGACCCCAAGTCTTAAGGACTAACTTGTCTATCATCACTAGAGATTTATTAATGACAGTTAGCTAATTTTTAACCATTTAACTCTTTATTAGGTCGTTCAGTAGATTCATTCTCCAATGAGCACATGTGTCTTGTCTCTTACTTCGCCAGGTCGAATGATTATGAAATCATCAAGACAAAGACACAATGGTCTGTCCGATGTGCCGATATCCTATTCTCGACGCATCTATGACCATGAACGCTTTTAAGACTCAAGCTCCTATCGGTTAAACACTACCCATAATCAAGATCTCTATCTAGATACGTGAATGACCTTACTACGAGTCTAAGGAAATTATCTAAGTAATTAAATGAAAATATCATAACCGAAATACATTAGACAATTGATACCAGAAAGCATGCTTTCATTCATGAACAAGATGTTTACATAGATAAATTGCCTCGAGAGCATACATCTCTCAACATCTCCCACTTGCACTCAGGCCCATTTATCTCGGTATCTCATAATGCATTTACACACTAGTCTCTCCAGACGATCGCGTGCCAGCGCCTTCGTGAATGGATCTGCTATGTTATCTTCCGAACAGACTCTAAGGAGTTCTATGTCTTCCCACTTCTCATGATCGCGTATCAGGTTATACTTCCAAAGAATGTGTCTGGATCTCTGGTGGAATCTTAGTTCTTGAACCAGACTGATGGTTGCATTATTATCGTAATACAGAGGTATTGGATCCTTAACTGCAGGCACCACCCCGAACTGGTTTATGAACTTTCTCATCCAGACAGCTTCCTTTGTCGCATCATTGGCTGTTATGTATTCGGCCTCCATCGTGGAGTCTGCAACAGTATCTTGTTTGGAACTTCTCCAACTGACTGCTCCTACGTTGAGAGTAAAAACATCTATGTCACTCTGAAAGCTGGAATCTGTGAAGCCTTCAACCTTGAGTTCTTCACTTCCATAAATCAAGACCAAATCTTTAGTCCTTCGCAAGTACTTAAGAATTGTCTTGACGGCTTTCCAGTGTTCTTCTCTAGGGTTAGATTGATATCGACTTACTGCACATACTGCAAAAGCGACATCATGTCTGGTACAGATCATGGAATACATGATAGATCCCACCGCCGAAGCATATGGGATCTTATTCATGCGTTCCCTTTCCAAGGCAGTTTTTGAAGACATCTTCTTGGAAAGGTTTATTCCATGATTGACTGGTATAAAACCACACTTACTGTTTTCCATGCTGAACTGTTTTAGTACGGTGTCAATGTACCTGGCTTGGGAGAGACCTAGCATCCGTTTAGATCTATCTATATAGATCTTTACACCTAATATGAAGGATGCTTCTCTCAAGTCTTTCATGGAGAAGTTAGTTGATAGCCATTCTTTAACAGACTTCAACATCCATATATTGTTGCCTATTATAAGAATATCATCCACATACAGTACGAGAATGACTAAAGAACTTTCACTGGTTTTCTTATAGATGCATGGATCATCTTCATTTCTGACAAAACCAAACTCTTTGACTGTCTTGTCAAAATGGATGTTCCAACTTCTTAATGCCTGCTTGAGTCCGTAAATGGACCTATGCAGTCTACACGCTTTTCCTTTACTCCCACTGACTTCAAAACCTTATGCCTGAGTCATGTAAATCTGCTCTTCTAAATCACCATTTAGAAACGCAGGCTTTTTCATCCATTTGCCAGATCACATAGTCATAATGGGCAGCAATAGCGAGTACGATCCGGATAGACTTGTGCATGGCAATTGGTGAGAAAGTCTCGTCATAATCTATTCCTAGAATCTGACGATAACCTTTTGTAACCAGCCTAGCCTTGTATGTTTCTATCTTCCCATCTACACTAATCTTCTACTTGAAGATCCATTTGCAGCCAACGAAAACACTTCCCTTGGGCACGTGCTCTAAGGTCAACACCTCATTTACGTGCATGGATTCCATTTCGGATCTCATTGTATCCAGTCATTTATCAGAGTCTCTATTTTGAATGTCTTCTTGAAAGCTAACAGAATCATCATCTAGAATGATGACATCCTCGACCCCTCCGTCTACGAGAAAACCATAGTACCTATCTGGGGCTCGAGGAATCCTATCAGACCTCCTAACGATTGGTTGGGAAATATCACTTTTTGATTCTCCCACTAGTTTCGACACATGTTGTGTGTTAATTCTCATTTTGAACATTCATCTGGATCTACTACCTTGCCAACAGCTTCCTTCATAAGGAACTCCTTTTCTAAAAAGATGGCATGTTTGGAGACAACAACCTTTTGTGCCTTCGGATGGTAAAGGTGTACCCTAACGAATGTCTCTGATACCCAATGAATTTACACAAAACTGATCTATCTTCCAGTTTGTCTGGATTATGCCTTTTGACATAAGCAAGACAACCCCACACCCTTAAATGTTTACGGTTGGGTTTCTTGCCACTACATATCTGATATGGTGTCGTCGACACAGATTTCGATGGAACCTTATTGAGAATGTACACTTTAGTTTCTAAGGCATAGCCCCAGAGGGAGAATGGTAACTCAGCTTCACTTATCATGGATCGCATCATGTCTAACAAAGTGCGCTTCCTTCTCTCCGAAACACCATTATGATGAGGTGTATAAGGAGGCGTGACCTGAGACAGAATACCATTCTCTTTTAAATACGTAAGGAATTCATGGCTTAAGTATTCTCCTCCTCGATCAGATCGAAGAATTTTAATACTTTTGCTGGTTTGTTTTTTAACTTCGTTACGATATTCTTTGAATCGCTCAAAAGTTTCGAACTTATGTTTCATCAAGAACACGTCTCCAAACCTAAAGTGATCGTCAGTAAACGTAACGAAATATAAATATCCTCCTTTGGCTAAGGTAGACATAGGTCCACATACATCCGAATGTATGAAACCTAAGAGTTCACCAACTCTTTCCCCATGACATGCAAAGGGAGTTTTGGCCATCTTACCTTTGAGGCAAGACTCGCAAGTGTCGTATGAATCATAATTCGAGAGGCCCAAGGACCACTCTTAATGTAACTTGCTAAGTCTCTTCTCTCCGATATGGCCTAATCTACAGTACCAAAGATAGGTTTCATTATAACCTGATTCCTTGCGTTTTCGTGTATTAACATTTAATGCAACTTCATTATTCAAAGTGTACACACCATTGTTTAGGGTCAAAAATCCTAGAAATTTACTATCATAAAAAATGTTCAAAACATTTTCGTTGATAGTAAAGATATAACCCTCTCTGGCCAAAGCTGAGACGGAGATAATATTGCATAGGAAATTTGGGATATAGTAACATTGCTTCAAAAGCAAGTTAGTACCATTCGCCAATGTGTGTTTAACATCTCCCACGGCCATAGCAGCAACACTTGCTGCGTTGTCAACCTGGAGAACGACCTCATTTTTTTCGAGCTTTCTATTAATTCTCATTCCTTGTAACGTATTACAGATGTAAGAGCCTGCACCGGTATCTAATACCCATGCATTTGAAGTCACAGAAAGAACTACACTTTGTATAACTATTATTGAAGTTAAGGCATCAGTATGCCCTTTCTTCTTTCGCTCCCATACTGCTCTTGTTTCCCTTACCTAGTCATTATACATATTACCAGTTGAAATATTCTTATCTAAGATATTTATAATCCTGCCCGTCATGCTGCAAAGAATAAAACTCCTTAAGTTAGCATGCGTTCATAATTTTTAAATATAATTTGATTGGTTATTATCCAATTATATTCTCCCACTATTTTAATGATCATATTAAGCCATACCATTAATAAAATTAGTGGAAGAGGGATCCAACCACCCCGAGTCTCCCAACCTTGAGTGTGCTCAACAAGTTGTTGACTCTGCAGTCGGTAGATGAACTCTTAACTCTTCATCAATCATATCATATATGACTCCCTATAGATTTCTACACATAGTTACTTATGATCATGCGTGTGCACATCCAAATCATAATGACTAGTCTAGCCAGAACCTTGTTTTGGTGTCTAGCTTAACTTACGTCGGCGCTCGGTGTATGCATGATACAACGGTTTGGGTTAAGTTTAGACTACATCATATGTAATTAAAAGTTGGTTTCCATAAGGTTGTTATGCCACAGCTTGAGTGTGCTTAACAACTATAACATGTAACCTGTAGTCGCCAAGACTTCAAAATAAGGAGGGCTACGATTTATCTTGAATAAGATTATTAACGTATTAGACTAGAAATAGTTTACGGTGTCACATAATCATGATTCGCATCCTTGCGGTCCAGCAGAACAAGGCCAGGGATTTGACTAGTCCCGGATCACTATCCCCAGTCGAGCTTAGGGTGATCCACAATTTTAGCCAAAAAACACTAGACCGGATCATGGTTCATTGAAGGAAAACTCACCATTCATATGTGTGCCATCAACTAAAATTGGCTTCATTAAAACTAGTTAATCCAATCAACTAGTTGAATCCTAAAATTAAAAATTTATTAGGATTTGTTAATAACTTTTATTAAGTCCTTATCAACTATAAGGAATGATTTTTAAGGTGCTATCCTAATCGTGTATTAGGCATTTAAAATAATTTTAAATCATAGCGAAGAAATCTAAAATTATCTCATAATTATTAGACAGCTTTTAATGGCTAACCTAAAAGGTTTTTCTCATGTTATCAAATAATGAACAAGAATAACATAACCATAACAAAATAACAACTTAATTTTATCACATGAAATTAAGTTTTTGCAATTTTTAATAATCATCTTATAATTATTACATGTTTCTAATAAACATAATATGCACATCATATCACTTACTGAATTAGATCGAGGTGGATTAGGCTCCGATACCAATGTTGGGGATCGCTATGATATCATTGTAACGTTGTTAAGGCCCATCATCCATGGTACCCTAGACATGTCACAAGATCCCTCACAAACTTGTTTTACAGAATGCCTCTCGACAATGTCCAACCCATCATAAGATCATCATCTTATCGGGACTTGGTACGGTAAAAGCAATTACTTCAGGTTAGCTCATAACCCGAGAACCCGTACTCAAGCATCAACAAGCTCTGATACCAATGTTGGGTTTTGATGGACCATCAGGGCATAAATCTATGCCCGTCCTACGTCGGACGGACGGTAGAAACATAAAATAGCAGCGGAAAAATTATTAAACACTTTAATAAAAGAACCATAAGTACATCATGCACCCTAGCCAGGAAAATCTACTATCTTGGGGTGGGTCTGACCAACCCCGAATATAGATCTAAACTATTGCATATATATGAAAAGCAAAAATAAAATTGACTTACCCGAAGCTTTGCTTCTGCAGAAAACAAAGCGTCATTTTCAGCAACAACTTTAGCTTCCCCAAAGCTAGCTGCATCCACGCCTCCAAAACTGGTCCACCCGAAGCGAGCCGACACTGCGCCTCCAAGCCAATCACTTGCCGAAGAAAGTTTCACTTGAGTAGAACCACGTCAAAGACTTTTGGATTGGATCCAAACCTCCTCCTCGTCTTGCTAGGACTCGATCGGAGGATCAGAAGAATTATAAGAGGGAAATAATTTAAGTCTTAGATCGAGCGTGCTCAAAAACTTTTTGCAGCTTCTCGAATCAAAGACTTGGTGCGAGTTTCAATGAGGAGGGCTACCCCTTATTTATATAGGGAGCCGGCCCCTCCTCGTTTGCTACGAGCGATGTGGGACTACTAAAATGGGTATTTTAGGATTGATTTAATAGAAGTCCAAACTTCTAAAATCAACCATAAATCCATTTCTGAGTTTCGACTTTGAAACAACCTATCAAGTCGAAGATCTCGAGACAACGATCGCATAGAAAAATGGCATCCAATTCCGATATCATTTGACCCCTCAAATGTCGAAAATAAAATTTGAAATCGCGTTTTGCACACAAACAGTGAATCCATGCATCCCGAGGGGCAGATCAGATCGCGCCATGTGACGTAATCTGCGTGCGCCACGTGGCGCACACCTGGGCAATTCTGCCAGCACACAGAGGTGCAGGCCCCGTTGCGGGCCCCACGCAGGCTGCGCCCGCGTGCAGTGCACGTGGGTCACCCTCCTGCAGGTCGGGCCTGCACTTTAGCTGATCCGACCCGCTAAATCCTGGCGGGCCTGACCCGCCAGTCGCAGGTCTGACCTGCAAGCCCTCTTTGTGCCCTTTAATGTCGTTTTCGCGTTTTCGGACTCGTTTGAGCTCCGATTTGAACACGGTTTCTTCCTGTGGTTTTCTCAGAAAGTCCCCTTCAATCTCATGCATCTTTGTCAACTTAATACCAAGTATTAATTACACATAATGTGTAAAGTCCCAACTGCTAAACTCTTTAGCTTTAATCTCATAACTTACTTGTGAGCTAAATTATTCCAATGCATCAAATGCATCCCTCTTAACATTCTTCCTATTACTAAGATGTAAATCCTACTCGGTGTGAGACCATACAGCCTGACCTTACTACAGGTTGGGACTCGAAATCCCAAGACGACAGTAACCACGAGCATCAGGTGTCGTCCCTGTTTCGGCATCATAATTACGTGATTGGCCCATTGACTAAAATGTCGTCGGGATCACTCTGACTGTGTCCGTGATGAATACCACAGTTTTAGTCCCTTTGTCTTAACTATGTCCCTGCATAGCCTATGGTATGGTAAACTGTCAACCCTACTAGCTAGCACTGGCCAGTATCATTCGGTCTTTGATATATACATGTTGTACTTCCTACAACATACCTTGACCAAGTTTTTACCAAGAACCGTACTGTGCCCGTGACACTAACTTCCTATGAACGGAAGAGAAGAATCCTATCTGGATCCTTACTTACCGCATACACTTCAAGTGCCACCCAACCTAAGACCTTTCAGCGAGTGAAAACTCAAGGTTAGATCATATATCTAAGTGATACCGGTCATGCACATGTTCGTACAATGACCCCAAGTCTTAAGGACCAACTTTCCTATCATTACTAGAGAGTTATTAATGACAGGTAGTTAATGTTTAACCATTTGATAACTCTTTATTGGGTCGTTCAGTGGACTCGTTCTCCAATGAGCACATGTGTCTTGTCTCCGACTTCACCAAGTTGAATGATTATGAGATCATCAAGACAAAGACATAATGGTCTGTCCGATGTGCCGATGTCCTATTCTCGATGCATCTATGACCATGAACGCTTCTAAGACTCAAGCTCATATCGGTCAAACACTACCCATAATCAAGATCTCTATCTAGATACGTGAATGACCTTACCATGAGTCTAAGAAAACTATCTAAGTAATTAAATGAAAATATCATAACAGAAATACATTAGACAATTGATACCAGAAAGCATACTTTCATTCATGAACAAGATGTTTACATATGTAAATTGCCTCGAGGGCATACATCTTTCAACAGTCCTTACACCCTTTTCTCGGTGTTCCATCAAGCTTCCTTGCTAAGACAATCGTCTCAATGTTTTCTTCGTGCTTGGAGCTTGCATGCAAAAGCTTCTCTGTGGAACTCAAAAGTATATCTTCTAGTGACGTATCCTCGATCGCCTCTTCCATGAGTTCCACTTGATCACAATCTTCATCCATGAACTCCTTCATGCTCTTTTTGGAGATCGAATTCAGCTCTCTCCTTTCCGACGTTAAGGGACAACTTCCCTCCCTTAACGTCTATCATCACTCCCGCGGTGGCTAAGAATGGACGTCCCTGGATAATGGGAATACATGCATCTTTCGACATATCCATAATAACAAAGTCGCATGGGATAATCATGTCACACACCTTCACCAGCACGTCCACCAAAATTCCCACGAGGTACTTGATTGTCCTATCTACGAGCTGAAGCATCAATCTCACGGGCTTTGGTTCTCACATCCCTAATATCTTGCTTATGCCCAATGGCATTAAGCTCACACTTATGCATAAGTAACATATCGCCCTTTTGATTGTCATATTTCCTATGGCGCAAGGGATGACGAAGCTTTCTGGATCTTAGAGCTTCTCAACGCTCTTCCTCTGCAGGATTGCACTGCAGTCCATGGATAGTACGACTCTTTCCCTTCTCCCTCTTGTCTTTATCAACTCCTTTAAGAATGTTGCATACGACGAGATCTCTTAGATGGCGTCCAAGAATGGGATCATTATATTCAGCTGATTCAACATATCGAAAAATTTCTCGTACTTTTCTTCAAGTTTCACCTTAGCCAATCTTAAAGGTAATGGAACCTTAGGGACATACACTCTTGGAGGCTCCGTTGGGGTGTCGCCATTAGATCTTTTAGTCTATTTCTCATTGGTTGGTTCCACAGCAGGTGATTCTACCAATTTATTGTCATCGAGCTCAATATCGATGCAAGGATCAACTTCCACCATTGGCTCCTTCTCCTTAGCAATTGCAATTGACAGGTCATCATTTTGTCTACCACTCCTTGTAGTAATGGCAATAACATTCCCTCGAGGATTCTGCTCGGTTTTGGCCTGGCATCTGCCCTTGTTGCCTATTTAGCTGTGCCACTTGCTCGGCCAACTGTGCAACCTGAGTTTTCATGGACTTTTGGTCCGTCACCAGTGCTGGATAGATGTTTGGAAGTATTCGTTTTTCTGTCCATATATGATAATAGAGATTCACAAACAATCCAATCCATAATCACTAAGCAAGAGTAGATAGATTAGAAATCAAAACAAATAAAAGAGAACAATTAAAACTAAATTAAAGAAAAGAAGTTTTACACCTTAATCCTCTGAAAAAGATCTGCAAAAATGGGTTCAGAGAACATCCCCGGTGTAGAGGGGAATAATCAGTATTTATACTACACCAAAATCCCCAAAAGCCCTCAAAAGTCGCTCTGACGGTACCCACTCGGGCTCAAACCCCTCGAAGGACGTAGCAGCATCAATAATAACGCGACCACATCACTAAAGAAGCGTAGAGGGGCAGAATACCCTACAGGTGACGCGACCGTGTGGCTGGGCCACGACCTACGTCATCTGGGGTTCAACTGCCCCAGATCTGATTTAAAACGGTTACATGGAGCGGTCGTTTGGTTTTAATGCGACCCGGGCTGACACGACCGCCTCGTCTCTATGACTCGACCGTGTCGTCTCAACTCTTCTCTTCCTTCAGCTCGTATGACGCTGTCGTTTGGCTTTTAGGGATGCGACCGTGTGGCACTGATATATTGTCTTGGGCTCTGGAAACATGGTCATTTGTGCTGACAATGTGACCGCATCATTCCCTCAATTGGATGGCTACCTAAGTGTCCTGGTTGAAGCGGTTGCGTTGATGGGCACACGCGATCGCGTCGAGCGTTTTTCAGCTCATTCTCCTCCATTTCTCTCCCCAATTGATCCTCGCTCCATTTTATCGCCTTTCTCTAGATTTTGATCCTAAAATTCTTAATTTTTCCTGCAATGCATGAGGAATACCAAAAAGTATGCAAGGGAACAAAAACGAGGAAAATAGCGAAAACAGCGGATGAAATGATATGAAACGAACATGGAAATAGTGTAAAATATGTGTAAATATGGCACACATCACTCGACCAGAGCATAATCAGCTGTCTACATGACCCCTCATCATCCTACATCAGCTATTATAACAGAAACATCTTCCAACAACTTCAGTGGTGAGAAAACACCCCGAAACAGAACTAGGGTTGACTTGGATGCATTACCAGTTAGGTTGACTCAAACCCAGCCCCTTGTTCATTTACATGCATGCATATACTTGAAAGTTCGTGTCATGAGTTTAATCCTTCAGATCAGGTCAATGTTCAGCAAAATAAGAATTTTTCATGTCAATACATGATGTAAGTGAAAAAGGTGAATTTATACATATAGGTAATCGTGGAAGTGTCAAAATTTTGAGTTATCATTAAATCGTGTAAAAAGTTTACTTTAAAAATGCCTAGAAAAAACAAAAGCACCACATATATGCAATTTTATAACTTTAAGTGCCTAAATTGTTTTTCTTGACGAATGACTCCGGCAAACAGTGAGGAGGAGCTAACAAGGACGCCTCTGATGACGTGGCGCACTGTCAGCTGATGGATGAGACATGTAGTAACTGGAACCCGGGTCAGGAAGATCCAAGTCCAAGCTACTGAGATGAAGCTTAACCTAACTTTAAGTCGTTCTGAGCTATCTGCCGAGCTATCTGCAACATAGACAATCATTGGGCATCGGGGGTCGGATCTGGGTTCTGACCCAAATCCACTCTGATGCTTAAGTCAGTACGAGACTTAATATGAATCAGGGCAGCCGTGACTGACCTATTGGGAGGTCGACTTGATAATGTCTCGCCGAGCTTTAGAGGAAGAAATATAAGTGGCAAAGTAAAGGAGATAAGTTATCAGCGTACCTAGTATTCAGTACCTCTGGCATGTGAACCCCTTTTCCGTCTTTCTTTTGCCTATTTATATTTGATGATTTCTCCTCAATACTGTTATTAATAATGGCTTTGCTTTTATAGCGGCACGATCCTCCTTGAAATGAGTGTAACGGATGTCCTCTTAACTCGCCATTATAAACTAATCATGTAATGCTAGCAGGACCCAATGGATGGATGAGCTGGCTCCTTGATTGGGTAAGAGCCTGCCTTTCTAGGTGGACATTTGGTCTATTGGGTCGAGGCCCCTCACTCCGAACAGGCCTCTCCTTCCCAGTGGAATATATCTCTCCACTTCATGGGCCGGCCCCATGTATCAACAATGGCCCCCATCATTTAGGCTCAAGCAGGCATGTTGATTGAGATTGAGTGATGTGAGACCTCATTAAATAGGTATGATAGTCAAAGTGGGAACATTAGATGTTCATGTTCCTTTGTGTGCATTGTATCCTTCTATTTGTGGTTACATTTGGGTGTGGTGTACATGGATGCTATTGGAGATGAGGTGGTACATGGGTGTGCTGATTGGTACAGGACAGACGCCTGGTGAAGGGTCACCAGACATTTGGCATTTCAGATATTTGATCTGTTGGCAGTGCCATTAGGGTCAGGCACGTGATGATCAATGACCTGGCACCTGCTCAGTGGTCCAGACGCCTGGTGTATGACCTACAGGCGCCTGCTCTTGAAGAGATAGTTTTACCATGCTCTATGTCCATTGGACCATATTTTTGCAGTCTTCTGGTGAACACTATACAGGCAGCTGCAGCATAGATCGGACGCCTGGTGGGTGTTCTTCAGTGTCTGATGGACAGTTGGACTCTCATTGTTCTGTACAGAAAGCTTTTGTCTGTACCGGCTTAGGAGTAGCGGTATGTGTATAGCTATTAGTGAGTTAAGGTGTGTGTGTGCGCGTGTGCATAGTAAAGAGGTCGGTGTGCCTAGTAATGGCTATTTGGTGATATCCTAGAAGTTAGATGGATAAGTGATGAGGGTGTTTTAGTCAATTCATAGGTTCATGGTTATCTTAGATAGGAGTGTAGAAGGGTGTGGAAGATTTGAGAGATTATTCTATTTAATTCAATCTTGCCTCATATTCAACCATCCTTTTCTTTCTCCTTCTCCATTCTATCTCATGGCCGAACCCCCCATGGGAGTTCATGGTGGCCGAGCACCACTTGGGCCACTCCATCCTCACTTTACACACTCAAGTAGCCTCCCTTTCTTCATTTGGGTGCATATGTGTCATTTGGGAGCTCAAGAAGAGAATGATTCAAAAGCAAGTTGGGAGCTTTGTTGTGATGGAGCTTGGAGGGATTTTTTAGAGGATGAAAGCAAGCATCTTGAGGTAGGAATCTAACTCCTATTAGTATAATTATTAGCATGGAATTTTTAATGATGGAGCTCTCATCCGTTGTAAAATGCAACTTCATGTTAAAGATCTCTCTTTTTATTATGTTGTGATGCCAAGTTAGCTCCTTAGCCATGTTTTTATGTCTTCATTGCACAATTTATAATTTTGGTGAAGTATGCATGCTTGGGTTGCCGCCTTCTCAAGGAATCATGTGCAAGCTATTAGCATTAGGGCCTTATGGTGGCTGTTTTTAAAGTCAGTTTCTGCTGCAACTTTGTCTATACATAAACTTTATGTGGAAAAATATAATTCGGAAAGCTTATGAAGTCCCTTACAACTTTCGTTTATTAACCATGGCCTAATTCTGTATAAATCTTGACTTAAACACTGAAATACACGGATGTATCAGTTTCTGTCAGAATCTGCATACTGTTACCAAAAATGGTAGAACTCCCATTATAGTGATTCAACAGATATAATGTTGGTCAATTTGAAAATCTAACTTCAATATATACAACTTTCGTGTTTTGCCCTCATTTAGATTCTCACTGTAAGTTAATGTAAATGAGGAATCTTTAGAGCTCAACAATTCTGTCTAAAACAGAATCTGTACATTGTGGTGGTTCAGTCCATATCAAATAGCTTAGTTGCTCTAAATTTATTATATTTGATATCTGAGAAGAAGAATTCATTATCTACAACTTTCATTTTGTAAGTTTTACGAAATTCGTAAAGGAAATGGATGATATTTGCCATTGTTTATGAATGTTTACATTTTTCCTGCAACTGAGATGTTAAAGTGATGTTCTAAACTATGTATTGTTGTTAATTTGTGTTGGAGGATGGCACATGTTTGGCATGGCATGCGGTGTTGATGTTGTGATGGAATTTGTGATGGGCTTGGCACGTAAGTGCATGACCCTTTTGTTGATAATGAAAGAAATGATGGAAGGAAAATAATACGACAATGAGTGTCCATGCCTCACATGCCCCTATCAAGACATGCATGTGTGAATGTTCTAAACTTCTTTATGTTATTGTCTTACAACCTTTCATACGTGGTCACTATTATGCACACTTACTCTTGATGCACATTTATCTTTATGTCACACCTGTGAAGTTGCATAAAGAATAATTGTTGAATAAATAAACTCTTAGAATGTTTCATTCCTCTCTAAGGAGGGTGACCTCCCGAGATACGGTTTGGGGGAAATATGAGTAACGTGTGGGCATGAGGACTGGACAGTAAGGAGATATATTTATATGTATATATATGTATGTATGTGTGTGTGTGTGTGTGTATGTGTGTGTGTATATATATACACACATGAGGAATATGGAGGTGAGCTGACATCATAGATTCGGCCTCCATGTGCTGTCAGCAATTTGAGACCCAAAAAACATTTTTTTTAATTTTTTTTCAGTATGTTCTACTACTTGTTAACTAGCTTCTCACCAATTTTCAAGTCAATCCAACACCGTTTGAGCCCCCATCCATGCGTTTCAAAAAGATTGCGCCGGCAGTTTCCAAAATTTGAGCTACCTTTTTGAAACGCATGGATGGGGGCTCAAACGGTGTTGGATTGACTTGAAAATTGGTGGGGAGCTAGTTAACAAGTAGTAGAACATACTGCAAAAATTTTAAAAAATTTGTTGTTAGGGCCTCAAATCGCTGACAGCGCAGGAAAATTTCTTGCGCTGTCAGCTCATGCCCATATTCCTCTATATACATATCCATATATACATACATATATATACATATACACATATACATATATACATATATATATAGACATATACATATATACATATATACATATACATATATTTTTTTTTTGTGAAAAGTAAGCCAGATCTTTATTAAGTGAAAATATGTATACAAGATTTACAAGGCAAAGTAGCAAGGTGGGATAGAATGAGGTTTCAGAAGAGAGAGGATAGGACACAAGCGTCGTCACTCTCTACTAATGATTCCTCATCAAATCCCCCCCTACGCAAAAGAATGGTACCTAGAGCAATGGAACCAATATGGTATCACAACAAAGACACATCACAACCAACCTAGCCAAACATCATAGAGCTCAACCATTATCTCTGAACGTCCAGTTGGCACAGACCCTAGCCTCACCCTCATTTGTTGGTTCAAGATCTCCCACAGCCACCCTGACATCAGCAGCAATCTCCTCAAAAAGTATTGTCTTGCCAATTTCTTTCATCTCAAATATTCTCCTGTTTCTCTCCCTCCAAATGTGCCATACACATGCCGACAGAACAATTTTACCAAGTGTACTGAGGCAATTTTTCCCACCAAAATGTAACAGGAAATAGTTCCCAACTTCCACCAGAGAGGATCCAATATCCGTAAGTATATTGAGTTTGAGCATAGCCCTCTTCAAAATGTAGCGAGAATAACTGCAATCAAAAAACAGATGCCCCACATTTTCGTCAACTTTTTCCGCACACAAAACACAGTTTGTAGGATGGTTAAGTCCCCATCTGCTTATAACATCTCTAGTTAGCAATTTTCCCTTGAAAGCACGTAGGAGTGCCAAAGACATCTTTGGTACATGATTTCTATACCAAACCAGCTTGTGGTAGGGAAAGATAGTACCTGGAGAGCGAGCCCCCTCCCAAGCTTGAGAGAACCGGAAGGGATCCCCCGGGATCCATGCCCAGCGGTCAGCCCCAGGCCGCAACTTAATGCCCTGCAAAACCGGTTTTAGATGATGAATGGCCGAATCTTCAATCCAAGAGCCAGACGCCCAATACTCATGCACTTTCTTCCTCATGCAATCCGGTGGAACATCATATAAATATTTAAGAGGACCACAATCAAGCCAATTGTCAATCCAAAATAAAGTAGACTTCCCATCTCTCACATTTCTTTTAATTAATTTCTGTGAGATATCACGACATTTCAACATATGTTTCCAGGTTCCAGATTGTGTAGCCGTCATTTGTGCCGCATAAAATTCACCCAAATCATCATACCTGGACTTCATTTGCTCTGCCCAGATACTATCAGAAGTCAGGTATCTCCAAGTAAGTCTAATACCAGATGCAACATTAAGATCCTCAAGCAATCTAATACCAACCCCACCCTCCTCTTTAGGAGTACAAATCTCCTTCCACGCCCAAGCTTTAGAATTGCCCCAGATGAAGCGTCTGCATAAAGTAGAGATAGTGCGCAAAATAGTTTGGGGGAGTTTAAATGCTTGCATCCAAAATGCAACCATGCCATAAATGACGGTCCTTACAAGCTCAATGCGGCCCGAGATGGATAGCAAGGTTGATGTCCAGCCCATCAATCGTTTTTTGCATTTATCAATAAGCCTACTATACATAGGAGTCTTTGGGTATTTTGAAGAAAGGGGCAAGCCCAAGTAGGTGGTAATGGTGGTAGCAATTTTAATGCCCAAAAGATCTGCCAACTCCTGCTTAAATTTTACTCCCTTGCTGAATAGAGCAGAGCTCTTCTCCCAGTTTACTTGCAAGCCCGTATAACTTGAGAACACTGTAAGGAGTGTTTTAATACCTGAAAAAGACTTTCGATTTGCACGGCAAAAGACAAGAAGGTCATCAGCAAAAAGAAGGTGGGAGATGGTACCAGAGCGCTTCATAGGATCGATATGCCGTCTATTAAGAGCTTTAGCCATAAGGACAGAGAATGCCTCCATAACGATGACGAACAAGTACGGGGAAAGTGGGTCTCCTTGCCGAATACCTCTGTTGCCAGTAAAAAAGCCTACAGGAGATCCATTTATAATAACTGAGAAGCTCGCCGTTGATATACATTCACGGACCCAGCCAATAAAGATATTTGAAAACCCCGTTGATATATATATGTATATATATATATATATGTATAGAGCGATCTTCTGTTGCGAAAAAACCCATGCGAAAGCCGTGCGAAAACAGTTTTTTTATTTTTTTGAAATTTTTTTTTCAAAAATTCTTTTTTTGATGTTTAATCCATACAAATATATACCCCAGGGAAAATAATGGGTGAACCCGTTGGGCATTAGAGCACCCATCCACCCGTTACAAATTTAACGGTCTCAAAACGTGCGAATTTGATGAAGTGCCTTGATCGAAGGCCAAATGACATTATTTCTCAACCATTATTTTTTGAGGGGGGTATAACAACATATAATGAGGGTGGAAAAAAGAATTTTTGAAAAAAAAAATTCAAAAAAAAGATAAAAACATTTTCGCACCGTGCGAAATGTTCTCATTTGAAAATTTTCCTATATGTATATATGTATATATGTATATGTATATGTATATATATATATATATATGTATATATGTATATGTATATGCATATTTATGTATATATGTATATGTGTGGCTGACACCCCTGATCCTGACATCCTCGTCCGAAGCTTCCGCTGACAGTTGAGCCAGCTCAACGCGTTGAGTCAGCACGCCAGGTCAGCCTCACCTAATCGCCTCCATCAGGTATAAATACCCCTCCGCCTTCAACATGGTGGGGGGCTGGCAAATTATCTCTCAATCACATTATTCACACACAAGACCAAAGGCCTTCCATATCTTTGTTCTTTTACATCCGATAGCTCGTCACATACGGTCGACTTACTCTTAGTCCGACATGCGTGCCTGGCCCCCGTTTTAAGTCCTATTACTAACTTAGGCATCGGAGAGGCTAAGAGTTGGACCCCAACCCGACCTTTCTGACGAGCTGCTCCTTGTGCAGGTCAGCCCGCCGTCACGAACTGCGCTCCGCCCTTACCTCCGACAGTGCGGCCGTAAGGCAGAGTCCTTGGGGAATTGATTCTATGGTCGGCCTTCGTAGTGTGCTCAGCCTCTTCACTACACTAATCACCTGTCAAATAGCCTACCTTAGTCCCACTATAAACATAACCACCGTACCCTTGGTTCCCCGTGATACAAATTCATTATACGTGAGTTTTACCCCGCAACAATTGGCGCCGTCTGTGGGAACGAAGGGTCACACCCATGTCAAATCTCATACCAATCAACCGAAACCCTGACCATGGCAAGGATCCCATGGACCAAGAATCACACTCTCACCCAATGACTCCTGCGACTAATCCACCCCCTGAGGTGGAGGTCGAGACAGTCCAGGCCTCGGCCCGTGCAGTACAGCAGAGCTTCGAGGCCTTCACTAAGATGATGGCAGGCTTTGCAGCGACCAGGACCGAAACGCCCCCGGCCCCTCTGAGCCCCCAAACGTGAGGTGAAATCTTCACCCTCAGTTCGATGAAGAAGTTGGGGACAAAGGGCTCACCGAGGAAATAGCGGCCCAACAAAGGCTCTTGGAGGAAGAAATGGAGATCGCGCGACTGTGAAGGTGCCAGGAAGAAGCGACTGCCGCTCAGAGGCATCTAGATGAAGCGGCCGAGGCTTCCCGGCAAGCCCGCCTCGACGAGGAAGCCGCTCGTCGCCAACTCTGTTTCATCACCGCAGAGCGCGAGAGGCTAAGGCGGGAGAATAAGGAGAATCGGGAGATCCCGAAAATGTCGACCTCGGGCCGACGACGAAGGATCATGCGTAGCCCGACATCCGTTGATTCCCCGCCTCGAGGGAGGAGCCCTTCGCGATGGCCCCTCTCCTCGCCGGAGCAAGGAGACCGCCGCCACAGATGCCGAGACCGAAGCTACACCCCAGATTGCTTCGGCAAGGAAGCCATCCGTCAACAACTCTACTTCCTCGTCACAGAGCATGAAAGGCTCCGGAGGGAGAAACGGGAGCATCGGGAGATCTCGGAGGTGTCGACTTCGGGCCGGTGATACAGGAACGCCCGTAGTTCGCCCTCGACCGGGTCACCGCCGCGCGGAAGGAGTCCACCTCGACGACCACCTCCTCCCTTCCCAGGGCACGATGACCGTCGGGAGCTAAGGCGAGATCAAAGCCGAACCCTGGATAGGCGGAGAGAGCGCACGCCTGAGCGCCCTACTTATCCTGAGGAGGCCACGCCGCTGACGCGGTGGATTACTTCGGCCCCGAGACCCGTAAGGTTCAAGGCCCCCCACTTGGCCACCTACAGCGGAAAAGGCGACCCCCTCTCACACGTGCAACAATACCGAGGGACGATGGAGGCACATGATGTAGATGACGCATTCCTTTGCCGGCATTTCTCGTAGAGTCTGCAGGACACAACACTGGAATGGTACTACAGCTTGCCTGCAAGATCCATCCGGAACTTTGGCAAGCTATCTCACAAATTCTGCCAGGAGTTTCGGGCCGGTTGCACAAGGAAGAAGCACGCGGACTACCTCTACACAATAATCCAAAAGGCATGGGAGACGATTAGGAAGTACCTGTGCCGCCTCCAGGACAAGAGGCGGAGTGTGGTGGCCTACGGCTACGAAGTCCTCATGCTGGCCTTCAAAGCCGGGTTGAGGAACCGAAGCCTCCACAAATCCTTGCTCCGAGACCCGCCTGCCGACTACGACGCGCTGCGCTAGTTGCTCAGGCGGAGAGGTACACGTTGAGCGAGGAGGCTCTCGGGGCAAAGAACCAGGGCGCCAAGGCGGGGACATCCCAATGCGAGCCTCGGCCCCATCCCAGGCCGAGACTAGATGATAGGCCCCGGGGCCGCGACCAGCTGGCTCAGCCGAGGCGTGACCCAGTGGGGCGTCGTCCGCAAGATCGACCGGGCCCAGCGCGAGAATTCATCCCCGCCAGAGAACCTACACGGGCGGTCCTGAGGTTGGAAGGACCACTACGGGCTCAATATACGCAACTCAACGCCCCAATGATTGAGGTTTTGGCCGCGGCGACAAGGGCCGGACTGCTACCTGACCCACCTAGAGAAATGAAGTCGGACCCGATGAGGCGAGATGTCTGGAAGTATTGCCGGTATCACCGGGACCACGTTCATGATACCGACGATTGCTTCATCCTCAAGAGGGAGATCGAACGGTTGATCCAGGCGGGTCACCTTAGGGGCTTCGTAGAGGGCAGGGGCTGATCCAAGAGGAGAGGGCCCCGCGAGGAGCACGAAGGCCAGACCCACCACCAGGCAACGAGCGGGAGGAGCCACGCCCACCCAGGTCGGTCATGCGCATAGATGTGATATGCAGAGGGCCATCCTTGGGGGGAGCGTCGTCGTCGAGCAAGAAGGCGTACGCGTGGCATGTAATGGCGGCGGACCTCGGCGGTGATGCGAAGCGGAGAAGGGTGGCTCGACCCCCCATTACTTTCACCAATGAATACCTGGAAGGAGTCGAGCTGACGCATGACAACGCCATCATCATCGAGGCTCAGATCGGGACGGCCGTCATCAGACACCTCCTGATCGACACTGGAAGGTCTTGCGACATTCTATTTATGTCGACGGTTGAGAAGATGTGGCTGAAGTAGGCAGACCTGAGGCCTTGCACTGGGCCCATTGTCGGATTCACTGGCCACTCAGTTTCCATTGTGGGGGTGATCACCTTGTCGGTGTCGCTTAGAGAGGAACCAAGGGTCTTCACTCGCATGACGCAGTTCGTTGTCGTCGACATTGCGTCGGCGTACAACAGGATCATAGGGCAACCATACATGACGTCCATTAAGGCGCTCCACAGCCTGCTCCATCAGATGGTCAAATTCTAAACGCTGCGAGGGGTGGGGTTCATGCGGGGGATCCAGAAGCTATCCAGGAGCTGCTACGTGGGGTCGACCAAGCATAAGGGTCCAGAGCAGGCGTTATCGGTCGACCTCCTTGATGAAAGAGAGGACTATTATGACCAGCAGCCTACCCCTGCAGAGGAGGTCGAAGAAGTGTCCATGGCCGCGGAGGAAGGCAAGACTGTCTCTATCGGCACGAAGCTCCCGGTCTCTCTGAGGGCGGCCCTCATCTGCCTCCTCCGAGAGAACGTGGACATATTCGCCTGATCGCCCTCAGACATGCCAGGGGTCGACCCGGCGGTAATCTTCCACAAGCTGAAAGCAGAACATGAATCTCGACTGGTTTGGCAGTAGAAGAGGAGTGCCGGAGGAGAGAAGATGAGGGCAGCCGACGAAGAAGTGGAGCGGCTTCTCCAGGCCAAGTTTATCAGGCCGGTGGACTATCCGGATTGGCTCGCCAACGTCGTCTTGGTGAAGAAGGCCAATGGGAAGTGGCGCATGTGTGTCGACTTCACGGATCTCAACAAGGTGTGTCCGAAGGACAGCTTCCACCTCCCAAGGATCGACCACTTAGTCGACTAGGCGTCCGGTTACGAGTTGTTGAGCTTTATGGACGCCTTCTCAAGCTACAACCAGATCCCGATGGCGAAGGAGGATGAGGAAAAAACGTCCTTCATCGCTGGCAGGGGCACCTTATGTTACACAAAGATGCCCTTCGGACTGAAGAACGTCGGGACGACCTACCAGCAGATGGTGGACAGGATATTCAGCTCGCAAGTTGGGCGGAATCTGGAGGTCTACATCGACCACATGCTGGTTAAGAGCAAGAGAGACTCGGACCACCTCGTTGACCTGCGGGAGACATTCCAGAAGGTGCGCCAGTATGACCTGAGGCTGAACCCAGCGAAGTGCATCTTCGACGTGCAGTCGGGGAAATTCATTGGCTTCATGATAACGAAGCGAGGGATTGAGGCGAACCCCGACAAGGTGTCGGCCCTCGTCAATATGGCAGAGCCACAGACCATCTGGGACTTGCAGCGACTGAACAGCCGGATCCAGCGCTGGAGAGGTTCTTGTCGAAGTCTGCGGAGAGATCGCTCCCCTTCTTCAGAGTCCTACGCACGGCCTTCGACGAAGCGAAAATCAACAGGAAAGTGATCCAATGGGATGACGACTGCGCTCGAGCATTCATGGAGATGAGGGCTTACCTGCAGAGCCCGCTGCTGCTCGCCAAGCCGGAGGAGGGAGAACAGCTGGGGTTGTACTTGGCCGCCAATGAAGAAGCCGCCAGCTCCGTCTTAATCAAAGAGGAGAAGGGCGTGCAGTGTCCAGTCTACTATGCGAGCCAGATTCTTCGAGAGGCAGAGACTCGTTACAGCCCCATCGAGAAGGTTGCCTATTGTCTGGTCACAACGGCAAGGAAGCTCTGACCGTATTTCCAGGCCCACCCCATCGTTGTGCACACTAACATGCCCCTCGAAAAGAACCTGAAGAGGTTAGAGCGGTCGGGCAGAATGCTAAATTGGAGTGTCGAGCTCAGCAAGTTTGACATAACCTATAAAGCCCGGACGACAATCAAGGGCCAGGCACTGGCGGACTTCGTGGTGGAGTGTACTGTAGAGGACCTACCGGACGAGCGGCCAGGCGCACCACCGGCGGCTGCGTCCCAGAGAGTGATGGGAGTAGCCGGATCCTCGAGGCCTGACCAAGGAGACATGGGCAGGTTGTGGACCATTCATGTCAACGGGTCGGCCACCGGATCTGGGACGGGGGCAGGCATCGTCATCCAAACACCGGACGGGTGCCTGCTGGAGTATGCCCTACGCTTCGGCTTCCCAGCAACCAACAACGTTGCAGAGTACGAGGCCGCAGTCAATGGGCTGAAGCTCTGTCGAGCCATAGGGGCGACGAACGTGCTGTTATTGAGTGATTCACGGCTCGTTGTCCAGCAGGTCCAAGGGAGCTTCGAGGCCCGGGAGGGGATGATGAAGCGCTACCTCAAGCGCATCCAGGCCGAGCTCTAGAAATTCAAGAGAGCGGAGGTCCAGCACCTACCTCGCTTCAACAACATCCGAGCCAACGCCCTGTCGAAGTTGGCATCCTCCTCCCTGGACGAGATTGGAAAGGCCATCTATGTCGAGAATCTGCTGACGCCCACCATTGAAGAAGAAGACTTGATATGCATCGGCCAGACGAGGACGTGGATGACTGATCGCTCCAAAATGCAACCCAAGAGCACAACCTAGTCAAAAACTTGGTCGGCCTCGGATATACACCCGGAGAACGATTGTAGTTTTACCGCAAGCGCATGGTGTAGTGGCGAGCGGGTATCGAACACGAGGAGGTGGTGTTGGCTCCAATCTATCCTAGGTTGGTTTGACTACGAACGTTTTATTGGTGGAGATTGTTATGGTATAATGTAATGGCAATGGTGATGGATGTCGGTGTCGGAGATAGAGAAATCGGTCAGATATCGATTCAAATACAATACAATAAAAGAGTCTAGGGCTAGGGAATCCCCATTACGGATCGTCATTCGTCATTGTGAATAATGAATCTCAATATTACTAGGCTTGCGTTGAGGTGAACTAGTCGTAACTGAATAGAGAACCAAGCTCACACTCTCGCGCTGTTGCCGGTCTATAGCAAACCTAGATTAGAGCCCACTCTCGTGCAAACCCTAACATAATCCACTAGCATTAGGATCGACATCATTGTCCACTCGCTTCTCGAGCCCACTCTCATGCAAACTCGTGTCACGATCTAGGTTGTGATAGTTCGTATTCGTCCAATCTCTTACAAACGAATATTGGTATAGATTTACAATTAAAAATCCTAGCTTTGGTCCAATCTCTTGCAAACCAAATCTAGAGAAATCCAATTGTAAATCTAAATCGAATTTCTAGGCCTTCCCATCGATTAGAATCCAATCTCTTGCAAATCCCAAATTGATGGAAATCCCTAGCTATCCGTAGTAAATCAATCACAACCTAACCTCCTAGCAATTCTAGCAATTTAGAAATTCATTCATCACAAATATGAAATTAGATCCATAGGGTTCATCCCCAAACCCTAGAACAACAAATCTACTCTAGCATAGCAATAAGGATATGAGAATCAATAGAAATCATTGCTTGCATACAAAAAGATAGAAAAACAAAGATTCAAATAAAAAGAAGAAAATACTTAGCTTGATGAAGATCTTCAATCCAAAATACAAGCTTTTAGATCCAAGAGGGGGCCTAGGGCATGGCCTAACCTCTAAAATAATCCTAAGAAAAACATATGGGGGCTAAGAAAACATAATGGGGATCTCCCCTAATGGTGGCTACAAAACCCTTATATAGTCTCCCAAAACCCTAGCAAATAACCCTAGAAAACCCCTCAAATTCGTGCCCAAAAATAGCCCAAACCGCAACTTAAAATCTGGGCCCGTCGCCGACTCGGCCGAGTGGAACATGTGACTCGGCCGAGTGGAAATTCCAGCACTGCAGTGTCAACTTGCAGAAATTCTCCAGATTTCATCCGACCTCTGATTTGCGCGTTCTTGGCGGCGTTGGAATCGTCATGAAGTCTACTATCCATAAAAAATATGAGAAAAATACTTTGATTGCTGGAATGATAGCAGATTTCAAAAGAGTGAGAGGCTGTCTGAAAATCTGGGCGTTGCGTGTCCTCGGCATCACTCGGCCGAGTGGACTTCTCTACTCGGTCGAGTGGGCTTCTCTACTCGGCCGCGTGACAGACCCTGTAAAATTCCAGTAAGTCAGGGGTCTTGGGGGTCTGTCTTCGGAGGTGACTCGGCCGAGTGGCTTTACTCACTCGACCGAGGGGCATTCGGTACTCGCCCGAGTCGGAACCGTCAAAAGCCTGTACATTTCCAGTAAGTCGGCCTCTTTTGATGGTGGATTTCTCATGCCACTCGGGCGATGCGATTTTCTTACTCGGCCGAGTGGGATATCGTCTCTTGGCCGAGTGCACGCCCAATTCCTTCAGTTGGAACGTGTCCGGTCTGGTCGGCCGAGTGGTCTTCTTGCTCGGCCGAGTGAGTGCTCCACTCGGCCGAGTGGCATGCTGTAAATACCCAATCTCCTCTGTTTCTCCTCCTCGTCGCTCCTACGGAGTTTCTTCTTCCACCCGTCTCCCATCGCCGAATAGCCCTCAAAAGAGCCTTGGGTGACGCTCCGGAGTGGGTGCAAGTCCCTTAAGCTCATTTTTGCTCCCGATCGCTCCATATTTCCTGAAATCCGACAAAAACAAGAAATAGTGAAAAGTAACGCAATATCGTCGAATACTCGTGAAAATCGCAATATGAGCAATCGAAATGGCGTGAAAACATGCAGAAAAAAGGTGTAAAATATGGACCGATCAAAATCCTCCAAGCTTCCCTCTTACTCGTCCTCGAGGAAGATAAGTAGAGAGACGAACTCGGGAGATGAAAATAAAGAAAATGAAATGAAAAAGAAAGAACACGAGGTGGAAGGGGTCGCTAGATTCTTCTCTCAGATCTCAAGCCATAAGCTACACATCACGATAACTTGGAAAATACAAATCACATGCTGTAAGGATTTCATATCTTACATAAACATGGTACTTGCAAGCTTTTAAGAACAACAAAAGGGATTCTCTAAATTCATACAATCAATTCATATCTACATCACGCATTTCATAGGATTTAATATACAAATGTTGGCGATGCACTTTTCAATCAAGAGTTATAACTGAAGCATATAAAAAATCACACCAAGCATGCAATAGAGAATGGAATAAATCATGGCATTCACATATTTATATCGATTCATAAGAAATCTCCATAACTAAAGTATTTTGCTAAGTTTCAGCATTATCAAACTTCATCATTCTTGCACCTCTCCACTCTAATGTCGTACTCACTCATATGGTCAAATGAATTCAACCCCCCCAAGCTTAGCTTGAGGCATCGCATCTAAAGGAATATGATAGTGAAAAATGGGATTTTTGCCTTGGTTTTCCCAAGTATTTTGTGGCTCCAATAATGAGATAGAGAAATATATTTTTTTTCTTTTGGACTTTGTTTCTCATTTTTCTTCTTGGATTTTTGTAGGAGCAATTTGATTTGTATTTTTGGATTTTGGCTCCTTTTTGGCTTTTTGGACTTTTTGGAGCTAACTTTTCTTTTGTGGGGATTTTTGGGAAATAGATGCGATATAAGTAGCTTTAGGAGGTGAACTCAAGTGACATGTAGAGAATAAAAAGATATATGTGGAGAAAGAAATAATGTAACACTCGGTTCACTCTAAGATGTGCACGAACGGTTCAATAAGATAATACATCAACTAAAACTCATATGTAAGCATGGATATTCTCAATCATCTCAATAAAAAGTGAAGTCAAACGGTAAAGTCTACAACCATATCAGGCATGCAACAGAAGGTGAATAAGACAATAAAACTGATGCTTCAGATATACTAATGATGCGTGAATCTTGGTGCATTTCCAACAAAAGCATCCCAAACACTAATCCATACATTCAGCTTCAATTAATATCATGCATTCATGTGATGAATCATTAAAAGAAATGATAAGCAAGCACATGTGAATAGTAAGACTATGGAATACGCTAAGTAGCATGGCAAGGAATAATAAGCATCATGATGGTTGCTAAAGCAATAAGAGATATCATCATAAGGAACGCATCTAGCAAAAGAAGAGAAAGGAAAATAAAGAAATAAGAAAAGATAAAAGAGAGGAAAGAAAAGAAAACCAAGCACACAATATGATGCATGAACACACATAAAAGGAAAATAAGATGGAAAATTCAAAAAGATGATGCAAAATTTTGAAAAATTTAAAAACCCCTAAAATAAAGTAAAAATGCAACTAATGCATCTAAATGGCATGGAAATGCACTCCCCCAAGCTTAAACTTCACATTGTCCTCAATATGATCATAATGAAAGAATATGAGGAACAACGATAATAATAAGGGGGTGAATGAAAAATGATGAAATGGATGACATGAAATCCTAATGCAACTACATGCACATACAATGATGCATGAGAGCGCTTTCCCCCAAGCTTATACCAAACAATCCTATTCAAATGACTCGATCAAAAATGTCACGGCTTTGCAAAGCGTGATCAAGTCAAACGAATAAGAAAGTAAGGTTTCACTTGAAAGAAATGCTCGAATGTGGTGAGTAAAAAGGATGTGGCGTATCAAAATATGGAGAGGGGAATTAATATATATAATGGGTTCGGGGTGTAAAAGTTTTGTTGCCGTCATATGAGGTGATATTTATTCAATCAAATCTATACGGTCCTCTCGCAGTCGAGAGAATTCGTGTTTATTCAAAGCATAAAAATTTCTACACTACTGGATTGATATCACCTATAGCAAAAGGCGGATCCAGTATCTTTGCCGGTGCAGGCAATTGCTCCAACTGCTCCTTCCGTGGCTCTGCCAGATGCATGTGTCTATGGACTCCAACGAACTCTAGCAATGCATCCTCCAGCATTCTCACAAGGACTCCACATGTACCCTGCAGAGAATAGGATGCATCAGTTCGCTGCAAAAAATTCACCCTCGTAATAAAAGTATTCCAAAGAGGATCGTCTATAGAAATATATGAAATAAATAGTGGTGGACGATACTTCCCTGGAAATAATTCAATATCCTCTTGTTCTTTGATAGCTATCTCCGTGGTGTCCTCTCTCAGCTGCTCAGGTAAATCTGGATCATAGGTGTGGACCTCTTCGATAGGCTTGTCAAACTGTGACACGTCCAAGCATACCTCCGATCCATAATCGTACGTGCACTGTAAAAGGTATGACGTGTCAAAAATATCTGAATCAAAGTAAACATCAAATGGAATACATGATTCAGAAATGGAATGGGTAAAAATATCTCCCTGAGTGGGAGTAGTAAGCTCTGTGGGATAGTCCTCGACGTCAGTGGAAGGATGAGGTGGCTGCGGGAGCTCTAATGGAGGAGAATAGTGCTCGGGATCCTCATGAATGGCTATGTCCTCGTCCCGATGTACGACCTCCTCGATGATAAGCTCTGGCTCTATATGTAAGGCCTCCTCAAAAGCATGCTCGGGCTCCGCATGTGAGGCCTCCTCGTCAATATGCTCTGGCTCGACAGTGTGCTCCTTTGCCTTCTCATCAACTATTAATGTGGGCTCTCTCTGGAATGGTGATGTTGGCTGCTCAAGTGTGTAAGCTTGTGGGGATGTATCATGTGGAGGGGAATGCCCGCAAGTAATCCGAAAATATAGTCTATCCCCTTCAAGACTGACATGGATGTCCTCCTCAATTGTTCCTGCAGCTGAAACACGGTTCATAACAAAATCTGCAAATCGTAGCTCAAATGCATCACCTGCTGTAATGCTCTCTGAACCGGTGAACCTCACTGACTCCAAGAGACCCTCCAATAATCTCTGAAATCCATCCTCCTCTGGCTGCACTGGTGGCTCAATTTCTGCTTCCTCCACTGTACCTTCGTCCATCCACTCTTCATATGCAACAGCTGTATTGTAGGATGTGGGATCGACGGCGGCACATTCTGGCTCTGGCAATATGATTGGAGATGCTTCTTGCCCATAAGATGAAGGAACAGAACTGATATCTTTGGGAATCGTCGCAACCTTAAACATGAGCGCATTCATTTCAAGTTGCCTCTTCACCCGTTCCAATAGAAGGTTACTCTTTTCAAGCTCGGCTTGCATTTCAACCTGGTGTGCATGCATCTCATCAAAAAAGATCCTTTTTCTCTCATCAAGCTCGGGCCAGTGCATCTCCTCAAAAAAGTATTCTCCCATTTGAGCACTCTGATCAAAATAGTATCCTCCCGTCTGAGCACTCTGATCATAATAGTATTCTCCCATCTGAGCACTCTTATCAAAATAGTAATCTCCCATCTGAGCACTCTGATCAAAATCTGTGGTCCACGTAGTATAATCCATAGCACCTGATCAACAAAGATAAATACCTGGAGAAAAGATATCAGTGGCACAAAAGAATATAGAAATGATAATAACGGTGGCGGGGTGAAAATTTCCTTTTGTTAGTTTTTTTTTCTCGCAGTCTAATCAACCTAATTGTGACAAATTGGCACCCAACGGAAAATACCTCCCCGGCAACGGCGCCAAAAATTTGATCGCTCCAAAATGCAACCCAAGAGCACAACCTAGTCAAAAACTTGGTCGGCCCCGGAAATACACCTGGAGAACGATTGTAGTTTTATCGCAAGCGCACGGCATAGTGGCGAGCGGGTATCGAACACGAGGAGGTGGCGTTGGCTCCAATCTATCCTAGGTTGGTTTGACTACAAACGTTTTATTGTTGGAGATGGTTATGGTATAATGTAATGGCAATGGTGATGGATGTCGGTGTCAGAGATAGAGAAATCGGTCAGATATCGATTCAAATACAATACAATAAAAGAGTCTAGGGCTAGGGAATCCCCATTACGGATCGTCATTCGTCATTGTGAATAGTGAATCTCAATATTACGAGGCTTGCGTTGAGGTGAACTAGTCGTAACTGAATAGAGAACCAAGCTCACGCTCTCGCGCTGTTGCCGGTCTATAGCAAACCTAGATTAGAGCCCACTCTCGTGCAAACCCTAACCTAAGCCACTAGCATTAGGATCGACATCATTGTCCACTCGCTTCTCGAGCCCACTCTCGTGCAAACTCGAGTCACGATCTAGGTTGTGATAGTTCGTATTCGTCCAATCTCTTGCAAACGAATATTGGTATAGATTTACAATTAAAAATCCTAGCTTTGGTCCAATCTCTTGCAAACCAAATCTAGAGAAATCCAATTGTAAATCTAAATCGAATATCTAGGCCTTCCCATCGATTAGAATCCAATCTCTTGCAAATCCCAAATTGATGGAAATCCCTAGCTATCCGTAGTAAATCAATCACAACCTAACCTCCTAGAAATTCTAGCAATTTAGAAATTCATTCATCACAAATATGAAATTAGATCCATAGGGTTCATCCCCAAACCCTAGAACAACAAATCTACTCTAGCATAGCAATAAGGATATGAGAATCAATAGAAATCATTGCTTGCATACAAAAAGATAGAAAAACAAAGATTCAAATAAAAAGAAGAAAATACTTAGCTTGATGAAGATCTTCAATCCAAAATACAAGCTTTTAGATCCAAGAGGGGGCCTAGGGCATGGCCTAACCTCTAAAATAATCCTAAGAAAAACATATGGGGGCTAAGAAAACATAATGGGGATCTCCCCTAATGGTGGCTACAAAACCCTTATATAGTCTCTCAAAACCCTAGCAAATAACCCTAGAAAACCCCTCAAATTCGTGCCCAAAAACAGCCCAAACCGCAACTTAAAATATGGGCCCGTCGCCGACTCGGCCGAGTGGAACATGTGACTCGGCCGAGTGGAAATTCCAGCACTGCAACGTCAACTTACAGAAATTCTCCAGATTTCATCCGACCTCTGATTTGCGCGTTCTTGGCGGCGTTGGAATCTTCATGAAGTCTACTATCCATAAAAAATATTAGGAAAATACTTTGATTGCTGAAATGATAGCACATTTCAAAATAGTGAGAGGCTATCTGAAAATCTGGGCGCTGCGTGTCCTCGGCATCACTCGGCCGAGTGGACTTCTCTACTCGGTCGAGTGGGCTTCTCTTCTCGGCCGCGTGACAGACCCTGTAAAATTCCAGTAAGTCGGGGGTCTTGGGGGTCTGTCTTCGGAGGTGACTCGGCCGAGTGGCTTTACTCACTCGGCCGAGGGGCATTCGGTACTCGCCCGAGTCGGAACCGTCAAAAGCCTGTACATTTCCAGTAAGTCGGCCTCTTTTGATGGTGGATTTCTCATGCCACTCGGGTGATGTGATCTTCTTACTCGGCCGAGTGGGATATCATCTCTTGGCTGAGTGCATGCCCAATTCTTTCAGTTGGAGCGTATCCGGTCTGGTCGGCCGAGTGGTCTTATTGCTCGGCCTAGTGAGTGCTCCACTCGGCCGAGTGGCATGCTGTAAATGCCCAATCTTCCCCGTTTCTCCTCCTCGTCGCTCCTACAGAGTTTCTTCTTCTTCCACCCGTCTCCCATCGCCGAATAGCCCTCAAAAAAGCCTTGGGTGACGCTCCGGAGTGGGTGCAAGTCCCTTAAGCTCATTTTTGCTCCCGCTCGCTCCATATTTCCTGAAATCCGACAAAAACAAGAAATAGTGAAAAGTAACGCAATATCGTCGAATACTCGTGAAAATCGCAATATGAGCAATCGAAATGGCGTGAAAACATGCAGAAAAAAGGTGTAAAATATGGACCGATCAATGACCCCAATAGTGAAATACTTGGAGACGGGGGCCCTGCCCGAGGAGAAGCTACAAGCCAAGAAGGCCGAGAGGCGGTCCTTGTCGTTCGTTCTCTTCGACGAAATCTTGTACCGTCGGCGCCGCACTAGCGTCAACATCCTACCGTACCTGAAGTGTCTGGGGCCAGAGCAAGCTGAGCAGGTCATCCGTAAAGTGCACGAGGGCTTCTGCAGAAACCACTATGGTGGACGCATTATCGCCCATAAGATAGTGCCCCAGGGGTACTATTGGCCAACTATGATCTACGACATGGCCCAGTACGTCAAGAAGTGCGAGGCATGCCAGAAGTTTGGCAGACACCTGGCGGCACCTCCCGCCAACCTGGTCCATATCTTAAGCCCGATCACATTCGCCAAGTGGGGGCTCGACATCCTCGGACCTTTTCCAAAGGCCTCCGGGGGAGGAAATACTTGGTCATCGCCGTGGACTACTTCACCAAATGGGTAGAGGACGAATCCTTGGTGCGCATCGTGTGGACGGACATGATGGGCTTCATTTGGAAATCTGTGATCTATCGCTTTGGGATACCCCGTGCCATAGTGACAGATAATGGAAGGCAGTTCGACTGTGAGGGCTTTCGAGACTTCTGCTACGGCTGGGGGATCAAGCTTCACTTCGCGTCCGTCGCCCACCCTCAATGCAACGGGATGGCAGAAGCCACGAACAAATGCATATTAGGCCCCCTAAAGAAGAAGGTTGATGACGCCCTCCGAACTTGGGTGGACGAACTGCCAGGCATTCTCTGGTCGTATCACACAACCCACAAAGCTGCGACGGGAGAAAGCCCGTTCATGCTAGCATTTGGGTCGGAAGCGGTCGTTCCCATTGTGGCTGGAGAGGAAACTCTTCAACTTCGGTACTTTGATGAGGATATCAATGTGGAGGGCCTCGGCCTCAGTCTCGAGCTCGTCGACGAAGTAAGAGATCGAGCTCTGACAAACCTCATCCGGCACAGCCAGAGGATGGCCCGACACTACAACTCCCGAGTAAAGAAACGAAGCTTTAGGATCGGCGACTTGGTCCTCAGAGACACCACCTTCAAGCCTGAGACTGCCCGCCGGGGGGAAGCTGGCAGCAAAATGGGAGTGGCCCTACGAAATCGTCGACATCGTCGGACCGGCCACGTACATCTTGGCGACCCTAGAGGGAGGCGAACTGGCTCACCCGTGGAACACGGAACATCTCCTAAAATATTATCAGTAATTGTGTGTCTTTAATGCCATACTTTCTTTTCTGCACATTTTCAAATCTTGACGTCTCCACTTGAAAATTTCAGTTTAAGACATAAGACTCTGGGGCAGGATCCGTCCTCGCCACCCAAACTGGAGAAGTGCACGGGTCGGGCTACGCGTTCGCTCCCCCCTCAAGCAAAGACTCCGGGACAAGCCTAACACGCTTCGCCACCCAAACTGGAGAAAAAAGGCACGGGCCGAGCTACGCGCTCGCTCTCCCTTACGAAGACACCTGTGCAGGATCCGTCCTCGCCACCCAAACAGAAAAAGGGCACGGGCCGGGCTACGCGCTTGCTCCCCCCCTCAAGCAAAGACTCCGGGGCAAGCCTAACATGCTTCGCCACCCAAACTGGAAAAAAGGGCACGTGCCGAGCTACGCGCTCGCTCCTCCCCACGAAGACTCCGGGGCAGGATCTGTCCTCGCCATCCAAACCGAAAAAGGGCACGGGCTGGGCTACGCGCTCACTCCCCCATCCAAGCAAAGACTCCAGGGCAAGCCTAACACGCTTCGCCACCCAAACTGGAGAAAAAGGGCACGGGCCGAGCTACGCACTCGCTCCCCCTACGAAGACTCCGGGGCAGGATCCGTCCTCGCCACCCAAACCAGAGAAGGGCACAGGCTGGGCTATGCGCTCGCTCCCCCCTCAAGCAAAGACTCCGGGGCAAGACTAACACGCTTCGCCGTCCAAACCGGAGAAAAAGGGGCATGGGCCGAGCTACGCGCTCGTTCCCCCCTACGAAGACTCCGGGGCAGGATCCGTCCTCGCCACCCAAACTGGAGAAGGGCATGGGCCGGGCTACGCGCTTTCTCCCCCCTCAAGCAAAGACTCCGGGGCAAGTCTAACACGCTTTGCCACCCAAACGGGAGAAAAAGGGCACGGGCTGAGCTACGCACTTGCTCCCCTACAAAAACTCTGGGGCATGATCCATCCTCGCCACCCAAACTGGAGAAGGGCATGGGCCAGGCTACGCGCTCGCTCTCCCCTCAAGCAAAGACTCCGGGGCAAGCCTAACACGCTTCGCCACCCAAACTGGAGAAAAAGGGGCACGGGCCGAGCTACGCGCTCGTTCCCCCTACGAAGACTCCGTGGCAGGATCCGTCCTCGCCACCCAAACCGGAGAAGGGCATGGGCCGGGCTACGCGCTCACTCTCCCCCTCAAGCAAAGACTCCGGGGCAAGCCTAACGCGCTTTGCCACCCAAACTGGAGAAAAATGGCACGGGCCGAGCTACGTGCTCGCTCTCCCCCTCAAGTAAAGACTCCGGGACAAGCCTAACACGCTTCGCCACTCAAACTGGAGAAAAAGGGGCACGGGCCGAGCTACGCGCTCGCTCCCCCCATACGAAGACTCTGGGGCAGGATCCGTCCTCGCCACCCAAACTGGAGAAGGTCATGGGACAGGCTACGCGCTCGCTCTCCCCTCAAGCAAAGACTCCGGGGCAAGCCTAAAACGCTTCGCCACCCAAACTGGATAAAAAGGGCACGGGCCGAGCTACACGCTCGCTCCCCCCTCAAGTAAAGACTCCAGGACAAGCCTAGCACGCTTCGCCATCCCAACTGGAGAAGGGCACGGGCCAGCCTACGGTTCCCCCCCAACAGACCCAAAATCCTCGAAACCCGAGCCAGGGGAAAATGACAATGGCACATCGACCGAGGCAAGCCCCGTGCAGGGCCAGAACCTCCGGTCAATGTACGGCCCCGATAAATCGCGCCCCTGACGCGATGTGTCACAATAAAATGACACTCGGGAATCCCGCCATTAATGACGATACGCCCCCCGAGAGGCACAGGCTGACACTTCACGACTGACACCACCTGGCAAAGGGGTCTCGAATGGCGTGACCCTGACAAAAAACCAATGGATGGTGCCAGCTCATCGCATTAGCCTAGAAGAAGCTATCGGCTCTCGCCCACTATAAGTACCTGCCTCGCTCCCTCAAAGGAGGGGGGAAAGCAAATGGGAGAGCGAGCGAGCCTCAGTCTACCCCCACGAAGGTTGGAAAGGGGTGAAACACCCCCGCACTCAACCCCTCCTCACCAACCCGGAACATCTGGGTCGGGTTTTCCTTTGGACACCTTTGGCCCGATCGAGGGAGGGGCACCCAGTCGATGACGAACCCCGCTTCCCCGATAGGCTATTCCTCTTGCATATGGGTCGCCGAGGGGCTATTTCTCTTGCACATGGGATGGCCCGCCTTCCACTCTTCGACTTCCCTTAGACAACCTGCGACAGGGAACCTCGAAGATATGCCATGGACCGATCCTCCCTAACCAGCACCAGCTCCACAACGACCCCCGCCGATGGGAAAGGCAAAAGCCACCCGCACCACGACGGTTGAAATAGCTGGTTACGGGGCCGCCCTGGTGGATCGCCCCACTGGGCATACCAGCCTCCACCGGCCCATCCTCCAACGGCCTGCCTCCCACTCCTCTATCTTCCCATGGAGGCGACGCCACCACCTCCACCTCGTGCTTCTCCTCTCCCAGGGTTTCCCTTCGAGTCGAGGATTCACAGGAGAGAGACCTTGCAACCCTTCATGGTCGAGGAGGTGAAAGAGGATGCAGCGAGCAATGGTAGGAAGGAAGGCCACGCTGGACACAGGAGTTCGCTCATCCTGATGCAGTTTACAGTAAAGTGAAACGACACCTCAGCTCGTCCGCAGAGAGGAGCACACTCATTTAATCACCATCGACTTTGTCAACTTCTTGTAAAAGTTAATGAAAAGACTATCTCAAGCGAATTGCTAAATTCCATCTAAGTGCGAAATAACTTATGAATGATTTCCGTCAGACTCCAGGGCGAGATCACGAAGCTCCGCCACCCAAACTGGAGAGTGGACCGGACCGAGCCTCGCGCTCGCCCTTCACACCCAAGGACGACTTGGCACGACTTACTGTAACTGTACTTTTATTTAAATTACACAAAGAACACCCAGGTACGAGATAGCAAAAACTTCCATCTATTTCAAGTCAAAAATTTACATTCACAACCAGGGCCGACCTTACAAAACAAGGCATCCCTCAGGTCGACCCCACTCCCAGAACGAAACAAAAAAGGGGGGACTAAACAAGACTACTACCGTGGGCCACCGCCACTCGGGGCACTATCCCCTTCGTCGACCTCCGGGGAGTCGGCCTTGATGTCAACGGCCGCATCCTCGTCGCCCCTCGCCTCTTCGTCACCCTCTGCTCCTTCCTCATCTTCGGAGGCCGCCAGCTTGTCAAAGTCTATGTCGATCGGAGGGCAGAAACTGGCCGCCCTTTCCTTCAACCAGCCAAAGCAGGCCTCCCGGCCCTTAGCCCGGCCCACCTCCAAGCCTTCAGCTCGGCCATCATCCAGGCCTTCTGCTCGGCCCTTCATTATGCCGTCACGCATCGCATCTGTAAGAGCGGGGAGGACAGTCGACTCTTGATACCCCCGAAATTCTTCGATCTTTGAGGTCAGCTCTTCTCTCTTCGCCTGGGCCACCAGGTCGACCGCATGCGCCTTCTCCCGTTCAAGCGCACTCTCCAGCCCCTTTATTCGATCGACCGCGGAGGCGGCCTCCGTCTCATGGTCTGCCAGGAGCGCCTTCAGGTGCTGGACCTCCGACTCCAACTGGACACACCTATCCTTCTCCTTCGTCAGCTGCTCATCGGTACTCTTGCGGAGCGCGGTAAGCTCGGTCGCCATTCTGGTAACGGTGCCCTCGGCCTTATTTAAGGCAGGCGTGTGGCCCCTAGCGACGAGCATCATAACTATGGCCTGCGTGACAAAGCAGAAGTGTGTCAGCTATTCCTTAACAAAAGCACCTGCGACACTTGACCTAGTCCGGGTCGCATACCTGTACGTCGTGCCATACTGCGGTGCCGCACAGCCCCTCGTGACCGACGGCGGCCAAACTCTCCCTATCACGAGACAGCAGGCAGTTCTCTACCAACCTCGCTGCCACCCCATCGTCATCAAAGACTGACTCATCGACCCCTATTCGATATGGCATCCGGTGAAGGGCCTCCTCTGGATAACCCTCGACCTCGGCCTTATGGGCCTTGAAGTGGACGAGCGAGGCTTTACAGCTGGGGTGGGCCTGCCTTTCCAAGACGAGCCACAGGCAGTCATAAGGCCAGCCATCCCAACCTGATGACATGGGCCTGGGGCCCGACCCGCCAGAGCTCTCAGGGCGACCCAGCGTCTGGGTCTGTTCGACAGCAACAGTTGCCTTCGGGCTCGACGGGCAGACTTTGGGGTCCCCTACCCTGGGTACAGTCTGCCCCCCACCCTCGCCCTCGAGGTCGATAACCAAAGAGGGGGTGCCCTGTGCAGCCCTCTCCCCGGACCGACTGCACAGGGCACCCCTTCCTTGAGCCTTCCCCTCCGGCCTCTTCGCGCAGCCTCTTCAGGCCCGCCTTTCTCGCCTGCTGAGCCGCCTTCTCCACGGCCCGCTTCTTCAACTCTTCGAGCAGAATACTCATGATGCGACTTGCAGAAGGGGGAAAACTTAGAGTGAGCACTTTAGATGCAGCAACCACAAAGTTCGCATTACCTTCAGGCCAAATGTGCCGAACTATCATGTTGAGGTCGGCGAGCATGCCATATTCCTGGCCCTCATCTGGGATCGCCATCAGAGATCGGGCTACATCTTCCTGTTCATCACTCGGCTTAACCCCCTCCCTCGCCTCGGGATTTAGCTCCCCCGAGTTCAATCTCAGCACCACATCCGCGGGCATCGTGACAAACACATACTGCTTACTCCACCCTTTGATCTTGTCCAGTAAGCCTCTGATGAGGAGAAGACTTTTCTTTGTGGACAGGTAATAATAGGACCTCAGCCTCTTCACCGCGAAGAAATGGCGGAAGAGGGACAGGGACAGGCAGACATTGTTCCTCACGTACAGAACCAGGAAGCCGACGATCACGCTGATGGAGTTCGACATCAACCGGAACAGTGGCAACTCCAGGAAATTCAAAATTTCTAGCATCGAGGGATGAAGGGAAAAGCGCAACCCCTACTGGAAACAGGCCACATATACCCCAACCTCGTAATCCCCTGCGAAACACACCCTTTCTGACGTGGCAGGCAGGCGGTCCGAGTAGGGCGGCCTAATATACCACTCTCCGATGTCTACGATGGACGTCTTCACCGCTGACACCATGCTTGAGATCTCGACGGGCACTTCCCCATCCATCGCCAGTGTAACAGTGGCCCGGGGGACGGGTTTCAACCCCTGAGCTATGGGCCCTTTCCTCTTCCTCGGGTTCCTCTGAGCCTCCGCGAACAAGCTCACGGATTGCTCCCCGCCCGCGGTCCAATTCCGTCCCTCCGGTGACCTTTCCCCCATACTCTGCACCGTATCCGTGACGGAGCTCACTTCCTCCCCCTCCCTCGACCCCGGCACGTGGATGGAAGACGTTGATGAAGACATCGAGAAAGAAGAGATTTAATACATGTACGGTGTCGACGGCTTCGATGATGACGCTGCGATGGTGACCTGATCTCCGATGGTAACTTCGATGAGAACTACACTGTCTCCAGCAATCGCAAGCGCTTAGAGAATTTTGAAAGTGAGAAACTCTCACTCGTTTCCACCCGGGGCTCTTTATAAGACGCCCCGAATGATCGCAACCGTAGACATCACGCCACGTGTCGATGATCCGCGCCCCCTCATGCTTCGATCCACGCGGTTTGATGCTTCGACAGATAGCAGCTGTCACATCCGCCATGCGTCACCCTCTAAGTGGTCGAACCGCTTCGATTTCCATCCGCCGCCGATTCGAAAAGATCACGTCGGTTTGTGCAGCGGGCACCGAGACGCTTCGATTTCTGCCCTCTTTTGAGTCAAAATGATTACACCAAATCAAAATGATTTCACTCCTTCCTCTTTCTTTACTCAGGCCCAAGAAGGGCCCCACCACCATAAATGTGGCCCGAGAGACTTGGCGGTAAATAGTCGAGGTCGGACTGTGGCGCCGACCATCCGCGAGCGACCTGGGCAGAATACCTCACCTCGCCCCGACCTGATGGACTCCCCTGGGTCCCCTTGAGCTTGCCCTCATACCCATGACAAATATACCATGTCTCAACATCCTTCTCCCCACGGATCAGCGCTCGTTGACAGAAGGATGTTGGGGGGCATTTATACCCTCGCAAGAAAACAGTCCACACATCCAACAAGGAGGAAAAGGAACCAAAAAACAATCCACTTCATTTATTTAAATGTTAAGGCTATTCACGAAGCCCGTCAAGAATACAATGCTACATCCGGCTCGGCCAACGGCCAGTCGTACAAAAAAACAAAGCTCCCCCACACTGCGTCCTCCTCAGCCTCGTTGCCTCTCCGCCGATCGATCACTCATCCCCTCCATCACTTGGTGGACTCCCGCCTCCCTCATCTCTTGCAGTAACGGGATGAGATGATCGTCATGATAGCGGTGGATGGCGGCTTCGATCACGCCTCGGTCAACCTCTCGTTTCTCCTCCGGCTGCTTCTTGAGGACGGCCTTTTCTTTCCTCTCCGCCTCAATTGTCTTCCTCAGCTCAGTTATCTCCCTGTCTGCACATCGATCACATGTTTCTTGCCAGCCATCTCCTCGGTGTGCCTCGCCAGGATATCGGCCTGCTTCCGCTCTTCCTCCAAAAGTTGACGCTCGAGTGTAGCCTTCGTCGCATTGAAGTACGCGGCCCATGCCTTCTCAACATCATAGGCCGTCATGACCCGCACAAGCTCCGCCGCCTTCTCTCGCAGCTTTTCCCTAACTTCATGGAGATCAACCCTCGCCTTGTCAAGAGCAGCCTTGGTGGCGGCCACTGGGGTTTGGCACTGCATGGCCACCATAGCCGAGACCATCTGCAAAAGCACCCAACTCAGTCAGACCTGAGCAAGAGGACTTGGAAGACGTGGCGAGGAATTCGAACTACCTGCATGGTGTGCCACACAGCGGAGCCGCATAGCCGCTCCGCCCCCACGCGGATTAGGGACTCACGATCCCGCGGCAGCATGCAATACTCCGCTAGACGGACCGCCACCCCGTCATCCTCGAATACCGACTCACCACGACCTATCCGATAGGTCGGCCGGTGAAGACTATCGCTTGGAAGCGCCTCGACCTTAGCCTTTGTCATCTTGAAACGGATGAGAGTGTTCTCACAACTCGGGTGCACCGCCCTTCCCATCTCCCACAAAGGGATTCCGTAAGGCCACTTCTGGACAGGGGTGCCTTGCAAGGCTTGCTCACCTCAGGGATCCGCGTAGGAACCGGGGACCACTCCTCGAATGGGTGAACCCTCGGGGAGGTCCTCGCCATCTCGCTGGGAAGAAGCACCCGATTCGAACATCCTTCGCCTTCGGTTCATCTCCTCCTCGCCCGGGACCTCGGCACCCTGTTTTCGGGGTACCTCCTCCACAGGCTCATCCTCCGCCCATCGCTTTCTTACCCTTATCATGAGGGTTGACGTTCCTCGCGACCGGTACTCCGGCAGCCCTCAATACCTCCTCCGATGAAAGCATTGCGTCTTCACCTGCAGAGGAGAGAGATCAGGGTAAGCCAACATAAAGGATCGCCAGATTCAAACTACCTTGGGGACAAAAATACTGGGCGAGCTGATTGTCCTGTGTCAAGCTCGCCAGCCGGCGGTGTGCCTCAAGCAGCTCCGCCAAAATCTGCACCTTAGCCAGGTCTTCACCGGTTAGCTTCACCCTCTCATTCACTAGAGGGTTCAGCACCCCCCAGTTCGACATCAGCACCGTGTCGACCGACAGCATAACAAAGACGAAATCCTCCGTCCACCTACCAACATCGCCAGGCACCCCGACGATGAGCTCCTGCCCCCTCCTCGCGCAGATGCAGTGGTACATCCCCCTCTTCCAAACTACGAATAAATGCTGGAACAGTGCTAGGGACGGACTCAGGGAGCTGGCAAGGCATAGGACGAGGAACCCCACTAGCAAGCCCCAGGAGCGGGCGCCAAGGCGAAGATCGACAGCTCCAGGAAATGCAACAGGTGGAGGAGATAAGGATGGATCGGAAAGCGGAGCCCCAACTCAAAGGACCGAGCGTAAACCCCAACTTCATTATCCCCAGGCCAGCATACCCTTTCCTCTGGCCCAGGGACCCCTACTTCACAGGGCAGACGCACGAACCGCACCCGAATCTCCATAATGTTGATCCTATCCGACCAACACCTGACAGCCTCAATCACCCTCGGCACGTCGGTGCTCCACGTCCTCCTTCTCTGAGGCCTCTGCACCCACCACCACCTTTCCTCTTCCATTGACTCCTCTGTCGCCACACCACTACCTCCTCCGAAGTCAAACTGAGAAGCCATCGATCAAAGGGTCAAGAGATTACCTAGCAAAGCAGCCGAGCTAAGAGGACGATCAGAAGCGGATCTCCGATGGGGGCAACAGCAACAACATCAGTGATCGATGAACGAAAGCCGAAAAGCACGAGGAAGAATTGAAATCGGAACAAACTTTCCACCGATCTTCTTCTCCCCATAATTATAGAAGACAACATGCCATCCCGACTGTCGATGCGCCGCCACGCGGGGTCCATCGGAGCATCCCTGACGCCTCGACTGGCGCGACAGTCACCTCAGCCACGCGTCGCAAGTTCAGTAGTGGAGGTTCTTCGATTTCCCCTTGCCCTTTCAAATCGGAATAATGGCCAACCGGGCGGGAATTCCAAGACCAACGCCGCCGCTCCCGAGCACGGATCGAAATCCGAACCGCCGTTTTTGGGTAGGGGAAGTGGTACATCATCCGAGCTGAGCCAAGCTTCCTTCTCGAGTTCGAATGTCGAGGACAATTGTTACTACCTAAAGATCGTGATAGTCTGACCTTCCATCCCAGTCCGCCAAAAACCCTGTCGGCTCACCCCTCCTTCCCGAAGGCCAGCTGGCCCAGCGACAGGGCGCTCCTCGCCCGAACTTCGGTGGTCGCTCGCCTGATTTCTCGGGCCCGCGGGACGCCTGTCGACCTTAGAGTCCGATGCGCCTGGGGAAAGGGCGCACTCCGCCTCGGCCAAATGATAAGGGCGCACTTAGACACGGTCCCAGTGGGTCGTGCCTGCCCTCCCCCAGTTTGTCGGGAACAGCGCGCAAGGAGTACGTCCAGACTGCTCTACCTCAGTCCGGGGCGACCCAACGATCCACCGCCAGCCCCGTTCCTCGGAGGCGCTCCGACGACTCTTTGGCACATCGGACACGACAAACAACCTAGTACAAGGACGCTACTGACACTTCCGCCGCTCGACAACCTAACAAAGTACCCCTTGCCACTGCACCCCCTGACACTTAATGCTTTTGGTCCTGACATCCTGACAAAAGCGCCCCTGGCCGTTGCACCGTCTGACAAAAGCATGGCTGACACCCCAGATCCTGACATCCTCGTCCGAAGCTTCCGCTGACAGTTGAGCAAGCTCAGTGCGTCGAGTCAGCACGCCAAGTCAGCCTTACCTAACCGCCTCCATCAGGTATAAATACACCTCCGCCTTCAATGTGGTGGGGGGCTGGCAAATTATCTCTCAATCTCATTATTCACACACAAGAGCAAAGGTCTTTCATATCTTTGTTCTTCCACATCGGATAGCTCGTCAGGTACGGTCGACTTACTCTTAGTCCGACCTGCGTGCCTGGCCGCTGCTTTAAGTCCTATTACTAACTTAGGCATCGGAGAGGCTAAGGGTTGGACCCCAACCCGGCCTTTCTGACGAGCTGCTCCTTGTGCAGGTCAGCCCACCGTCACGAACTGCGCTCTGCCCTTACCTCCGGTAGTGCGGTCGTAAGGCAGAGTCCTTGGGGAATTGATTCCGTGGTCGGCCTTCGTAGTGTGCTCAGCCTCTTCATTACACTAATCACATGTCAAATAGCCTTCCCTAGTCCCACTATAAACATAACCACTGTGCCCTTGGTTCCACGTAATACAAATTCATTGTACGGGAGTTTTACCCCGTAACAGTTACTTTTTGATATTTGCGCAGGTCCTGCAGTTAACCAGTGAAAACAAAATAGCCACTATGCAGAGATGTACAAAAATACCCAGATAGTTTCCAATTATTACATTCCATACTGTACAAAATGTTCCAACAAACGTACATGGAGGAAAGAAAATACAACTGAAAATAATTCCAAAAGTTACGGTCTCAGGGTCGAACTCTGGCGCTATTAACTCAAGAGCATCTACCTCCATATGTACGTCGTCTACGGTGCCACGAAGATGGAACCGCAGGTAAGTCACAACAATTCTAGCAATAGAAATAAAGGAGTGCAAAAGTATGGAACAAACTATAGTAAACGAAAGATGGTCATGCATGTGCAAAAGTAAAGTATGAGCAGACATGTTGAAAGAGCAATAAGTAAAGTACTGGTGGCTGCTCAAGTGTGGTAAGTAAAGTGCATGTAATGCATAAAGTAAAGGTGACTGTGCAAGTGCAAAGTAACGTACAAGAGCAATAACTGTGGCATGGCATATGGTAGCAACAATAATGCGATGACAATAGTAAGACAACCAGGTAAACGTAGTAACACTAAGTAAGCAATAGTAAAGTTAGAAACTACATGACTTATATAGGAAGGTAATGAGCAAGCAAGAGGAAACATACGTCGCTTGACTATCTAATAGTATAGGCTGGCCTAATAATAAGACGTCTAGCTTAACTCCCAAATCAGCCAGGCAGTCAGGGCTTGAAGGCACATGTCACTTCTAAGACTGCAGGACAAGTCCTTTGGCTGACCATCCCCCTTTGCATTCATTTCTAAACAGTGATTTAGTAGTAATTTAAGACCGCTCATTATTATACCGTTCTATCACGTTCGCGTAGTCTCGACTTAGTAAGTAGAATAGTCGTATCTAGTCAGCAGTTGTGACAGAACAATGGTATCAATCAACTTAGTGCAACAACAATCAAACTGTGCAACAGCCTTAGCTCGAGCGTACGATATGCAACCAAAAGTGCACCCATCCTATGGAGCAACTCATGGAATATCTACCTACCATCCCCTGCAAGGTGATGGTACAGCTTACCAAATAAGGGTGGACTCAGTCACTCCCGCACACTTCGTAGCTCAAGACTACCCCGTATCCCGTGTATTATCAATCAAGCTAGTGCAACAGTCTTAGCTCGAGTGTACGATATGCAACCAGAAGTGCACCCATCCCACGGAGCAACTCGTGGAATATCTACCTACCATCCCCTGCAGTGTGATGGTCCAGCTTACCAAATAAGGGTGGACCCGGTCACTCCCGCACACTTCGTAGCTCAAGACTACCCCATAACCCGTGTTGTATCACATTACACATTTATAGCTGTATCTGTGTCTGTATCCGTATCCATATCTGTATCCATATCCATATGGCCTTCTAGGCCCATCACATCATCAACAGATAAGCATTCAATTTCAATAGGACGTTCCACGATATACCATTCAATCATTACTTTTCAATACGATACGTCAATCTGTTGTTCCAAAGGCAGTGTCACTAATGACAGTTGTAATAGACCGACTTACATACCAATAGAGTTATGCACAATAGTCTTACTCCAAAGAAGTTCAAAGGCATTAACAACACTCCAAAGAGTTTTTCTTGTTGAAAAGTCAAGGCAGAAGCCTCAACAGAGAATGTCAGTCCTGAGCAATGCTTTGAAGTCCAACAACTATGTTACCGATCCATGCTTCGAGCATGCGTTAATTTCATAAAGTACACTTTCTAAGTTTTTAGAATTAATTGTGACTTACACCCGATCCATGCTTCGAGCATGCGGTTTTCAATTAGTACACAGTTTACCCAAGTAAATGGTCGTGTATTGCAACTATCCAAGTTGAAAGTTAGCGATGTCGTACGTTCAAGTCAAAGTTGCTCTGCAGTTGATTCGTTTCCTATTTAGTTAGGTCTCTAGTCATCTGTTCAGGTCAATAACTGTTCTGAGACTAGATGGCATGTCCTAAGTTCATACGATTACACTGGCTAAATTTCTAAAGTTAGAATTAAAGTGACTTACACTATCGAGATCGTCGAAGTAAGGTGAGGTTGGAGCTAGAGCTCTTAAGGATGCTGGTGCACGAGAATTGGTACCTGCAAACACAAAAATATCATTAGTTACATGCTACCATATTTTCTATCTATTTAATTGGTCGTTTTGATTTTTAAAACTTGTTAAAACGTTATCGAAAATCGTTCTAAATTTTTATATATCCTAGATATGATAAAAATAATTTTATCGTAGGAGGAAATAATTTTCTAAAGCTTATAGTAATTTTTATAATTTTTAAAAGCTCAAAAATCAATTTAAAACTAATTTTAAATTAAGTAACGTAATTATTCAACAATTTCTTCTGGGTGCAATCTACATCGGAAAGTTGCAAATGAGCTGTCAAAATGACCGTCTCGGAGAGTACTATAACATATAATTTTATCACATATCAGTTTACGTGAAAATAACAAGTTACTGATTTTTGAATGAAAATAACATATTTAACTTTTAGGCTTAAAAATTAATTCTAGAAAAACTAAGCGTCTGATTGAGATGGAACCAGTGCCATTGGGTCCAAAATGTCATTTCTGATTTTCTGGAGTCGGTCTCATATTTTTCCGACCCTTATATTATTTATTATTAATTTAAGACTAATAAACCCATTTAATAATTATTAAAATACGTATTTACGAAAATACGTTTTCGTAATACGTTAGAACGTTCTCACCCTCCTTCGTTCGATCGTTGAATGGGGCAGGGCTCTTCGCCGATGGAGCGGACGGGGGCGTGGAGAGGCGGCGACAGGCGACGTCGGTGGCGGCGACGCGCTAGAGGTGGAGGCAGCTCCGGCGAGCGGGGGAGCCTGGCTTGGGGGAAATAGCAGAGGCGCTGAGGCGGGTTCGTTGGGGCGTCGTGTGTTGATCGCGCCCCGGATACACGTCCCGAGGCGACGGTTGTAGTTTTACCGCAAGCGCACGGTATGGTGGCGAGCGGGTATCGAACACAGGGAGGACGAAAGACCGTGCTTGCTCCTGATCAACCTGGCTATTTAGGAACAGAGATAATTGCCTTGGGCGATCCTGTCACAATCGTCAGACAAATTTGCGAAGTATCAAATCAAATAAAGAACGTCTAGGGAAAGGGGAATCCCCACTACTCACCGTATTTCATAAATGTGGTTCACCGGTATCGAAATCGCTAGAATGAGAATTTGGATGAACTAGTTGCAACTAAATGTGGAACCAAGCTCACGCTCTCGCGCTGTTGCCGGTCTATAGCTATCCTAGGTTTGGGTCCAATCTCTTGCAAACCCTAGCCTAGGGAAGCTAGCATTAGGATCAACATCATCGTCCAATTGCGCACCGAGCCCAATCTCTTGCAAACTCGGTCCACAATCTAGATTAGGATAGTTCCTACCCGTCCAATCTCTTGCAAACGGGTATCGGCTCGGAATTGCAACCGGAGGTCCTAGTATCGGTCCAATCTCTTGCAAACCGATACTTCGAAAATCCGACTCCAACCCAATTCGGATTTCTAGGGCTTCCTATCAAATTGGGATCCAATCTCTTGCAAATCCCAATTGATATGAATACCTAGCTATCTGTAGTAATTCGATCCCAATCTAATCCCTAATAACAATCCTAGCTCAATTTCTACCAATTCAACACAAATAGGAAATAGGGCTTGTAGGGTTCATCCCCACGCCCCGAGACGTGGAGACTACTCACAAATCATAGCAATAACACAAAAATAATCAATGAAATAGGCAATGGAATTCATCACAACAATGATATAAACAATAAAAATAGAGTTTTTGGGGAAGAGAAATGCAAACCAATGTAGATCTTCAATTAATCCAACAAAAATCCAAGTTTTTCTCTTCTCCAATCACAATTAATAAAGCTAAAAAGTAGACTCAAAAAGCTGCAAAAAATCTGAGAGATAGCCCCCAAAACTAGGGTAAAAACAGAGCTTAAATAGCCCCAAAAATCGTCTAAAAATCCTGACCAAAACGCCCCTGCACAACCTGTTTTCCGCAAATTTCGCTACAGGCAGCGCATCGCACTCGGCCGAGTGACAAAAGTCGCTCGGCCGAGTGAAAACCCTGTCATTTTCCAGTAAGTCGTGGGCTTCAGGGGTCTTCAGTTCGGGGGCGGCTCGGCCGAGTGAGTTGTCGTCACTCGGCCGATGGCTTCACTGCACTCGGGCGGACGCGGTTTACCACTCGGCCGAGTGGGTCTTCTGAAGCTCAGGTGGCCGAAAAACAGTAACTTCGATCTTTTTGAGGGCCTTCGTCTGGGCGCCACTCGGGCGGACGTGGTATCGTCACTCGGCCGATGTGGTCTCCGTCGCTCGGCCGAGTACACATGGAAATCGTGTCTGAACGGGTCGGCCGAGCAGTGTCTCGCTGATCGGCCGAGTGGCTCCTCCACTCGGCCGAGTGGGACACAAAAAATGCCCAATCTGATTGTTTTGGCCTCCTCGTCGCTCCTGTGACGTCCATTCTTCTTCCGCTCCTCTCCAACAGCAAAATACCCCTCGGGGAGGTCGTCGGTGGCCGTCTAGATTATGCGCATCTCGAGATCACTCCTAATCGCGCCAAATCACCTGAAATGCGACAAAAACAACAAATCGTGAAAAGCATCGCAATATCGTCGATATATCGTGAAAAACATGATTTGGGCGATCAAAATGGCATGTAAACATGCGGGAAAAGGGTGTAAAATAAGGAGTGATCAAAATCCCCCAAGCTTGCCTCTTACTCGTCCTCGAGGAAGATAAGTAAAAGGCGAACCCGGTGGATTCGGAAAACGAAAACGGCGAAAAACGAAAAAATAATGAAAAACGAAGAAGAATGAAAACCAAATGAAAATAAAGACGAAAGAAAGAAGCGAAGAGGTAGGGTGCTAGATCATTTTCTCAGGACGTGGGTTTCACTTACTCTTATAGCATGCACCGAATGAGAAATACATGTCAAAGAATCTTATTTTGATATCATAGTATAATAGTGCAAATAGAAATAGAAAACCCACGAACATTAATATAATCATGAAGAACGGAATGATTTTAAAATTAACATTGCCTGAATCATTTAAAGCGGTATACAAATCGCAGATCACACACTTTTCAATTGAACGCTTTCTATCTGGGGTATAAGAGTATCACACTATAGAATAGAGAGAATGGAAAAGTTTGGATTTCATGAAATGAACGCTAGGCTTAGATTTCTGGATTTCGTGAAGCTAGAAACAATCTCACCGAGTATAGAATATTACTTAGCCTAGGTTGTCGTGCAATGTCAAGTAGTCACTCTCTCACACATCAATGGATCCCCTCCCCCAAGCTTATCTATAAGCGTGGTGGCACAAAAAAAATATTTAAATCCCCATTTTTCATACATATAGCTCCAAAAAGCAAAGAAGAGAAAGAAGAGAGAAAGTGGGATGGGATATTTTATTGAGGATTTTTCCTCCATTTCTTTTCTCTCTTTTTTTTTCTTTGCAATAAGCAATATATACAAAATGATCCCAACTCAGAGAGAGGTAATGATATACAAGAATGTTTTTCTCTCTTTTATTCCTTTTTTTTAGAATAAGAAACTTGGAGCTAGGAATTAATAGTGGGGGAAATGCCATAAAAATAGAATCACTAAGGGGGGGGATTCACCAATGATTTTAAAAGTAGAGAAATGATGTTCAAGATTTGTGGAGAAAGAAATAAATGTAACTCTCAGTTCACTCTATAAGACATGCACGACAACTTCAGCAGGGTAATCTAATCTACTCAGTTTCGATCACAAAAAAGCTAACTAATCCAGATATATCATAGCTAACATCATTCAATCATCCTGAAGTGAAGTGTATAATTCATGCATATAGAAGTGATATAGGAAAAGAAATCAGTACTCCAGATATAGGCATTCAATGCGTGAATCTTGGTGTGTTTTCTGTGATAGCATACATATAAATATTCAGGCTCAGCTAATAATAAAACTTCATCCATTTTCATGTGGAAAAAATGTGGGTTACTATTTCTAAATGCAAAGCAAGTCATAGCATATGATATCAGATATAAAACCTAAGACATGACAAATATAGCATGCATATAGAATAAGCTAACTCCACGTAGACATCATCACAGAAAATTCATCTCTAGCATGAGATGAAAAGGGAAAGAAGTAAAGATAAAAGGAAAATAGAACTATGCAATGCGGCACACAGGAAAATAAGAAAAACGTGATGCATGGCAAGATAAAGGAAAAATAATGAAAAATAAGTGCAAAAGTGAAAAACGGTGTGAAAAACTGAAAATAAAGGTGGCTAAACGAAAAAGAAAGTGAGGACTCACTCCCCCAAGCTAAACGGCACAGTGTCCTCAATGTGCAAAGTGTGGCACACAGAGAGACAAGTAATGAGAGGTGCAAGTGAGGATGCATGCATGATGGAAAGAAAAAAGATAATAAAAGGAAAAATAAAGAAGTGAAAATATGATGCGGATATGATGCATGCACAGATGTGAGTGATACGAGTATATATGTGTCACCGAAAAGCTCTCCCTCTCTCCCAAAAAAGATATATAGAGATACGGCAAAATGAGAAACCCAAAATAAGTGAGGGGAGGGGGGGTGGACAAAAAGACATCAGGACCCAGCGGAAACGGGCAGCACAACGGCAAAAGGAATCGATGGCATCAAGGGTGCCTAGGAAGGTGGTGCTGCGCCGTCTCCGTCCTGAGGCGGAGGTGGTGGTGGTGGTGGTGTGGGCTGCTGAGCTGGGGTGAGGGTGTAAGTGGAAGCAGGTCTAGTGTGTGTGGAAGTGTGTGTGGAAGTGTGTGTGGGAACCTGCTGGGTGGGCGGGGGTACGCGTGGGAGACGCTCCAGAACCTGTGTAAGGCAGTAGTGGATCTGGGGGATCAGCTCGAAGCGTCCAGCCATCGTAGAGACGGTGGAGGACAGGGTCCTAAGGTCTCCTCTAAGACCACTCACCGCCAACTCAAGAGCACGTATGCTCTGCAGTACAGTGTCGGGCGGGGGTGGTGCAGAGGGACGCACCGGTCTAGGCTGCGCAGGGCGAGGCTGGCGTACGCGAGTGGAATATGTAACGGGCTCAGCAGGGAAGGGGACAAAAGGTGCCGCGCCAGCAAATGTGGGCCTGGCCTCAGTGTGCGGCCGGGACGCCGGCTGGTGAGAAGTGGAGGCAGCGGCAGCAAAAGAAGCGTGCAAAGGTGGCAACGAGGTGGCAAGAGAGGTCAGTGGCCCAGAAGTGTGGACAGACGCCACGACGCTCTCGGAGAATACGGCGGCTGTGGAGACAGAGGAATCTCCCGCTGGGGTGGAAGTGTGTGGACCAAAAGGCGCAATCCCAGCAGAGATCATGCTAGCCATGGTCTCCACGACCACGGCAAACGAGGGCTCTCCACTCTCGACAAAGGTCGGTGGGCGCTCGGGGAGTGCTGAGGAAAGAGGCTCCACGGACAAAGGGCCGAAGGCGGAAGTGGGAGTGGTGGTGACAGCCTCGGAAGTGGTGACAGTGGTGGAAGTGGGCTCAGCAAAAGTACTCTCGACACTGGCAGAGGTGGGGACAGAAGTGTCAGGAGCAGCAGAAACGTCAGGAACAGGCTGAGGGGCCACATGGTCGACAGGGTCGGCAGCAGGCTCGGCAGGGTGTGCAGGGTGTGCGGGGTGTGTGGGGGACGGTGGAGGAGAGTCCTCCAACTCGTGGGAGGGGCCGGCATCATCCGACCGCTTCCGCTTGGCGGAAGCTCTCTTCGACCGCGGCCGTGTCCGGGGCGGCATATCGGCCCCGAGCGCGTGCCGAAAAGTGAAAAGCGCGGCGTGTGCACAAAGAGTGGAAAGAGTTTACCCAAACACGCCGCGAGTGCTAAGTAGTGGAAGCGTGCGAAGTCCGCGCCTCCACGAAGTCCTGAGCAGCCCGTAGAAGCTCCCCTGAGCTCCCCTAAGCTCCAAAAAGCAACATGCGCATGGAAAAGCGATATCAGCAGTAATAATCAAAATGTATGGAGCAATAGGGGTATAACAGATAGATATGGGAATTGATTCGGGTTTGGGGTTCGATTAATACGCGGATCCTTAGAAACTACGCAAAAAGAGAAGAAAATGGTGAAAATAAGCGAACCGGAGGTGATCGGAGACGGGGCTGCCGGCGGCGACTCGGGCGGGGTGCGGCGACGGTCGGCCGGTGGTGGCAGGCCGAGCGGCGGCGCGCACGGGCTTGGTCGGGCGAGTGGGGGTGAGAACGAGCGGTATCGGGCGAGGGGAATCCGAGGGGTCGGGCGATTTGGGAATTTTGCCGTTTCGAAAAACGCGCCCCCCTTGGTCCTTATATAATAGAAGTTACGACTCGGCCGAGTGACGTGGTCACTCGGCCGAGCGAGGCAATAGAAATTTTCTCCCCGATATCGCATCGGCCGAGTGGCTTTGCCAGCCGCGGCCGAGTGGAGTAAGTCCATTCGGCCGAGTGACTCAAGCTACTCGGCATGACTCGCCCAAGGAGGGTATCCGTTTCACTCAGCCGAGTGAATATATATACTCGGCCGAGTAGCAGTTATAATGAAATGAGGAAAATAGACAGAGAGTTGGGTACAGTAGACTTCCCTCGTTCGTGAGCGGCTCGGCCGGACGAACTTCTGGACTCGGCCGAGTGACTAGTATACTCGGCCGAGTGAGCCTCGTATTCTGCTGTTTGTCTTCGTTTGGGCTCTAAACTCCGTCTTTCTTTCTCCAGTCGATTTCATGCTCCTCCTAAGCGTCGAACGCCTTCTTGGGGCGCTCCTCATCGTCTCATTCATCCTCCTCATGATGATCTACCTATCTTCTCTCCTGTCAAGAAAAATAGGACCCGTTATCACAAATTTTTTGGTCGGATGACTCAAAACACTAAAAGTCTCAAAAACGAAAATAAAGAAAAAGTAAAAAATGAAGCAGAAACCGTCGGGTTGCCTCCCGACAAGCGCTCGTTTTAGGTCGTGAGCTCGACCCCCTATAATTTTCAATCAATGCGGGATGTTTGGTGCATATGAGATGCACCCGTCAAACTTGCCGGGGAGCGCGCTTGGATTCGAACGTGGCGGCGTAGCGTTCTCCCGCGGTGGTCTCCTATCTCGAATAGTGTTGGGGGGAGGTTCCCCCAAGCTAGCATTTGCCCCGGTCAACGGCTTAACCGGCGATGCCGATTTCCGTGCCGGCGGAGCTTTCTTTGGAGACTTTAATTTCGAGAGCTTGCAGAGCTCTCGAATCCTCGCGACATCAGCGTCGCCTTCATCTTCATCAGCGGAGAAGTCGGGGGAATCGTTTTCAATCTTTTCATCTTGGCCTAAATCCGGGCCTTCATCAAATTCTTCATCAAAAAGGGCACCAATTGAGTGAGGAATCGCCTCCTCTATCACCTCATCAAGGAGGTCCATGAGATCATCCGACCGCTCCTTAAGCAAATATACTCTATTGGTTTCGCCCGTCGGGATCCCCTCGGAATAGTGCTTGAGCCTTTGACCATTTACTTTGAATGTGGTACCATCCTTGCTTTCCAACTCGAAAGCTCCTCCCGGTTGTATGTGCTTGATGGTGAAAGGTCCCGACCAACGTGACCTCAACTTACCGGGAAATAGTCGGAGTCGGGAATTGTAGAGCAAGACCTTGTCTCCCACCTTGAAGTCCGTGACAGTTATGCGGGCATCGTGGAAAATCTTGGTCCTTTCCTTGTAAATTCTCGAGCTCTCATAGGCGTCTCTCCTTATTTCATCAAGTTCGTTGATGTCCAAGAGTCACCTCACCGCCGCACTCTTATAATCGTAGTTAAAGGTCTTGATGGCCCAATATGCGCGGTGTTCCAACTCTACCGGCAAGTGGCAAGCCTTCCCATAAACTAGGCGGAACGGTGTGGTACCGATGGGGGTGCGAAAGGCCGTGCGATAGGCCCATAGAGCATCGTTTAACTTCATTGACCAATCCTTTCTAGACCGATCCACGGTTTTCTCGAGAATTTGCTTGATTTCTCTATTTGAGACTTCTACTTGGCCACTTGTCTGGGGGTGATAAGACATTCCAACTCTATGATTTACCCCGTACTTCTTTAGCATGGCTTCAAACTTGTTCTCTATGAAGTGGCTTCCCCCGTCGCTTATCAAGGTACGCGGCACTCCAAAGCGCGGAAAGATATTTTGCTTGAAGAATTTGGAGACGACCCTTGCATCATTAGTAGGGGTGGCAATAGCTTCCACCCATTTGGAGACATAGTCAACGGCCAATAGGATGTACTTGTTGCCATTGCTCGACGGAAAAGGCCCCATGAAGTCTACTCCCCAACAATCAAAAAGCTCAATCTCCTGGATGGGTCTCATCGGCATCTCATTGCGCTTGGAGATATTCCCGGTCCGTTGACATCTATCGCAACCCTTCACAAAAGCGTGGGTGTCTTTAAACATTGTGGGCCAGAAGAATCCGCTCTGCAAGATCTTAGCGGTTGTTTTAGAGGCGGCATGATGTCCCCCGCATGGTAGACCGTGGCAATGCAAAATGATAGACGTTGCCTCCTCTTAAGAAACACACCTACGAATGACACTATCTTTGCATATCTTGAAAAGGTAAGGATCTTCCCAAAAATAGCTACGGACCTCATGCATAAATCTCCTCTTTTGTTGCGTGGACATCCCATGCGGTTTGATTCCGCACGCCAAGTAGTTGACGAAGTCCGCGTACCAAGGTACTTCCTCGGTCCTTACCGCATATAGCCTCTCATCAACAAATGTGTCGTCAATAGGTAAGCTCTCATCCTCCTTGTCGCGAATGAGCCTAGATAAATGATCCGCCACGACATTGTCTGTACCCTTCTTATCTCTGATCTCTAGGTCGAATTCTTGCAACAAGAGTATCCACCTAATCAACCGGGGTTTGGCCTCCTTCTTGTTTAAAAGATACTTCAATGCCGCATGGTCGGTGTGGACAATCACCTTGGAACCGAGGAGGTAGGAGCGAAACTTCTCTATGGAATAGACGACCGCTAGAAGCTCCTTTTCGGTAGTTGTGTAGTTTTTCTGCGCGTCATCCAATGTCTTGCTTGCGTAGTATATCGCATGAAGCTTCCTATCTTTCCTTTGTCCCAATACCGCTCCAATGGCTTGGTCGCTAGCATCGCACATTAGCTCAAAAGGGAGGCTCCAATCCGGCGGTTGAATGATGGGCGCTGAGACTAGCGCTTCCTTCAAGGTGTTGAAAGCTTGCAAGCATTCTCCTGAAAAGTCAAAAGGAACATCTTTAGCGAGTAAGGAAGTAAGTGGTCGGGCAATCGAGGCGAAATCCTTAATGAAGCGGCGGTAAAACCCCGCGTGACCAAGGAAGCCTCTAATGCCCTTGACATTAATAGGAGGAGGAAGTTTTTCGATTACCTCAATTTTAGCTTTATCTACCTCGATTCCTCTTGAGGAAACAAGATGTCCGAGAACTATACCTTCCGTGACCATGAAGTGACACTTCTCCCAATTGAGAGTGAGATTGTTTTGTTGGCACCTTTTTAGGACTTTAGTGAGATTTTCCAAGCAAGAGTCAAACTCACTTCCGTAAACCGAGAAGTCATCCATGAAAACTTCCATAACATTTTCAATATAATCGGAAAATATGGATGTCATACATCTTTGAAAAGTGGCGGGAGCATTACAAAGGCCGAACGGCATCCTACGGTATGCGTAGGTGCCATAGGGACAAGTGAAAGTTGTCTTTTCTTGGTCATCTTCGTGCAAAGGGATTTGGAAGAAACCCGAATACCCGTCTAGATAGCAAAAGTATTTATGGTTCGCGAGGCGTTCAAGCATTTGATCGATGAATGGCAATGGGTAATGGTCCTTTCGGGTGGCTTTATTGAGTCTCCTATAGTCAATGCACATTCGCCATCCCGTGACAGTGCGCGTGGATATTGGCTCACCTTTGTCATTTTTTATGACAGTCATCCCTCCTTTCTTGGGGACGACGTGGACGGTGCTAACCCATCTACTGTCAGAGATAGGATAAATTATACCGGCTTCAAGCAATTTTAGGATTTCCTTTTTAACCACCTCCTTCATGTTCGGGTTCAACCGCCTTTGAGGCTCTATGGAGGTGGCTTCGGTATCCTCCAAATGGATCCGATGCGTGCAAAGCCTAGGGCTTATTCCTTTTAGATCGGAAATAGTGTATCCCAAGACATCTTTGTGGCTCCTAAGGACGTCTAGGAGTTTTTCAAGTTGATCTTGTGTGAGGTGGGAATTGACTATCACCGGAAAAGTCAATTTATTACCCAAAAAGGCATACCTTAGATTCGGCGGTAATTGTTTAAGCTCTACCTCAGGTGGCGCTGCTCCTTCCACTTTATCAGCTCGCATGAATTCGGCTTCTTCCTCGTCATCCGGGTTTAGCTCATGTTCAGGTGGCATGCTTTCTTGTGACGAGTCGGACTCGCTACTTAGTGAGGATGAGGCATCGAAGTAGGCGCCCTCTGATTCAGTGCTAGCATCGCCAAAACCTTCACTCTGCTCCAGTTCGTACCTGGAATCAAGAAACACATCAGACGATTCATAAAAACAAGAGTGAGCGCCATAAAGTGTAACACCCTGAATGTCGGTTTGCTCGAAGGGTTCCTCGGGAGCATAGTGCTCTTCGACATTTGCTCTATTGTCTTCGAAATACAATTTGTCGTCGACCACGTCAACTCTGACATTGCCTCCGATAGTCCCTTCCGGGGAGATTTGGTCCATCACAAAGCTAGCAAATAGTTGTTCGTCGGGGTCCTTGATATTGATAGCAAATGCTCCGGTAGTGTGGACCTCGTCGACAAGCTCCTTAAGGAGGTCTGTGAAGGAGTCATAGTCTTCTCGACTGAGTTCTATTGTTGGCGTTGCATCTCCCATTCTCTCTGTTAAGATCTTATGCAAAATACGGGGAGAATATGCAAATAGGGCTACGAATGAAGTTAGGATAAGATAGAGAGGGAAGTAAAGGAAGAAAGTAAGAAGAAATAACCGGGTGGTCGGTGCCGAGCACCGTCAAAATGCCCTCCCCGGCAACGGCGCCAAAAACTTGATCGCGCCCCGGATACACGTCCCGAGGCGACGGTTGTAGTTTTACCGCAAGCGCACGGTATGGTGGCGAGCGGGTATCGAACACAGGGAGGACGAAAGACCGTGCTTGCTCCTGATCAACCTGGCTATTTAGGAACAGAGATAATTGCCTTAGGCGATCCTGTCACAATCGTCAGACAAATTTGCGAAGTATCAAATCAAATAAAGAACGTCTAGGGAAAGGGGAATCCCCACTACTCACCGTATTTCATTAATGTGGTTCACCGGTATCGAAATCGCTAGAATGAGAATTTGGATGAACTAGTTGCAACTAAATGTGGAACCAAGCTCACGCTCTCGCGCTGTTGCCGGTCTATAGCTATCCTAGGTTTGGGTCCAATCTCTTGCAAACCCTAGCCTAGGGAAGCTAGCATTAGGATCAACATCATCGTCCAATTGCACACCGAGCCCAATCTCTTGCAAACTCGGTCCACAATCTAGATTAGGATAGTTCCTACCCGTCCAATCTCTTGCAAACGGGTATCGGCTCGGAATTGCAACCGGAGGTCCTAGTATCGGTCCAATCTCTTGCAAACCGATACTTCGAAAATCCGACTCCAACCCAATTCGGATTTCTAGGGCTTCCTATCAAATTGGGATCCAATCTCTTGCAAATCCCAATTGATATGAATACCTAGCTATCCGTAGTAATTCGATCCCAATCTAATCCATAATAACAATCCTAGCTCAATTTCTACCAATTCAACACAAATAGGAAATAGGGCTTGTAGGGTTCATCCCCACGCCCCGAGACGTGGAGACTACTCACAAATCATAGCAATAGCACAAAAATAATCAATGAAATAGGCAATGGAATTCATCACAACAATGATATAAACAATAAAAATAGAGTTTTTGGGGAAGAGAAATGCAAACCAATGTAGATCTTCAATTAATCCAACAAAAATCCAAGTTTTTCTCTTCTCCAATCACAATTAATAAAGCTAAAAAGTAGACTCAAAAAGCTGCAAAAAATCTGAGAGATAGCCCCCAAAACTAGGGTAAAAACAGAGCTTAAATAGCCCCAAAAATCGTCTAAAAATCCTGACCAAAACGCCCCTGCACAGCCTGTTTTCCGCAAATTTCGCTACAGGCAGCGCATCGCACTCGGCCGAGTGACAAAAGTCGCTCGGCCGAGTGAAAACCCTGTCATTTTCCAGTAAGTCGTGGGCTTCAGGGGTCTTCAGTTCGGGGGCGGCTCGGCCGAGTGAGTTGTCGTCACTCGGCCGATGGCTTCACTGCACTCGGGCGGACGCGGTTTACCACTCGGCCGAGTGGGTCTTCTGAAGCTCAGGTGGCCGAAAAATAGTAACTTCGATCTTTTTGAGGGCCTTCGTCTGGGCGCCACTCGGGCGGACGTGGTATCGTCACTCGGCCGATGTGGTCTCCGTCGCTCGGCCGAGTACACATGGAAATCGTGTCTGAACGGGTCGGCCGAGCAGTGTCTCGCTGATCGGCCGAGTGGCTCCTCCACTCGGCCGAGTGGGACACAAAAAATGCCCAATCTGATTGTTTTGGCCTCCTCGTCGCTCCTGTGACGTCCATTCTTCTTCCGCTCCTCTCCAACAGCAAAATACCCCTCGGGGAGGTCGTCGGTGGCCGTCTAGATTATGCGCATCTCGAGATCACTCCTAATCGCGCCAAATCACCTGAAATGCGACAAAAACAACAAATCGTGAAAAGCATCGCAATATCGTCGATATATCGTGAAAAACATGATTTGGGCGATCAAAATGGCATGCAAACATGCGGGAAAAGGGTGTAAAATAAGGAGTGATCATGTGTCACCGATGTGGGGTGCTCGAGGCGCGGCAGTTGGAGAGGGAAGCGGAGGGACGGGGCCTGTTGCTTCGGGGTCTGCGGGGTGCAAATGTCGGAGCAGCTCTCAGCGGAGACGAGCTTGCTCAGGCAGAGGGTAAGGCATGCAGGGGAGCTGCGGCAGTCGAACGGTGAGCTGGCAGAGCACGGGAGCTTGGAGAGGCGAGTGGCGCTTCGAGCGGTGAATTCGACGTCGAGCTTTGGTCGACACAGCGGCGAAGGTCCAGAGGAGGGTGAGCGGCAGTCGAGCCCTCCGGTGTCGTCGTGGGCATAGGCGGAGGACGCGGGCTACGGTGGGGTGTTCGGGGAAGGCGTGCACACAGCAAGGTATGGAGGCGGAGCTCCGGTGGGGTGTAGTCACCGGTGGGCGTGGGTTGCGTGAGTGAGGGGTTTGCCTTGGATTGTGTTTAAATCGAAGGGGGGAAGAGTTGGGTTTGCTGCGAAGGAGATGAGCCTGGGTTTATATTATAGGGTTAGGGGAAGAGTGAGTAAAAGAGAGAGCTTGAGGGAGTGGGTTGAGTTAGCAGCATGGTTTCGAGAGGAGAAGCTTGGGTTGGTTGCATGGGTTCTCGGGGAGAGCCTTGGCTGAGCTTTGTTTTGTGAAGGAGGAAAGATGATTAGAGGAAATAAATAGAGTGTTAGGTGCATGTATGGCATTAATTGTGGATTTAATGAGTTGTTGGTTGGTGTTGACAAACCATAGAAACAATGTCAATATTTTCCTCATGGGTGGGATGCTAAGGGGTTAGCTAAGTGATTAGGTAATTGATGTAATTTAGTGATTAGGTTATAGTAACTAGCTAAATTAATAGTAAAATTTGTAGCGAAATTACGATTTTGCCCCTACTAGTAAACGTGTCTGAAAAATTACGAAAACATACCGACGGAACCATATCGTGGCGAGGATCGCAAATATGAGATCCGTTTTGGGGTTTGAGCTGCGGGGATACTAGTTTTAGGCCAAAATGTTTAAGAAGCTGATAAGAAGGTTCTCTATTGATTTGACTTCAGAAAATTACGAAATTAATATGGAAAGCCCTAAATGATCATTGAATGTTACTGTAAAAGTTTGAAATCGTTTTGATGATGTTTGTATAGAAATAAATTCATTAAGCCAAAACGGTAATAATTGAAAACGAATTTTTTATCAGATTATTTAGAGGTATTCGATGAAACCCGAACTCACTAAAATACTCCGTAACTAGTTTGATACTTCAAAATATTTTTATAAGAAATTTTTGAAATCGTAAAACTCCTGACGAACCATTATAAAATAGTTTTTAAAAAAATTGAAACTAGGTTAAATAGGCAAATAGTTGTGTTGATGAAAACAGGCCGTTACCATGGCCTTGGGCCATTGTAAAATGGTGTTCAGGGAGTCATAGGACATGTTGTAGTCATTGTTCATCAAGCGATATGAAAAGCCATCTTTCTGGTGCTTGATGGAACTCAAAAACTCCAGAGTCTCTGATAGGTGTGTGCCTCACACTCTAGGAAGTCTCTCCACCCTATATTGTGCATAAGGGCTTGGACTCCCTCAGTGAGACCCAAAGAATTTAGAGCGGAGATGCTCACAAATTTGGTTAGGACGATGGGTCTACCATAAAGGTTCATGAATGTGTTTTGCTGATGCTCATTAGCAAAGATGATACATATGGTGACCACTTGAGGGGGTGGAATGTCTGGTTGTGTGGGAGATGCAGCAGTGGAAGCAGACATAATGTCTGCAGATGTGCATGTTTGCTTTTTCCTCCCTTGTGAGGACCCAGAGATAATGCGTTGATATGCTCCTATTTTTCATGATTAGTCATATATTTCCATGACGCATTTCACCCTCCAATTCCTCATTTTATATAATTTTATACAACTATTTGGGACTATTTGACTTTGAGAGTGTTTGGTCTTATTTCAGGGATTTGGAGCGAAATCGGAGCAATTTGGAGTCAAGTGGATGATCGACGATGCGGGAGCACCAAGAAGACTCATGATGACATGCTTGAGGTGCCAAAGAGGAAGGCCAAAGAATAGGAACAAAGAAGGAGAGAAAAGAGATGCTATTGCTACACACTTCATGTGCCACCCAGTCCACTCAGACTGAGTGGCGAGGCTAACTCGGTCCAAGTTGGTGAATCGAAAAGGAATAATGAAGGATATGAAGGCAGCTGATCAAGCTTAAAGGTCACTCGGACCGAGTTTGCTACTCGGTTGAGTAAAAATTATGGCAGAGCGACGTTTTCAAGCCAAATCTCGACCCTATGTACTCGACCAAGCACGAAGGCCACTCGGACCGAGTGCAACTGCACTTGGTCGAGTGAGGTAAAGCGGCCAATTTTCAGGATAGCCTCTCACACTTTTAAGTTCTGCTATTATGCAAGTGGGAAAAGTATTTTTCTGATATTTTTCATGGATAGTAGACTTTATGACAATTCCAATGCCACCAAGAACGTGTTAAACAGAGGTCGGATGAAATCTGTGGAATTTTTACAAGATGTCGGTGCAGTGCTGGAATTTGCAATCGGACCGAACTGATGGCCCCACTTGGACCGAGTGCCATGCTACTCGGTCCAGGTTGTCTGGCCCCATAACTTAAGTTAGCAATCTGCTAACAGCTTTTACCCGATTTGCTGTGGATTTTTTGGGGTTTCTCTTAGGTTTTCTAGGGTTTTGAGGTGGGAATATTTAAGGGAAGTGGCAGCTATCCTTTGGGCTCTCTCCTCTTTCATTCTAATAAAAGATTAGGTTAGTTCTAGGGTTAGTTTTTTGGGTTTTTGGAGATTGGGCCATGCCTTAGGCCCCCTCCTTGGAGATTTGTATCAGATTTCTTCCATTAAGCTAAGTATTTCTATTTGATTTTTGTTCTTTGATTCCATTGTATATCTTTCTATGATTGTGATGATTAGTATTGTTTTTTCTATGACTATCTCCATGCTTAAGTAGATTTACATGCTAGTGCTAGGTTGAATCCTATTGCTAGGGCATCATATTTGATGGGGATGGTGATCCAAGATATTCGCACTAAACCCATCTCGATTTTTGGGGGTCCTTTGAATGTTGGGAACTTAGCATAGGGAAGGGATTTGACCAGAATCGGTTCTGGGAATCGACAACTATAGAACCCTTGAATTGACAACTCTTGGTGGTCGATGAACTCACCCTAGGATAAACCAATAATCAAGGTTATTTCGTAACGAGATGATCCACGATGGTGGCATCGATAGCGATCCAAGATATTGGCCGCTACAATGTAGCTAGGAATCGAGGGTGTCGTAGAGTTATGTTATGGTTTGCTATCATCGGGGGTGACGGAAATTCAATAGACGCGGTGATCCATGATAGTGGCACTTGTCCTGAGAAGTCCTCTCACGTCCAAATAGGGTTGCAACGTCGTCAATCTAGGTGCGGTGATCCACGATAGTGACACCAACCTTAGTCATTCGTTACACCCATATATTGCTTACTAGGTGATCCACGATGGTGGCACCAAAGTAAAGAGCCCGCACAACATATTATCGACTCGTCGGTGATTCGATCCCTAAACATGTATGCGCTTCATTACATGCCCGAAGCAGTAGTGAGGATACCGAAACCCTAATGATATTTCTCTCATCTGTTTTCCCTTTGTTTTAGTTATTTCCTTCTTTCTTTGTGGAGTCTTTGTTTGCGACATCGAGTGACACGACATTCGTATCCACCTTCATTACGACCATCCGTAATCCACCTCCACCCAAATAAACCCACGAGTCTAACTCAACCTAGGACTTGACTAGTATTCAGAAATCACCCTCCTTTGGATTCGACCTAGTACTCACCGGGATTATTCTGCATTAACACCCTTGCAATTGGGGGTGAGGGTGTGCATACCTTTTTGGGGGTGCATATCCTCGTGTCAATCATGTGTTTATCCTTTTTAGGGGGCATCGTGAATGTGAGAGTATGGTGTGTGTGAATTAGTGCAAAACACGACTCAACGCAGATTTTGCCAAATTAGTGGTGGGCTCCGAAAGGTGCTTCTCTCAAGCGCAAGAGTCCGTTCAAGTAGTAAAATCTGGGAGTCCAGATGTCGAATCCACGGGAAGAAATCTGTTGCAATCACAATTCAAATCAAATAGAAAGCCAACGAAGAGAAACTAAACACTTTTAATGGTGGTGATGGTGGTGTGAATGGGGATACGTGAATGATACGAACAAGGAAAATACGTGAGAACAAATATCTATAAAAAGTATGCACATGGTATGGGTTCGTTAGGATCAATAATTCATATTAATTTGGTTGATAGGTATAACGCAATGAATTCTCTTTTTGAGAGCAATTCACCGGGAAAATATCCAATATAACTCAATGAATTCTCCTTTTGGGAGCAATTCATCGGAAGATGCCCTTTTGGGGGTTCAAACACAAAATTCAATGAGATCGTCGCTAAAGTTATAATACGATATGAAACTCTCTTTTGGAGAGATCAAGTCTACGGTATGAAACTCCCTTTTGGGGAGATCAAAACTCACCCTTTTGGGGCGATCATCAACTAAATCAATTCTTTTGGAAAATCAAAGATTACAATTTTAGCGACGTTTAACGATTTAGCACATGGAATACAACCAAACTAACACCAATCATAGCCCCTAACTACGCCATACCATGCACAAATAAGATTTAGCTACTCATAATGCAATAATAAACAACTTTCATGGCAAAATACATCGAGATTATAGCAAAATACAATAGAAAACACCAAAATACGGGATAGAAGTTGAAGAAAATATCACCAATTCTCCTTGAAAAGACTTCAAACTCTCTGGAAATAATAAAATAGGCCTCTGGAATTTTACAGAATTTTTCAGGGGGAGAATACGGCTCCTAGAGCCTCCAATACGCTCAAAATACGCCCCAATCTGCTTGTCTTTTGCACAAAACCCCTAGGAATACGCTTAAATAATAAGATTGCGGGTTTTAGAAACTTATTGGGTTTGCAACCCGCATCCGAACTCATCCCAACCGCACATCCAGATCGGATCAAACCACGGCCGCTCATCCAAGCGGGATCCATTGTGGTGTCGACACGTGTCCCATGGAAGCGGATCCGCACCCGCTTGATAAAATCCGAGTTCAACTCGGAGTCAATGTGTGCCGTTGGATCACGAATCAAGGGTGCACGATGGACCACGTCGCCTACTCTTCGAAATCAATTTGCGCCCTCATTTCTCACTGTTGGATCGACATCGTACGGGCATCGCACATCCACGTCGCCCGCATCTTTCGTTCTTCGCTCGCTCAGCGGAGTGAATCTGAGCCGTCCAGTCATTAGGCGGGATTTAATGAGGTGCCGCCGCGTGTCCAGAGATGCCCAGCATCCGCTCCGATTTAGTTCGTTTGTGACCGTGGGATCTTGATCGAACGGCCTTGAGAATGCCGCGTCGCCTGCTCGTCTCCGCTTCGTCGTTACCGTTGGATCTGCATCCAACGATCTATAATCGGCCACGTAGCCCCTATAAATCTCGCGCGGATCTGTTCGACGAGTCGCATCTACGCTCGATCGCGACCGTTGGATCCTCTGTGTGTAGCCAGGATGAAGCCACGTCGCCCAGATCTGAGAACGCTGCGGGAGAGATAATGGTCGTTGGATTAAGCGGGAAAGCCCAGATTTGCGCCACGTGTCGGTCTCTCATTGGCTGTCGACCGTATTTATCGTATTTCCTCCGTATTTCTCCATTTAAATTGTATTCTGCATTCAAAAATTCATAGAAATTAGCACAGATCTCAGAAAAATACAAATAAATAGTCGTTGGAATCGTGAGATCGAGATGATGCTAGGAAAATTATAAAAAGTGCAGAAATACGTCGTTAAATACTGTTTTGTGCTCAAATAGTGTGTTTTCTCTAATAAATAAATGTGTAGAAAATACGTATGTATTAAAGAACAATGTAGTATCACATGAGCACAAAATAGGGCTAAATGGGGGGTTAAATATGTAATATTGAACCCGAATCAATTAGCGAGCGATTTTAACTAACTTGAGCAAAAATTGAATGTGAGAGTGAGGAATGAAGTTACCCAAGTAGTAGACTGCTGTAATGAAAATGTCCCCGAGCTCTTGTTGATCTCCCCCAAGATATCTATGTGCCCACGTCGTAGTGGATTTCAGGTTAAAACCCCCAAAATAACTGCTAGGGTTTCCTCTCCAATCGCTTCGATGAGGATGATGATGATGAAGGGGTGAAGAGGAGAGGAGGAATGTATGCGTGCGAAATTGGAGGAGGATGGAGATTCGAGGGTGGTTGGGTGCTGGGAGAGGAAGAAGAAAGGAGGAGGAAAGTCGAAACGTTTGGGTTTTTAGCGTGAGACTCGGCCGTGTGGAGGGGATTGAGCTTTATAGGTGGGAGACATGGTCCAACGATGCGGTCACGTCGCTCGGCCAATAGCCGCGTCGTTTCAATTAGCTTGAACCCAGGTGACGCGGTCGAGGAGACATGATCGCGGTGATGAGCAAATGACCGCGTCCACATTGGAATTTTGTGGTCGAAAATGGGCTCCATGCGTCGTGTCGTGAAGATGATGCGACCATTTCAGCAGAGGATTAAAAGGGGGAAAACCAGAAAAATTGGTTTATGATGCGACCGTGTGAATTGGATGAACCGACCGCATGGTCTTGGGTAGGAATTTGGCCTTGGTGAATGGGTTGACATCGTTTCGTTTGAGCAAAACAACCGTGCGGGGTGAATTTTGTAGTGAAATTTTGGCTTAGGAAAGTAGACTGACGCGGTTGTGTCGCTTAGACAATGTGACCGTGTTGGATTGGTGATTTCTGAGCCAAAAATTCCAGAGATTTTGCTCCATAATGTGGTCGTTTGGTCGATTAAACGCAGTCGCGTAAGTCTGATCTCCTAATCCTCAAACTCCTTCACAATTGTTCCCCCTCGACGCGGCCGTATGAATTGGATGAACCGACCGCATGGTCTTGGGTAGGAATTTGGCCTTGGTTAATGGGTTGACGAAATGGTCGTTTCGTTTGAGCGAAACGACTGTGTGGGGTGAATTTTGAAGTGGAATTTTGTCTTAGGAAAGTAGGCTGACGCAGTGGCATCGCTTAGACGATGCGACCATGTTGGATTGGTGATTTTTAAGCCAAAAACTCCAAAGATTTTGCTCCATGACGCAGTCGTTTGGTCGATTTCACGCGGTCGCGTAAGTCTGATCTCCTAATCCTCAAACTCATTCACAATTGTTCCCCTTCGACGCAGTCGCGTGTGACACATCACACAACCACGTGTGCCAGGATATCAACCTTGGTCTTTCTTCTTGTTGCCTTCCTCCACGTGGCCGTGTGGGGTATCCCACATGGTCGCATTGCTCCTCCCTGCATTGAAAACAACTTGGATTCAATGGGGGTTAGTTTATTCACTAAAAATTGAACTATTCTAGCTGAGATAAAAAAAATGAGAACCAGAAAAGTTTAGAACTTGGGTTGTCTCCCTATAAGCACTTGTTTTAAGTCGTTAGCTCAACTGCCTTTATGATTTTCATGGTGGTTCTGGGTTGGAAAGTGTGATGTTGATTCTCGGTACATGCTCCTCCTCCAATCTCGACGTAGCAATGTGCTCCTTCTTCATCGTCAACTCTCTGGGGTCGATGAGATGTGATTGTGGGTCTCCTTTCTTGACCCCTTTGTTAGGTATTGGTGTTTTAGACCCATAATGTTTTGATGATGATCACAACATTATATTGTTGCTAATGACTCTCATGTTTTAGTCTCAAGTTTAATCAAATGAGGAATATCATTTTTAAGACTAATAGTGTGGTACAAGGATAGACATCAAGAGGAGCATCGCTAAATCTTGGAAGATGATGGGGAACATCAAGGCATCAAGAGCTTGAAGCCTTGGACTCTAGGAGATGCAAAATGTAATCCATGTAATTTCTATTACTTGCATTCTCTTTTTGAGTGTAGGATTTTGTAATGCCTTTATAGATGGTCTACTCATTCATGTATATGCATTTACCATCTTAGTGAATCTTAAGATTATCATAGAATTCAACACATTAGGTTCCCCCAAGCTAAAAACTCAATTGGAGTATCAGGCCTTCCAACAAGCGACTACTGAAGGAAGGACAGGCGAATGGGCAATCTCCAGGCACCTGGCTAGCCTTCTACAGTCGACTATTGTGCACATATCAATTCAATATTTCTTGACTTTTTTCTCAAGCTATTGGTGCAGGCGACTGAAGTTCATTTGACAGGCGCATGTCCTACATCAGGCGCCTGGACATTGTTCAACAGTCGTCTGTATACCAAAGTGTGTATCCTGTCATTTCTAGGCATCACTCCATCTTGTGGGGCAGTCAACTGATGTAGAGTTTACAGTCGCCTGTCATTCTTCAGGTGCATGGACTTTGGTCATCAGTCATCTTAGTGCACAAGTGCGAATGTTGCATTTCCTCGGCTCCTTTCCATCTTATGTAACAGACGCCTACTAAAGTCTTACAGGTGCCTGCACATAGTACAGGTGTCCGTGTAGTCTTCTACAATCGGCTGTCCTAACTCAGATTAAAGCTATTGGGATTAAATCTGATCATTGATCAGTCGCCTGTCGCTCCTTATACAGGCAACTGTCGATGCCGAAAAATCTCAGATTTTAGCCGTTGCAGAATTCTTTCATTGGCTTCTAGCGTGGATTTTATGGGGGTTTTAGTGCTTCTTATAAATAGGAATGGGCTTAGTTCATTTAGATCTCTTTGAACCTTTGATCATTATTGAAGATCATTAAGAAATCATAAGCCACTCCTTAATCTCTCGGTTCCCTCATATGAGCACATTCCTCTTTATGCATTGAAGTTAGCTCAAGGGAAACCCTCCAAGCAAACTCATCTCATCACTTGGAGATCCTCTTCCATGCCTTCTTCTTCATATTGAGTAAGTTCATCTCAAGGCATAGGTAAGAATATTTATTTCATCTTGTGAAGTGAATCCCTAACTTTCTTTGTGAAAGTTAGTTTTTCTCTTTGTGAGAGTTTTACCCTAACTTTCTTTGTGAGAGTTAGTTGCTTTCTTTGTAAGAGCTTGGTACTCTCTTTGTAAGAGCTAGATTCTCTCATTGTGAGAGTTATGTTCTTTCTTTGTGAGAGGACAACCTCTGTGTGAGGTATCTCTTTGTGAGATTGCATTCACTACTTTGTGTAGAATCATAGTGAATATTTGGTGTGGCTGAATGTACCCAAGTTGGGGAACTAGGGTAAAATCTGGGTGTTAGCATTTGCTTGATTGTGTTGTTTAAAATCCTCTTGCACTTATAATTCCGCATTTGCAAGTTTTTAATTACACGATTATTGACATTACTCTATTCACCCATCTCCCCCTCTAGAATGTTTTTTGTTAGTATAGCAAGGCATAGACTGTCCTTACAATTGGTATCAAAGCGAGGTTGAAGCATACAACAACGATGGCATTCAACACTTTATCTATGTCTCATGAAGAAGGTCTATCAACCGTTCAACCTCTACTCTTCAATGAAACCAACTACTCAAGTTGGAAGATCAGGATAATAATCTACTTGGAGGGTCAAGACCTATGGGACATCACGGAGTCGCCCTTTGAGAAACCTACTGCACCCGCGACCACAAGGACAAAGGCGGAGAAGGACTCGATCAAATACAATGAGAAGGAGATGAATGCATTCTATTACGCCCTTACTCCGAATGAGTTCAACATCATCTCCATATGCAAATCGACCAACGAAATTTGGCATATCTTGGAGATTACTTATGAAGGGACGTCCAATGTAACGAAATCTAAACAAAGTGTGTTTAGATCTAAATATGAAATGTTTAAGATGCAGGAAGAAGAAAGCATCTCGAAAAGGCTCACAAGATTCACAGACATCGTAAACGCTTTGAAAGGACTTGGGAAGGTGATTCCCCAATAGAATCGAGTGGAGAATATCATTGACTCTCTTACACCCAAATGGGAGTCAAAGGCCAACGAGATTTTGGAGTTTAACGACATGTCCAAATATACCGTTGAAGAGTGCGTTGGAAATCGCATGGCATATGAAGTGAAGCTTCAATGAGATTCAACCAACCAAGCTCAAGAAGCCGGAGAAGCAAAATGGGATTGCATTCAATGCCAAGGAAGAGCCAATCAAATGGAGGAAGAAATTCCATCGAGAAGCTTCCAGTGAAGAAGATGGAGAGGATGAGGCTAGTAGTGATGAAATCATGGAGCTTGCCAAGCAACTAAGAGCATTTCTCAAGGGTAAGCAAGGTAAATCTTTGTCAAAGTTTGCCTCTAAATCTAATAGGATTTGTTACAAATGCAATGGCAAAGGTCATCTCTCTATCGAATCCCCTTCAAAACCCTCCAAAGATTCTTTAAAAAGGAAAGGGAAGAAACATTGGAAAGGGAAGTTCAAATACAAGAACATGAAGAAGGGTATTATCGGGACATTTGATGACTCGGATGAGGACTCATCAAGTGATGATGAAGAAGATGACGAGGAGGTAGCCCACATGTGATTCACGGAATTTGATGATTCTTCATCAATCTCTTCGAGCTCAAGTGATGAAGAGGTGGAGGCATGGCTCAACCCCAACGAAGAAGTGTGTTTCATGGCAAAAGGGGAAAAGTCTTTGTCAAGTACTAGCGAGGAGGAATCCGATGATGAAGATGAGGTGGAGCCTAAGCTATCATATGAAGAGCTTGAATATCGCTACAATGTGGTCTCCAACGGGGCAAGTAAGTGCATCAACCCATATTCTAAATTAAAAGCTAAATTTAAAGATGTTATAAGTAGGGTGCATGAATTTGAATCTACTAGTGTAAATATGAATGATGTGTATGTTTGTGACACTAGTGAGATAGACACACTTCTCCCTCAAGTTACGGATTTGAGAATTGCAAATGATAAATTAGTAGCTCAAAATCTTAGCTTAGATTCTCGCATTCAACAACTTACGTTGAAATGCGAAGAGGAATCCTAAAAGCTCAAAAGCTTTGTTCATTCCAGGGATTCACTCCACGATTTGTTGGAAAAAAATATCTGGCAAATCATAGAGGAGGATTGGGTTATATTCAAAATATGGTGCCCAAACCCACTTCTAGTTCTTCTTTTGGAGCAAAATCAAGAAATATTGCTAAAGCATCTAAGAAGAATCAACATGCCTTCTTGTATAACACTAACACTAACAAGAAGCATGTAAATCACAAGGTGATGAGTGAGAATGAAAATTCTTCATCTTTTTGCTAAGAAGCAAAATCCTTATTCTATGCATGCCAAGAAATTTATTTCTACACCTAAACATGCCACATCCACCTCTATTGCAAAGGCAAAACCATTGCCTAGGAAATCCTCAAGTCTTTGGATTCCCACTAAGTGTAATGTGCAAGAGAGGAATAGATACATCAACTCTTTAGTTAGGGATGTGATCACCTCATGTGATTACATTAGGAAATCAAACTCTTCTGAGGTTTGGTTCCCTAATGTTTAGGTCTCTCACATATATGAATATTGCTTGGGTATTGTGCTTATTTCTATAACTTAGCTTACCCATTGATTGTGTGTGGTTTTTCATGATTTTGAAAAGTTTTTAAAATTATTTTTCGTGAAAATGGGACCTTGGAGATTTCATTGTCATACATTCATTTGTATACCTATGTGTATGCCAATGTGGGAGTTAATATATTAAGTATATTCAAAACTATTTTAAAACATATTTTAACTCTCATTTTGGGTTATGATTGAGATCATTATTTACAATTGGTTATTATGGTCTCAAACTTAACCCATTGATGTTACCAACATGTTTCATGTTATATTTTTCTCTTGGCGATGTTATTTTGTAACAATGATGCTTGATTTTTCATATATCTATGCATTGATACAATTTTTGGCATATGGTTCCAAGTATTATTATTTTCAATTGGCAAAGATTTTCTTTCTTTTACAATTGGTATTGACCATAGAAGTCAACAATTTGACCCTTTCTATGATCTAGGGGAGTATGGGATAATGATTGATACACACTTTAAATTTACAACTAAGTATTATACACATCTTAATCTCTTGGTTATCTGTCACATTTTTAAAATGGAGTCAATAACAAGAGCTAATTCTTGTATGTTTGATATCCACTTTTTTGACAATGACAAAGGAGAGAGGGATATGGATTATGTAAATCATACTTATGCATTTATGGGGAAAGGGATTCTCATACTTATACATGTGGAGAATGTTATTGATTTAATTACAATTGGTTTATGTAATCCATGCCTATTATACGTCACTATTGATCATACTTAGATTATTTACAATAGTTATCTATGTTCAATTTGTGAATTTAAGTAGGGGAGCTCATTAGCATTGTGCTTTAATTGTTTATGTTTTACATAATGTGTGTCATTATCAGAAGGGGGAGATTATTAAGTATTGGTGTTTTAGACCAATCTTGTTTTGATGATGATCACAACATTATGTTGTTGCTAATGACTCTCATATTTTAGTCTCATATTTAATCAAATGAAGAATAGCATTTTGGAGACTAATAGCTTAGTGCAAGGATGGACATCAAGAGCTTGAAGCCTTAGACTCTAGGAGATGCAAAATGTAATCCATGTAATTTCTATTACTTGCATTTCTCTTTTTAAGTCTAGGATTTTTGTAATGCCTTGATAGATGGTATACTCATTCATGCATATGCATTTACCATCTTAGTGAATCTTAAGATTATCATAGAATCCAACTCATTAGGTTTCCCCAAGCTAAAGACTCAATTGGAGTCTCTGGCCTTCAAACAGACTACTACTAAAGGAAGGACAGGCGACTAGGTGATCTCCAAGTACCTAGCCAGCCTTCTACAGTCGACTGTTGTACACAGCTCAAGTCAATATTTCTTGACTCTTTTCTTGAGTTTTTGGTGCAGGCGACTGAAGTTCATTTGACATGCGACTGTCTTACATCAGGCACTGGACAATGTTCTACAATCGTCTGTATACCAAAGTGTGTATCATGTCATTTCTGGACATCACTCTATCTTGTGGATCAGTCGACTGATGTAGAGTTTACAGTTGCATGTCATTCTTCAGGCACCTGGACCTTGTTCATCAGTCATCTGAGTGCACAAGTGCAAATGTTGCATTTCCTAAGCTCCTTTCCATCCCATATGACAGACGTCCGCTGAGGTCTTTACAGGCGCATGCACATAGTACAGGCACCTCTGTAGTCTTCTATAGTCGCCTATCCTGACTCAGATTATAGCCATTAGGATTAAATCTGACCGTTGATCAGTCGCCTATCGTTCCTTATACAGGCGCCTGTCGATGCCGAAAAATCTCATATTCTAGCCGTTGCAGAATTCCTTCCTTGGCTTCTAGCTTGGGTTTTATGGGGTTTTTGGGGATTTTTATAAATAGTAATGGGCTTAGTTCATTTAGAACTCTTGGAACCTTTGATCATTCTTGAAGATCATTAAGAAATCATAAGCCACTCCTAATATCTCATTTCCCTTATTTGAGCACATTTCTCTTCATGCATTGAAGTTAGCTCAAGGGAAATCCTCCAAGTGCAATCAAGCTCATCTCATCACTTGGAGATCCTCTTCCATGCCTTCTTCTTCATATTGAGTAAGTTCTTCTCAAGTCATAGGTAAGAGTATTTATTTCATCTTGTGAAGTGAATCCCTAACTTTCTTTGTGAAAGTTAGCTTCTCTCTTTGTGAGAGCTTTATCCTAACTTTCTTTGTGAGTGTTAGTTGTTTTCTTTGTGAGAGCTTGGTACTCTCTTTGTGAGAGCTTGGTACTCTCTTTGTGAGAGTTAGATTCTCTCTTTGTGAGAGTTAGGTTCTTTCTTTGTGAGAGGACAAATCCTCTGTGTGAGGTATCTCTTTGTGAGATTGTATTCACAACTTTGTGTAGGATCATAGTGAATATTTGGTGTGGATGGATGTATCCAAGTTGGGAAACTAGGGTAAAATCTGTGTGTTAGCGTTTATTTGATTATGTTGTTTAAAATACTCTTGCACTTATAATTCTGCATTTGTAAGTTTAATTTTTAATTACTCGATTATTGACATTACTCTATTCACCCCCCGCTAGAGTGTTTTTTCTTAGTATTACAAGGCATATACGGTCCTTGTTGGGTTTTGATGGACTCTCAGGGCATAACCTATGACCGTCCTACGTCGGACGGATGATAGAAACATAAGTAGCAGCAGAAAAATTATTAAACACTTTAATAAAAGAACCCTAAGGACATCATTAACCCTAGCCAGGAAAATCTACTATCTTGGGGTGGGTCTGACCAACCACGAAGATAGATCTAAACTACTGCATATATATATATATATATATATATATATATATATATATATATATATATATATATATATATATATATATATACTAGTCACAACCCGTGCCCGTGGGCACGATTTATTTAAGATTTCCCCAGCGAAATCTTTGTTTCCTGAAAAATTAACTTTCACTGCCAAAATTTAACAGAACAATAAATTAGCGTAAAAATATTTAGCGGTACAGGCACCTTCGGCGCGGGCGTATTCGGCGTGGAATAACAAATTCGATGCAGGTGCCTTCGGTGCCTAACAACAAATTCAACGTCGAACAACAAATTTGGTACTCGCGCCTTCGGCGCGGAACAAATTAGCATAAAAAAATTTAGCGCGCGTGTGCTTTAGGCGCGGAACAACAAATTCGACGTCAAACAACAAATTTGGTAACTGCGCCTTCGGCGCGGAAAAAATTAGCGTAAAAAATTTAGCGGAACAACAAATTCGATGCAGGCGCCTTCGGCGTGTAACAACAAATTCGACGTCGAACAACAAATGTGGTACCCGCGCCTTCGACGCATAACAACAAATTCGACGTCGAACAACAAATTTGGTACCCGCGCCTTTGGCGCGGAACAAATTAGCGTAAAAAAATTAAGCGCCTTCGGTGCAGGCAAAATTTATGTTCCCAATGCAATTTGCCCCCCCAATTTAATCTCCACAATCTTTCCCAAGGCACTTCTAATTCCAAAGTTTAGGTTCCCAAGGCACTTCCCCCAAATTTAATCCCTACAATCTTTCCCAAGACACTTCTAATTTTAAAGTTTTGGTTTCCAAGACAATTTTCCCTCCAAAATTTAAATTTTTCCACTAAAATTTTCACAAAATCCAATCTCAACCATTGATTTACCAAGATCAAATCTCAGCCACTCTTTATCTTGTCCTTGTCAGCACTAGAATTCAAAAAACACTGTCAAATGTATAATAGATATATATATATATATATATATATATATATATATATATATATATATATATATATATATATATATATGAAAGCAAAAATAAAATTGACTTACCCGGAACTTTGCTTCCGCAGAAAACAAAGCGTCGCTTTCAAAAACTTTAGCTCTCCCAAAGCTAGCCGCCTCCGTTCCTCCAAAACTGGTCCACCCGAAGCGAGCCTGCACTGTGCCTCTGAGCCAATCAATTGCCGCAGAAAGTTTCACTTAAGTAGACCCATGTCAAAGACTTTTGGATCGGATCCAAACCTCCTCCTCGTCTTGCTAGGACTCGATCGGAGGATCGGAATAATTATAAGAGGGAAATAATTTAAGTCTTAGATCGAGCATGCTTAAAAAAATTTTAGAGCTTCTCGAATCAAAGACTTGGTGCGAGTTTCAATGATGAGGGCTACCCCTTACTTATATAGGGAGCCGGCCCCTTCTCCTTTGCTACGAGCGATGTGGGAATATTAAAATGGGTATTTCAGGATTGATTTAATAGAAGTCCAAACTTCTAAAATCAACCATAAATCCATTTCTGAGTTTCGACTTTGAAACGACCTACCAAATCATAGATCTCGAGACAACGATCATATAGAAAAAATGGCGTCCAATTCCGATATCATTTGATCCCTCAAATGTCGAAAATAAACTTTGAAATCACGTTTTGCACACAAACAACGAATTCACGCATCCCAAGGGGTAGATCAGATCGCGCCACGTGGCATAATCTGTGTGCGCCATGTGGCACACGCATGGGCAATTTTGCCCGCAAACAGAGGTGCGGGCCCTGCCGCGGGCCCCATGCGGTCTGTGCCCGCATGCTGCTGCATGCGGGTCACCCTCCCGTGGGTTGGACCCGCACCTTAGCGGGTCCGACCCACGAAAACCTGGCGGGTCTGACCCGCAAGCCCTCTTTGTGCCCTTTACTGTCGTTTTTGTGTTTCTGGACTCATTTGAGCTCCGATTTGAACATGGTTTCTTCCTCTGGTTTTTTCAGGAAGTCCCCTTCGATCCCATGCATCTTTGTCAACTTAATACCAAGTATTAATTACACATAATGTGTAAAGTCCCAAATTCTAAACTCTTTAGCTTTAATCTCACAACTTACTTGTGAGCTAAATTATTCCAATGCATCAAATGCATCCCTCTTAACATTCTTTCTATTACTAAGACGTAAATCCTACTCGGTGTGAGACACTACAGCTTAATCCTACTACCGGTTGGGACTCGAACTCGCTAGACGACAGTAACCACGAGCAGCAGGCATTGTCCCTGTTTCGGCATCATTATTACGTGATTGACCCATTGACTGAAATGTCGTCGGGATGACTCTGCCTGTGGCCGTGAAGAATACCACAATTTTAGTCCCTTCGTCTTAACTATGTCACTGCAGAGCCTATGGTATGGTAAATTGTCAACCCTACTAGCTAGTACTGGCCAGTATCATTCGGTCTTTGTTATATACATGTTGTACTTCCTACAACATACCTTTGCCAAGGTTTTACCAAGAACCGTATTGTGCCAGTGACACTAACTTCCCATGAACGGAAGAGACAAATCCTATCTGGATCATTACTTACCTCGTACACTTCAAGTGTCACCCAATCTAAGACCTTTCAGCAAGTGAAAACTCAAGGTTAGATCATAGATCTAAGTGATACTGTTCATACACAGGTTCGTACAATGACCCCAAGTCTTAAGGACTAACTTGCCTATCATCACTAGAGATTTATTAATGACAGTTAGCTAATGTTTAACCATTTAACTCTTTATTAGGTCGTTCAGTAGATTCATTCTCCAATGAGCACATGTGTCTTGTCTCTTACTTCGCCATGTCGAATGATTATGAAATCATCAAGACAAAGACACAATGGTCTGTCCGATGTGCCGATATCCTATTCTCGACGCATCTATGACCATGAACGCTTTTAAGACTCAAGCTCCTATCGGTTAAACACTACCCATAATCAAGATCTCTATCTAGATACGTGAATGACCTTACTACGAGTCTAAGGAAATTATCTAAGTAATTAAATGAAAATATCATAACCGAAATACATTAGACAATTGATACCAGAAAGCATGCTTTCATTCATGAACAAGATGTTTACATAGATAAATTGCCTCGAGAGCATACATCTCTCAACATCTCCCACTTGCACTCAGGCCCATTTATCTCGGTATCTCATAATGCATTTACACACTAGTCTCTCCAGACGATCGCGTGCCAGCGCCTTCGTGAATGGATCTGCTATGTTATCTTCCGAACAGACTCTAAGGAGTTCTATGTCTTCCCACTTCTCATGATCGCGTATCAGGTTATACTTCCAAAGAATGTGTCTGGATCTCTGGTGGAATCTTAGTTCTTGAACCAGACTGATGGTTGCATTATTATCGTAATACAGAGGTATTGGATCCTTAACTGCAGGCACCACCCCGAACTGGTTTATGAACTTTCTCATCCAGACAGCTTCCTTTGTCGCATCATTGGCTGTTATGTATTCGGCCTCCATCGTGGAGTCTGCAACAGTATCTTGTTTGGAACTTCTCCAACTGACTGCTCCTACGTTGAGAGTAAAAACATCTATGTCACTCTGAAAGCTGGAATCTGTGAAGCCTTCAACCTTGAGTTCTTCACTTCTATAAATCAAGACCAAATCTTTAGTCCTTCGCAAGTACTTAAGAATTGTCTTGACGGCTTTCCAGTGTTCTTCTCTAGGGTTAGATTGATATCGACTTACTGCACATGCTGCAAAAGCGACATCATGTCTGGTACAGATCATGGAATACATGATAGATCCCACCGCCGAAGCATATGGGATCTTATTCATGTGTTCCCTTTCCAAGGCAGTTTTTGAAGACATCTTCTTGGAAAGGTTTATTCCATGATTGACTGGTATAAAACCACACTTACTGTTTTCCATGCTGAACTGTTTTAGCACGGTGTCAATGTACCTGGCTTGGGAGAGACCTAGCATCCGTTTAGATCTATCTATATAGATCTTTACACCTAATATGAAGGATGCTTCTCTCAAGTCTTTCATGGAGAAGTTAGTTGATAGCCATTCTTTAACAGACTTCAACATCCATATATTGTTGCCTATTATAAGAATATCATCCACATACAGTATGAGAATGACTAAAGAACTTTCACTGGTTTTCTTATAGATGCATGGATCATCTTCATTTCTGACAAAACCAAACTCTTTGACTGTCTTGTCAAAATGGATGTTCCAACTTCTTAATGCCTGCTTGAGTCCGTAAATGGACCTATGCAGTCTACACGCTTTTCCTTTACTCCCACTGACTTCAAAACCTTATGCCTGAGTCATGTAAATCTGCTCTTCTAAATCACCATTTAGAAACGCAGGCTTTTTCATCCATTTGCCAGATCACATAGTCATAATGGGCAGCAATAGCGAGTACGATCCGGATAGACTTGTGCATGGCAACTGGTGAGTAAGTCTCGTCATAATCTATTCCTAGAATCTGACGATAACCTTTTGTAACCAGCCTAGCCTTGTATGTTTCTATCTTCCCATCTGCACTAATCTTCTACTTGAAGATCCATTTGCATCCAACGAAAACACTTCCCTTGGGCACGTGCTCTAAGGTCAACACCTCATTTACGTGCATGGATTCCATTTCGGATCTCATTGTATCCAGTCATTTATCAGAGTCTCTACTTTGAATGTCTTCTTGAAAGCTAACAGAATCATCATCTAGAATGATGACATCCTCGACCCCTCCGTCTACGAGAAAACCATAGTACCTATCTGGGGCTCGAGGAATCCTATCAGACCTCCTAACGATTGGTTGGGAAATATCACTTTCTGATTCTCCCACTGGTTTCGACACATGTTCGTGTGTTAATTCTCATTTTGAACATTCATCTGGATCTACTACCTTGCCAACAGCTTCCTTCATAAGGAACTCCTTTTCTAAAAAGATGGCATGTTTGGAGACAACAACCTTTTGTGCCTTCGGATGGTAAAGGTGTACCCTAACGAATGTCTCTGATACCCAATGAATTTACACAAAACTGATCTATCTTCCAGTTTGTCTGGATTATGCCTTTTGACATAAGCAAGACAACCCCACACCCTTAAATGTTTACGGTTGGGTTTCTTGCCACTACATATCTGATATGGTGTCGTCGACACAGATTTTGATGGAACCTTATTGAGAATGTACACTTTAGTTTCTTGGGCATAGCCCCAGAGGGAGAATGGTAACTCAGCTTCACTTATCATGGATCGCATCATGTCTAACAAAGTGCGCTTCCTTCTCTCCGAAACACCATTATGATGAGGTGTATAAGGAGGCGTGACCTGAGACAGAATACCATTCTCTTTTAAATACGTAAGGAATTCATGGCTTAAGTATTCTCCTCCTCGATCAGATCGAAGAATTTTAATACTTTTGCTGGTTTGTTTTTTAACTTCGTTACGATATTCTTTGAATCGCTCAAAAGTTTCGAACTTATGTTTCATCAAGAACACGTCTCCAAACCTAAAGTGATCGTCAGTAAACGTAACAAAATATAAATATCCTCCTTTGGCTAAGGTAGACATAGGTCCACATACATCCGAATGTATGAAACCTAAGAGTTCACCAACTCTTTCCCCATGACATGCAAAGGGAGTTTTGGCCATCTTACCTTTGAGGCAAGACTCGCAAGTGTCGTATGAATCATAATTCGAGAGGCCCAAGGACCACTCTTAATGTAACTTGCTAAGTCTCTTCTCTCCGATATGGCCTAATCTACAGTACCAAAGATAGGGTTCATTATAACCTGATTCCTTGCGTTTTCGTGTATTAACATTTAATGCAACTTCATTATTCAAAGTGTACACACCATTGTTTAGGGTCAAAAATCCTAGAAATTTACTATCATAAAAAATGTTCAAAACATTTTCGTTGATAGTAAAGATATAACCCTCTCTGGCCAAAGCTGAGATGGAGATAATATTGCATAGGAAATTTGGGATATAGTAACATTGCTTCAAAAGCAAGTTAGTACCATTCGCCAATGTGTGTTTAACATCTCCCACGGCCATAGCAGCAACACTTGCTGCGTTGTCAACCTGGAGAACGACCTCATTTTTTTCGAGCTTTCTATTAATTCTCATTCCTTGTAACGTATTACAGATGTAAGAGCCTGCACCGGTATCTAATACCCATGCATTTGAAGTCACAGAAAGAACTACACTTTGTATAACTATTATTGAAGTTAAGGCATCAGTATGCCCTTTCTTCTTTCGCTCCCATACTGCTCTTGTTTCCCTTACCTAGTCATTATACATATTACCAGTTGAAATATTCTTATCTAAGATATTTATATCCTGCCCGTCATGCTGCAAAGAATAAAACTCCTTAAGTTAGCATGCGTTCATAATTTTTAAATATAATTTGATTGGTTATTATCCAATTATATTCTCCCACTATTTTAATGATCATATTAAGCCATACCATTAATAAAATTAGTGGAAGAGGGATCCAACCACCCCGAGTCTCCCAACCTTGAGTGTGCTCAACAAGTTGTTGACTCTGCAGTCGGTAGATGAACTCTTAACTCTTCATCAATCATATCATATATGACTCCCTATAGATTTCTACACATAGTTACTTATGATCATGCGTGTGCACATCCAAATCATAATGACTAGTCTAGCCAGAACCTTGTTTTGGTGTCTAGCTTAACTTACGTCGGCGCTCGGTGTATGCATGATACAACGGTTTGGGTTAAGTTTAGACTACATCATATGTAATTAAAAGTTGGTTTCCATAAGGTTGTTATGCCACAGCTTGAGTGTGCTCAACAACTATAACATGTAACCTGTAGTCGCCAAGACTTCAAAATAAGGAGGGCTACGATTTATCTTGAATAAGATTATTAACGTATTAGACTAGAAATAGTTTACGGTGTCACATAATCATGATTCGCATCCTTGCGGTCCAGCAGAACAAGGCCAGGAATTTGACTAGTCCCGGATCACTATCCCCAGTCGAGCTTAGGGTGATCCACAATTTTAGCCAAAAAACACTAGACCGGATCATGTTTCATTGAAGGAAAACTCACCATTCATATGTGTGCCATCAACTAAAATTGGCTTCATTAAAACTAGTTAATCCAATCAACTAGTTGAATCCTAAAATTAAAAATTTATTAGGATTTGTTAATAACTTTTATTAAGTCCTTATCAACTATAAGGAATGATTTTTAAGGTGCTATCCTAATCGTGTATTAGGCATTTAAAATAATTTTAAATCATAACGAAGAAATCTAAAATTATCTCATAATTATTAGACAGCTTTTAATGGCTAACCTAAAAGGTTTTTCTCATGTTATCAAATAATGAACAAGAATAACATAACCATAACAAAATAACAACTTAATTTTATCACATGAAATTAAGTTTTTGCAATTTTTAATAATCATCTTATAATTATTACATGTTTCTAATAAACATAATATGCACATCATATCACTTACTGAATTAGATCGAGGTGGATTAGGCTCCGATACCAATGTTGGGTATCGCTATGATATCATTGTAACGTTGTTAAGGCCCATCATCCATGGTACCCTAGACATGTCACAAGATCCCTCACAAACTTGTTTTACAGAATGCCTCTTGACAATGTCCAACCCATCATAAGATCATCATCTTATCGGGACTTGGTACGGTAAAAGCAATTACTTCAGGTTAGCTCATAACCCGAGAACCCGTACTCAAGCATCAACAAGCTCTGATACCAATGTTGGGTTTTGATGGACCATCAGGGCATAAATCTATGCCCGTCCTACGTCGGACGGACGGTAGAAACATAAAATAGCAGCGGAAAAATTATTAAACACTTTAATAAAAGAACCATAAGTACATCATGCACCCTAGCCAGGAAAATCTACTATCTTGGGGTGGGTCTGACCAACCCCGAATATAGATCTAAACTATTGCATATATATGAAAGCAAAAATAAAATTGACTTACCCGAAGCTTTGCTTCTGCAGAAAACAAAGCGTCATTTTCAGCAACAACTTTAGCTTCCCCAAAGCTAGCTGCATCCACGCCTCCAAAACTGGTCCACCCGAAGCGAGCCGACACTGCGCCTCCAAGCCAATCACTTGCCGAAGAAAGTTTCACTTGAGTAAAACCACGTCAAAGACTTTTGGATTGGATCCAAACCTCCTCCTCGTCTTGCTAGGACTCGATCGGAGGATCAGAAGAATTATAAGAGGGAAATAATTTAAGTCTTAGATCGAGCGTGCTCAAAAACTTTTTGCAGCTTCTCGAATCAAAGACTTGGTGCGAGTTTCAATGAGGAGGGCTACCCCTTATTTATATAGGGAGCCGGCCCCTCCTCGTTTGTTACGAGCGATGTGGGACTACTAAAATGGGTATTTTAGGATTGATTTAATAGAAGTCCAAACTTCTAAAATCAACCATAAATCCATTTCTGAGTTTCGACTTTGAAACAACCTATCAAGTCGAAGATCTCGAGACAACGATCGCATAGAAAAATGGCATCCAATTCCGATATCATTTGACCCCTCAAATGTCGAAAATAAAATTTGAAATCGCGTTTTGCACACAAACAGTGAATCCATGCATCCCGAGGGGCAGATCAGATCGCGCCACGTGACGTAATCTGTGTGCGCCACGTGGCGCACACCTGGGCAATTCTGCCAGCACACAGAGGTGCAGGCCCCGCTGCGGGCCCCACGCAGGCTGCGCCCGCGTGCAGCGCACGTGGGTCACCCTCCTGCAGGTCGGGCATGCACTTTAGCTGATCTGACCCGCTAAATCCTGGCGGGCCTGACCCGCCAGTCGCAGGTCTGACCTGCAAGCCCTCTTTGTGCCCTTTAATGTCGTTTTCGCGTTTTCGGACTCGTTTGAGCTCCGATTTGAACACGGTTTCTTCCTGTGGTTTTCTCAGAAAGTCCCCTTCAATCTCATGCATCTTTGTCAACTTAATACCAAGTATTAATTACACATAATGTGTAAAGTCCCAACTGCTAAACTCTTTAGCTTTAATCTCATAACTTACTTGTGAGCTAAATTATTCCAATGCATCAAATGCATCCCTCTTAACATTCTTCCTATTACTAAGATGTAAATCCTACTCGGTGTGAGACCATACAGCCTGACCTTACTACAGGTTGGGACTCGAAATCCCAAGACGACAGTAACCACGAGCAGCAGGTGTCGTCCCTGTTTCGGCATCATAATTACGTGATTGGCCCATTGACTAAAATGTCGTCGGGATCACTCTGACTGTGTCCGTGATGAATACCACAGTTTTAGTCCCTTTGTCTTAACTATGTCCCTGCATAGCCTATGGTATGGTAAACTGTCAACCCTACTAGCTAGCACTGGCCAGTATCATTCGGTCTTTGATATATACATGTTGTACTTCCTACAACATACCTTGACCAAGTTTTTACCAAGAACCGTACTGTGCCCGTGACACTAACTTCCTATGAACGGAAGAGAAGAATCCTATCTGGATCCTTACTTACCGCATACACTTCAAGTGCCACCCAACCTAAGACCTTTCAGCGAGTGAAAACTCAAGGTTAGATCATATATCTAAGTGATACCGGTCATGCACATGTTCGTACAATGACCCCAAGTCTTAAGGACCAAATTTCCTATCATTACTAGAGAGTTATTAATGACAGGTAGTTAATGTTTAACCATTTGATAACTCTTTATTGGGTCGTTCAGTGGACTCGTTCTCCAATGAGCACATGTGTCTTGTCTCCGACTTCACCAGGTCGAATGATTATGAGATCATCAAGACAAAGACATAATGGTCTGTCCGATGTGCCGATGTCCTATTCTCGACGCATCTATGACCATGAACGCTTCTAAGACTCAAGCTCATATCGGTCAAACACTACCCATAATCAAGATCTCTATCTAGATACGTGAATGACCTTACCATGAGTCTAAGAAAACTATCTAAGTAATTAAATGAAAATATCATAACAGAAATACATTAGACAATTGATACCAGAAAGCATACTTTCATTCATGAACAAGATGTTTACATATGTAAATTGCCTCGAGGGCATACATCTTTCAACAGTCCTTACACCCTTTTCTCGGTGTTCCATCAAGCTTCCTTGCTAAGACAATCGTCTCAATGTTTTCTTCGTGCTTGGAGCTTGCATGCAAAAGCTTCTCTGTGGAACTCAAAAGTATATCTTCTAGTGACGTATCCTCGATCGCCTCTTCCATGAGTTCCACTTGATCACAATCTTCATCCATGAACTCCTTCATGCTCTTTTTGGAGATCGAATTCAGCTCTCTCCTTTCCGACGTTAAGGGACAACTTCCCTCCCTTAACGTCTATCATCACTCCCGCGGTGGCTAAGAATGGACGTCCCTGGATAATGGGAATACATGCATCTTTCGACATATCCATAATAACAAAGTCGCATGGGATAATCATGTCACACACCTTCACCAGCACGTCCACCAAAATTCCCACGGGGTACTTGATTGTCCTATCTACGAGCTGAAGCATTAATCTCACGGGCTTTGGTTCTCACATCCCTAATATCTTGCTTATGCCCAATGGCATTAAGCTCACACTTGTGCCCAAGTAACATATCGCCCTTTTGATTGTCATATTTCCTATGGCGCAAGGGATGACGAAGCTTTCTGGATCTTCGAGCTTCTCAACGCTCTTCCTCTGCAGGATTGCACTGCAGTCCATGGATAGTACGACTCTTTCCCTTCTCCCTCTTGTCTTTATCAACTCCTTTAAGAATTTTGCATACGACGAGATCTCTTAGATGGCGTCCAAGAATGGGATCATTATATTCAGCTGATTCAACATATCGAAAAATTTCTCGTACTTTTCTTCAAGTTTCACCTTAGCCAATCTTAAAGGTAATGGAACCTTAGGGACATACACTCTTGGAGGCTCCGTTGGGGTGTCGCCATTAGATCTTTTAGTCTATTTCTCATTGGTTGGTTCCACAGCAGGTGATTCTACCAATTTATTGTCATCGAGCTCAATATCGATGCAAGGATCAACTTCCACCATTGGCTCCTTCTCCTTAGCAATTGCAATTGACAGGTCATCATTTTGTCTACCACTCCTTGTAGTAATGTCAATAACATTCCCTCGAGGATTCTGCTCGGTTTTGGCCTGGCATCTGCCCTTGTTGCCTATTTAGCTGTGCCACTTGCTCGGCCAACTGTGCAACCTGAGTTTTCATGGACTTTTGGTCCGTCACCAGTGCTGGATAGATGTTTGGAAGTATTCGTTTTTCTGTCCCTATATGATAATAGAGATTCACAAACAATCCAATCCACACTCACTAAGCAAGAGTAGATAGATTAGAAATCAAAACAAATAAAAGAGAACAATTAAAACTAAATTAAAGAAAAGAAGTTTTACACCTTAATCCTCTGAAAAAGATCTGCAAAAATGGGTTCAGAGAACATCCCCGGTGTAGAGGGGAATAATCAGTATTTATACTACACCAAAATCCCCAAAAAGCCCTCAAAAGTCGCTCTGACGGTGCCCACTCGGGCTCAAACCCCTCGAAGGACGTAGCAGCATCAATAATAACGCGACCACATCACTAAAGAAGCGTAGAGGGGCAAAATACCCTACAGGTGACGCGACCGTGTGGCTGGGCCACGACCTACGTCATCTGGGGTTCAACTGCCCCAGATCTGATTTAAAACGGTTACATGGAGCGGTCGTTTGGTTTTAATGCGACCCGGGCTGACACGACCGCCTCGTCTCTATGACTCGACCGTGTCGTCTCAACTCTTCTCTTCCTTCAGCTCGCATGACGCTGTCGTTTAGCTTTTAGGGATGCGACCGTGTGGCGCTGATATATTGTCTTGGGCTCTGGAAACATGGTCGTTTGTGCTGACAATGTGACCGCATCATTCCCTCAATTGGATGGCTACCTAAGTGTCCTGGTTGAAGCGGTTGCGTTGATGGGCACACGCGATCGCGTCGAGCGTTTTTCAGCTCATTCTCCTCTATTTCTCTCCCCAATTGATCCTCGCTCCATTTTATCCCCTTTCTCTAGATTTTGATCCTAAAATTCTTAATTTTTCCTGCAATGCATGAGGAATACCAAAAAGTATGCAAGGGAACAAAAACGAGGAAAATAGCAAAAACAGCGGATGAAATGATATGAAACGAACATGGAAATAGTGTGAAATATGTGTAAATATGGCACACATCACTCGACCAGAGCATAATCAGCTGTCTACATGACCCCTCATCATCCTACATCAGCTATTATAACAGAAACATCTTCCAACAACTTCAGTGGTGAGAAAACACCCCGAAACAGAACTAGGGTTGACTTGGATGCATTACCAGTTAGGTTGACTCAAACCCAGCCCCTTGTTCATTTACATGCATGCATATACTTGAAAGTTCGTGTTATGAGTTTAATCCTTCAGATCATGTCAATGTTCAGCAAAATAAGAATTTTTCATGTCAATACATGATGTAAGTGAAAAAAGGTGAATTTATACATATAGGTAATCGTGGAAGTGTCAAAATTTTGAGTTATCATTAAATCGTGTAAAATTTTGCTTTAAAAATGCCTAGAAAAAACAAAAGCACCACATATATGCAATTTTATAACTTTAAGTGCCTAAATTGTTTTTCTTGACGAATGACTCCGGCAAACAGTGAGGAGGAGCTAACAAGGACGCCTCTGATGACGTGGCGCACTGTCAGCTGATGGATGAGACATGTAGTAACTGGAACCCGGGTCAGGAAGATCCAAGTCCAAGCTACTGAGATGAAGCTTAACCTAACTTTAAGTCGTTCTGAGCTATCTGCCGAGCTATCTGCAACATAGACAATCATTGGGCATCGGGGGGGTCGGATCTGGGTTCCGACCCAAATCCACTCTGATGCTTAAGTCAGTACGAGACTTAATATGAATCAAGGCAGCCGTGACTGACCTATTGGGAGGTCAACTTGATAATGTCTCGCCGAGCTTTAGAGGAAGAAATATAAGTGGCAAAGTAAAGGAGATAAGTTATCAGCGTACCTAGTATTCAGTACCTCTGGCATGTGAACCCCTTTTCCGTCTTTCTTTTGCCTATTTATATTTGATGATTTCTCCTCAATACTGTTATTAATAATGGCTTTGCTTTTATAGCGGCACGATCCTCCTTGAAATGAGTGTAACGGATTTCCTCTTAACTCGCCATTATAAACTAATCATGTAATGCTAGCAGGACCCAATGGATGGATGAGCTGGCTCCTTGACTGGGTAAGAGCCTGCCTTTCTAGGTGGACATTTGGTCTATTGGGTCGAGGCCCCTCACTCCGAACGGGCCTCTCCTTCCCAGTGGAATATATCTCTCCACTTCATGGGCCGGCCCCATGTATCAACAATGGCCCCCATCATTTTGGCTCAAGCAGGCATGTTGATTGAGATTGAGTGATGCGAGACCTCATTAAATAGGTATGATAGTCAAAGTGGGAACATTAGATGTTCATGTTCCTTTGTGTGCATTGTATCCTTCTATTTGTGGTTACATTTGGGTGTGGTGTACATGGATGCTATTGAAGATGAGGTGGTACATGGGTGTGATGATTGGTACAGCACAGACGCCTGGTGAAGGGTCACCAGACATTTGGCATTTCAGATATTTGATCTGTTGGCAGTGCCATTAGGGTCAGGCACGTGATGATCAATGACCTGGCACCTGCTCAGTGGTCCAGACGCCTGGTGTATGACCTACAGGCGCCTGCTCTTGAAGAGATAGTTTTACCATGCTCTCTGTCCATTGGACCATATTTTTGCAGTCTTCTGGTGAACACTATACAGGCAGCTGCAGCATAGATCGGACGCCTGGTGGGTGTTCTTCAGTGTCTGATGGACAGTTGGACTCTCATTGTTCTGTACAGAAAGCTTTTGTCTGTACCGGCTTAGGAGTAGCGGTATGTGTATAGCTATTAGTGAGTTAAGGTGTGTGTGTGCGCGCGTGCATAGTAAAGAGGTCGGTGTGCCTAGTAATGGCTATTTGGTGATATCCTAGAAGTTAGATGGATAAGTGATGAGGGTGTTTTAGTCAATTCATAGGTTCATGGTTATCTTAGATAGGAGTGTAGAAGGGTGTGGAAGATTTGAGAGATTATTCTATTTAATTCAATCTTGCCTCATATTCAACCATCCTTTTCTTTCTCCTTCTCCATTCTATCTCATGGACGAACCCCCCATGGGAGTTCATGGTGGCCGAGCACCACTTGGGCCACTCCATCCGCACTTTACACACTCAAGTAGCCTCCCTTTCTTCATTTGGGTGCATATGTGTCATTTGGGAGCTCAAGAAGAGAATGATTCAAAAGCAAGTTGGGAGCTTTGTTGTGATGGAGCTTGGAGGGATTTTTTAGAGGATGAAAGCAAGCATCTTGAGGTAGGAATCTAACTCCTATTAGTATAATTATTAGCATGGAATTTTTAATGATGGAGCTCTCATCCGTTGTAAAATGCAACTTCATGTTCAAGATCTCTCTTTTTATTATGTTGTGATGCCAAGTTAGCTCCTTAGCCATGTTTTTATGTCTTCATTGCACAAGTTATAATTTTGGTGAAGTATGCATGCTTGGGTTGCCGCCTTCTCAAGGAATCATGTGCAAGCTATTAGCATTAGGGCCTTATGGTGGCTGTTTTTAAAGTCAGTTTCTGCTGCAACTTTGTCTATACATAAACTTTATGTGGAAAAATATAATTCGGAAAGCTTATGAAGTCCCTTACAACTTTCGTTTATTAACCATGGCCTAATTCTGTATAAATCTTGACTTAAACACTGAAATACACTGATGTATCAATTTCTGTCAGAATCTGCATACTGTTACCAAAAATGGTAGAACTCCCATTATAGTGATTCAACAGATATAATGTTGGTCAATTTGGAAAGCTAACTTCAATATATACAACTTTCGTGTTTTGCCCTCATTTAGATTCTCACTGTAAGTTAATGTAAATGAGGAATCTTTAGAGCTCAACAATTCTGTCTAAAACAGAATCTGTACATTGTGGTGGTTCAGTCCATATCAAATAGCTTAGTTGCTCTTGTTGGGGAATTGGGCGTTCCCTTAGGGCACAAAAACTCTAGTCCCGTCCTAAGTCGGACGGAACATAGACAGAAAAATCATAGCAGCGGAAGAGAAACATATGTTAACTAGTTAACATGCAGTTTAAAAAACATTTTTCATTTAGCCCTAAGGTCCAAGACCCTATGCCAAGATCTATGCCGACTTGGGATGGGTCTGACCATCCCAAGAAGGATCTAGCCTACTGCGATTAAACTAAACTAATGCTAATAAACTACTTTAACCACATACCCGGAATCTCAGCCCTGGAGCAGGCGAGATGTTCCGCGCCGTCTTCCGAGCTGCTCCCGTCCCACGCCGAGCCGCTCCTTGTACCGCTCCCCGAACCGCTCCTCGAACCGCTCCGCATCCCGAGGCGATCAATCCCCGTGCCGCCGAGCCAACCAACCGCCGAAGAAAGTTTCACGCGAGTGAAACCTCCGCCAAGATTTCAGATTCAGAATCCGAACTCCTTTGAGGCTTTGCCAGAGCCCGCAGGAGTAAGGCAGAAATTTTAGGGAGATAGAGAAATATTTATTTTAAGCTAAAATCCGAGCGTGCTCCAACATTTACGAGAGCCGCTCAGATCTAGAGCTTGGGACGAGTTTTGAGAAAGGGGGGAGACCCCTATTTATATAGGCGGCGGACTCTCCCCTTTTCTCAAAATCCGATGTGGGACTAAAATAGAGTTAATTTAAAATCAAGTTAGTTTGCACTTCACAAAGTGCAAACTTCCGTGAATTTTAACTCACTCACCGTTGAGCTTCAGTATTGATATAACCTATCAATACGACAAGCGTTCAACGGTGAACGCATAGGAAAAAACCGTTCGTCAATCGGAGGTCGTTTGACCCTCCAATTGAGTGTCCAAAGATTGACAAAAATCAGATTTTCGCCAAAGAAATCAGCCGTCATGCAAATCTGTGACTAGGGTTCGAAACCCTAGGCTTGGGGCCCACCAGTGGGCCCCGCTGCATCAATCGCGCGCGCAAAATGGCCTGGGCAGAGCCCAGGCCGCGCCTGGGCTCGCCCAGGCCCGCGCCTGGGCGAGCCCAGGCGGGCCTGGGCTTAGCCCAGGCCGAGCCTGGGCTTAGCCCAGGCTTGCGCCTGGCTAGCCCAGGCCGAGCCTGGGCTTAGCCCAGGCAGCGCCTGGGTTAGCCAAGGCAGCCTGTTCTGCCTGGGCTTGTCCTGGTCTGATTCTTTGGGCTTTTGGGCTCTAACTTGAGCATTTGGTGTCCGATTTGGACGCCGTTCGAACCTGGGTCTAGCCGGGATATTCCCGTCTTACCCGTGAACTTTTCCTTGCGTTTATTTTATTAAATATTGTATTAAACAATTTAATACATATTTAATTGCCTTTGCATCAAATGCAAAATAGTCCCTATCTAAGCTTAAATTATCATATTGCATCAAATGCAATTATCTCTTCTTTTGCATCAAATGCAAATATTCTCCCTAACTAATTTCTACCTATTACTAGACGAAGCGTTGCACTCTGTGTGAGACCCTACAGCCTGACCCTTACAACAGGTTGGGCTCGAAGCCCTATACGGCAGTGACCACGAGCAGTGGTTGCCGTCCCTGCTTCAGGAATCATCATTATGTGGTTAACTCATTGACATGAGTATTGTCGGGACCACCTGACTGTTTCCGTGATGAATTCCGCAGTTATAGTCTCTTCGTCTTAAATGTGTCGTTCGGATCAAGTCTGGGGTACGGTCAAACTGTCAACCCCAATAACTTGACTCCGGTTAGTTTCGATCAATCTTTAGTCAACTAATGTTGGACTTCTTCCAACATACTCTGCGCAGAGTTTTTACTAAAGACCGAACTAACTCTACGACACTAACTCCCATTGACCGGGAGAGACGAATCCTCTCTTGGTCATTACTCGCCTCGTACGTTTCAAGTGACACCCAATCAAAAGACCTTTCGACAGGCCTTGCCTCGAAGCTAGGTCAGTTGATCTAAGTGGCACCGTTCACGCACAGGTCCGTCAAAATGACCTCAAGTCAAAAGACCAACTATCCTATCATCACTCAGAGTTATCACTGACAGATTGGTCAATATAACCATATGATAACTCTAGTGGATCGTTCAGTGAACTCACTCTAATGAGCACCTGTGTCTCGTCTTCGACTTCGCCAAGTCAAGCGATCATGAGATCATCGCCACCGCTAAACGGTGAAGACTAAGACACAATGGTCTGTCCGATGTTTTGATATCCTTGTCTCGAAACATCTATGACCACGAACCATTTTAGACTTATGCTACAGACGGTCAAACGTTTCTCCATGATCGAGATACTCATCTCGATATCCGTTTGACCTTGCATAAAGTCTCAGGACTTTACCTAAGTCGACATCTAATTACAATATAACTTAGATAAATTATTACCAAACAGCTTACTGTTATTTCGAACAAGATGTTTGTGCTATTCACACAGGAATAAATGGCCTCGAGGGCATCATATTCCTACATCTCCCACTTGCACTCAGGCCCATTTATCTCGATATCTAATATCGTTTTTACACATAAGTTTTCCCGACTTCATGTGGTAGAGCCTTCGTGAGTGGATCTGCTAAAACCGTCTACACTATAGACTTAAGGGGTTTCTATGTTTCTGTTAGACCAACCATTTGAATCTCATTCAAATAATTTATTTGGTCTGTCGGAATCCATAATATTTTATTTTACTTGGATCTTATCCAGTTTATCGTACCTTACGATAATTAGTAATTGGTCATTTTAAATGGCTCATATCTATTCTTGATAAAGTATCAAACCTTTTGATTACTTTGTCAAAATGTATGTTCCATCCCTTTGATGATTCGCATGTAATTTATACGCTCCCACTGACCTTGAAAACTATCTGGCCAATTCATATAAGTTGGTTTGTCTAAATCATATTTAGAAAAAACGAACTTATAAGTGAATGCTCAAATTTTCATGGTCAACTTGAGCGTTTACATCGAGTTTGGTCCGTGTAGATCTGTACACATCTGTTGGTGAAACCGGTTTCATCATAATCCGTTTTAAAGAAATTAGGATGAAAACCGTTCTCGTCCAACATTATTGTACTTCACTATTTCCCTTTCTGCACCAATCTTTTAACTTTAAAGATTTACTTGCAGAAAGTGAGGAAACATTTTCCTTGGGCACGTAAACTAAATTCTCAAATTTATTTACGCACACGGACCTGCATCAAGTTTTAAATCGGAGTTACTACTCCGGATTTCATCCTAAAAGTTGACTAAGTCATCATTAGTTATGATGTCTTAACTCGACTTTTCGTCTTACGAAATTCGAGTAAATATACAACTTCCTCATGTTTGATTTAATGAATATCTTATTGATAATGTTCTCATAGAACTTTATCAAAACCTAGGCATTACTATTTGGGACTTAACCCAGAGGGAGGACTTAGCTCAGAGTCACTTACAATGGATCACACTAAATCTAATTAAGTGTGATTCATACCTTTTAACACACCGATGTGTTAACAGACTTGATCTGAGAGAAAATCACATTTTCTTTTAATTACACAAGATTTTATTTAGCTAAGTATTTGACCATTCGATCTAATCGAATCAGTTAAATACTTTAGTCATTTCGTTTCTTTACTTTATCAGACTTGTGTTTCATCAAGAACACGTGTCTTAATAAAACTTACGAATAACTTATTTCGGTTAATCTAGACTCTGGTACATCAGTATGTACTAGACTGAGTTCGACAACTCATTCTCCCACTGTCTCACAGATGAGTTTCGGCCATTGTATCTAAGAGGCTAAGACTCACAAGTGTCCGTAGACTTCATAATACGAGAGGTCAGACCCCTCTTTATGTGACTTGTGAAGCTTAATCTCTTGATACGGCCTAGTCTAATTTTACCATATAAGTTTGCTACTATCTTGTGTATTTATATATTAACATTTAATATATATATAGTTATTTACAAATTACTTAACACATAACATTACTTCAGAAGCAATGTGACGACATTCGTCAAAATGTGTTAAACGTCTTTTGTATAACAATTTATTCTGAAATCGTGACATCAAAATATGTCACGTTTTCATTCCCTCTTACTTATGCCTCTACTAATGATAAATTAAACTAACTTTCTCATTTGACTTTCCGAAGTGCCTTCTTCCTTTTCTAAATCACATTTAGATATCAACATAAATAAATAGCTATGCAAGCAACTTATGTATCCAAACGCTTGAGCTTTGCAATCTTGAGTGTAGCTCAAGAAGTTGCTTGTCTCAAGATCCGGTTGGGATACATAGTCTTGCATCGCTCATGCACTCGTATTCGACTCAAACGGTTTGATCGAATTTTCGAACTTTACGGATCAAAATTGTTTGTCCATACAACCTTGAGGGTAGCTCGACAAGTTGTAGGGAGAAACATACTTTGAATGTCCTATATGTTCAAGCTGCCTCATATAGAGACGAGTGACATGTAGCTTTAATTTATTTGTTGGACCCAGAACTTAATGAAATCATATTTCTTAAGTCTGATCTTTAGAAGGTCATTTAATGTCAACGAGAATATAGTTTTAATTCTATCAATTAGAATTTAACTCGATATTCAATTAATCAACTTATTGACCAGTTAACTAATTCCAATATTATCAATTGATTCTTTCGGTAAACATAGTCTTGCCCTAGTTTTAGCATATGTTCAATATTAAATATAGGTAGATTGGCTTTTATCTATCTATATCCTCCCACTAATTTTACGAACGTTTTAAAGCTTAATAACGAACGATTTAATCGAATTAAAATTAATGGGTAAGAGTTCCAATCACCTTGAGTCTAAACAACCTTGAGTGTAGCTCAACAAGTTGATTGACTCTGCGATCAGAAGATGACTCTTCATCGATCATATCGGATATGACTCTCTTAATCGGTTTTTGCCCCTAGCCATTCGTGATCATGAGTGTGCTCATCCAAATCACAATGTCTAGTCTAGTCGGACCCTTGTTTTCATGTCTAGCCCGACTTACCCCTCAGCTCGGTGTATGCACGACACGTCGGTTTGGGTCAGGTCTTAGACTACATCTAGGCAGACTACATCGTTGACTTAACTTACGCCAGCGCTCGGGGTACGAGACGACGGTTAGGGTTAGTCAAGATTTCATCTTATGTATTTAAGGAGTTGGTTTCTACAGGGTGCCATGTCACAGCTTGAGTGTATCTCAACAACTATAACATGGGCCCTATAGTTGCTAACCCCTAAAACAAGGAGGGCTACGGCTAATCTTGAAAAAGACCATTAACGTATTTGACTTAGATATAGTCCAGGGTGTCATACAATCATGATTCGCGACATTGCGGTCCAGCGGAACTCAGCCAGGGAATTGACTAAGCCAGGATCACTACCCCTTGGACTAGCAAGGGTTGACCCAGAACTCTTAGCCAAGCACATTGACTGGATCATGGTCCATTGAATGAAGCTTGTCATTTTTGTATGTATGCCATAGACTAAACAGCTTTTATTAACAACTAATTAATCCTATCAACTAGTTGAATCCTTAAATTCAAAATTTTTAGGATTTGTTTAATAACTTTTATTAAGTCCTTATCAACTATAAGGTTCACGTGCTACCCTAATCGTTATTAGGATTTTAATAAATTATTAACAACGCTAGAAGCGAAGTCCTTTAATGAAAATTAATTATAACAATTAGAATTTGAAAATTCATTTAAAGGACTACCCTAATCAGGAATTAGGTCTTTAATATTGTTGTTAATGATTTATCAAAGCATAGCATGTCATTAAAATTCAAGTAATAAATTTTAATCATTTTTAATGGCTAACCTAAGAGGTTGTCTTGTGTTATCAAAGAAGGGACAAGATTAACAAGCCATTAAAACTACACTAATTTATCGCATAAAGATAGTGCACAACTATTTAACAATTAAATAAACTAAGTTTATCGCATAAACAATTTTTGCATGCAAACATAAATTTAACAATTAAATTTAAAATATGATTTTGAAATTATTTTATTTTTATCTCATAAAAACTTAATTTTAAAATCATAAATTTGCATGCTAAAAAAAATTTATCGCATAAAAAATTTTAATCTTTAAAATCAGTTTTAAAATTATCTCATAAAATTAAAACATCATTTTTAAAAACTTTCAAGCTTAAAATTTTATCAAATAAAACTTTTAGGCAATTTAAACTTATCGCATAAATTTTAAAAGATTTAAAATTGGTTTTAAAAATTATCACATAAATTTTAAAATGTCATTTTAAAAAAAATTTCCATGTTCAAAATTTATCAAAAAGAATTTTTGAACATCTAAAACATTTTTAAAATATTATCTCATAACTTTAAAAACTTTTGAAAGTATTTAAAAGCATTAACACGTTTAATCAAATCGCAGTACCTAGATCGCTACGCAAACCTAGGCTCTGATACCACTGTTGGGTATCACTCTGATATCATTGCGACGCTGTTAAGGCCCATCATCCATGGCACCCTAGACCCGTCTCAAGATACCTCAGAACTTGTTTTACGGCATGCCTCTCGACAACGCCAACCTATCAAAGATCTCCATCTTTTCAGGACTTGGTACAGTAAGAGCGATTACTTCGGGTCAGCTCATAACCCGAGAACCCGTACTCAAGCTCAACAAGCTCTGATACCACTGTTGGGGAATTGGGCATTCCCTTAGGGCACAAAAACTCTAGTCCCGTCCTAAGTCGGACGGAACATAGACAGAAAAATCATAGCAGCGGAAGAGAAACATATGTTAACTAGTTAACATGCAGTTTAAAAAACATTTTTCATTTAGCCCTAAGGTCCAAGACCCTATGCCAAGATCTATGCCGACTTGGGATGGGTCTGACCATCCCAAGAAGGATCTAGCCTACTGCGATTAAACTAAACTAATGCTAATAAACTACTTTAACCACATACCCGGAATCTCAGCCCTGGAGCAGGCGAGATGTTCCGCGCCGTCTTCCGAGCTGCTCCCGTCCCACGCCGAGCCGCTCCTTGTACCGCTCCCCGAACCGCTCCTCGAACCGCTCCGCATCCCGAGGCGATCAATCCCCGTGCCGCCGAGCCAACCAACCGCCGAAGAAAGTTTCACGCGAGTGAAACCTCCGCCAAGATTTCAGATTCAGAATCCGAACTCCTTTGAGGCTTTGCCAGAGCCCGCAGGAGTAAGGCAGAAATTTTAGGGAGATAGAGAAATATTTATTTTAAGCTAAAATCCGAGCGTGCTCCAACATTTACGAGAGCCGCTCAGATCTAGAGCTTGGGACGAGTTTTGAGAAAGGGGGGAGACCCCTATTTATATAGGCGGCGGACTCTCCCCTTTTCTCAAAATCCGATGTGGGACTAAAATAGAGTTAATTTAAAATCAAGTTAGTTTGCACTTCACAAAGTGCAAACTTCCGTGAATTTTAACTCACTCACCGTTGAGCTTCAGTATTGATATAACCTATCAATACGACAAGCGTTCAACGGTGAACGCATAGGAAAAAACCGTTCGTCAATCGGAGGTCGTTTGACCCTCCAATTGAGTGTCCAAAGATTGACAAAAATCAGATTTTCGCCAAAGAAATCAGCCGTCATGCAAATCTGTGACTAGGGTTCGAAACCCTAGGCTTGGGGCCCACCAGTGGGCCCCGCTGCATCAATCGCGCGCGCAAAATGGCCTGGGCAGAGCCCAGGCCGCGCCTGGGCTCGCCCAGGCCCGCGCCTGGGCGAGCCCAGGCGGGCCTGGGCTTTGCCCAGGCGCCTGGGCAGAGCCCAGGCGGCCTGGGCTTAGCCCAGGCCGAGCCTGGGCTTAGCCCAGGCTTGCGCCTGGCTAGCCCAGGCCGAGCCTGGGCTTAGCCCAGGCAGCGCCTGGGTTAGCCAAGGCAGCCTGTTCTGCCTGGGCTTGTCCTGGTCTGATTCTTTGGGCTTTTGGGCTCTAACTTGAGCATTTGGTGTCCGATTTGGACGCCGTTCGAACCTGGGTCTAGCCGGGATATTCCCGTCTTACCCGTGAACTTTTCCTTGCGTTTATTTTATTAAATATTGTATTAAACAATTTAATACATATTTAATTGCCTTTGCATCAAATGCAAAATAGTCCCTATCTAAGCTTAAATTATCATATTGCATCAAATGCAATTATCTCTTCTTTTGCATCAAATGCAAATATTCTCCCTAACTAATTTCTACCTATTACTAGACGAAGCGTTGCACTCTGTGTGAGACCCTACAGCCTGACCCTTACAACAGGTTGGGCTCGAAGCCCTATACGGCAGTGACCACGAGCAGTGGTTGCCGTCCCTGCTTCAGGAATCATCATTATGTGGTTAACTCATTGACATGAGTATTGTCGGGACCACCTGACTGTTTCCGTGATGAATTCCGCAGTTATAGTCTCTTCGTCTTAAATGTGTCGTTCGGATCAAGTCTGGGGTACGGTCAAACTGTCAACCCCAATAACTTGACTCCGGTTAGTTTCGATCAATCTTTAGTCAACTAATGTTGGACTTCTTCCAACATACTCTGCGCAGAGTTTTTACTAAAGACCGAACTAACTCTACGACACTAACTCCCATTGACCGGGAGAGACGAATCCTCTCTTGGTCATTACTCGCCTCGTACGTTTCAAGTGACACCCAATCAAAAGACCTTTCGACAGGCCTTGCCTCGAAGCTAGGTCAGTTGATCTAAGTGGCACCGTTCACGCACAGGTCCGTCAAAATGACCTCAAGTCAAAAGACCAACTATCCTATCATCACTCAGAGTTATCACTGACAGATTGGTCAATATAACCATATGATAACTCTAGTGGATCGTTCAGTGAACTCACTCCAATGAGCACCTGTGTCTCGTCTTCGACTTCGCCAAGTCAAGCGATCATGAGATCATCGCCACCGCTAAACGGTGAAGACTAAGACACAATGGTCTGTCCGATGTTTTGATATCCTTGTCTCGAAACATCTATGACCACGAACCATTTTAGACTTATGCTACAGACGGTCAAACGTTTCTCCATGATCGAGATACTCATCTCGATATCCGTTTGACCTTGCATAAAGTCTCAGGACTTTACCTAAGTCGACATCTAATTACAATATAACTTAGATAAATTATTACCAAACAGCTTACTGTTATTTCGAACAAGATGTTTGTGCTATTCACACAGGAATAAATGGCCTCGAGGGCATCATATTCCTACAGCTCTAAATTTCTTATATTTGATATCTGAGAAGAAGAATTCATTATCTACAACTTTCATTTTGTAAGTTTTACGAAATTCGTAAAGGAAATGGATGATATTTGCCATTGTTTATGAATGTTTACATTTTTCCTGCAACTGAGATGTTAAAGTGATGTTCTAAACTATGTATTGTTGTTAATTTGTGTTGGAGGATGGCACATGTTTGGCATGGCATGCGGTGTTGATGTTGTGATGGAATTTGTGATGGGCTTGGCACGTAAGTGCATGACCCTTTTGTTGATAATGAAAGAAATGATGGAAGGAAAATAATACGACAATGAGTGTCCATGCCTCACATGCCCCTATCAAGACATGCATGTGTGAATGTTCTAAACTTCTTTATGTTATTGTCTTACAACCTTTCATACGTGGTCACTATTATGCACACTTACTCTTGATGCACATTTATCTTTATGTCACACCTGTGAAGTTGCATAAAGAATAATTGTTGAATAAATAAACTCTTAGAATGTTTCATTCCTCTCTAAGGAGGGTGACCTCCCGAGATACGGTTTGGGGGAAATCTGAGTAACGGGTGGGCATGAGGACTGGACAGTAAGGAGATATATTTATATGTATATATATGTATGTATGTATGTGTGTGTGTGTATGTGTGTGTATATATATATACACACATGAGGAATATAGAGGTGAGCTGACAGCACAGATTCGGCCTCCATGTGCTGTCAGCAATTTGAGACCCAAAAAACATTTTTTTAAAATTTTTTTTCAGTATGTTCTACTACTTGTTAACTAGCTTCTCACCAATTTTCAAGTCAATCCAACACCGTTTGAGCCCCCATCCATGCGTTTCAAAAAGATTGCGCCGGCAGTTTCCAAATTTTGGGCTACCTTTTTGAAACGCATGGATGGGGGCTCAAACGGTGTTGGATTGACTTGAAAATTGGTGGGGAGCTAGTTAACAAGTAGTAGAACATACTGCAAAAATTTTAAAAAATTTGTTGTTAGGGCCTCAAATCGCTGACAGCGCAGGAAAATTTCTTGCGCTGTCAGCTCATGCCCATATTCCTCTATATACATATCCATATATACATACATATATATACATATACACATATACATATATACATATATATATAGACATAGACATATACATATATACATATATATATAGACATATACATATACATACATATATATCAAAAAAAAGACATATACATATATACATATATACATATATATATATATATGTATATATATATATATATGTATAGAGCGATCTTCTGTTGCGAAAAAACCCATGCGAAAGCCGTGCGAAAACAGTTTTTTTATTTTTTTGAAATTTTTTTTTCAAAAATTCTTTTTTTGATGTTTAATCCATACAAATATATACCCCAGGGAAAATAATGGGTGAACCCGTTGGGCATTAGAGCACACATCCACCCGTTACAAATTTAACGGTCTCAAAACGTGCGAATTTGATGAAATGCCTTGATCGAAGGCCAAATGACATTATTTCTCAACCATTATTTTTTGAGGGGGGTATAACAACATATAATGAGGGTGGAAAAAAGAATTTTTGAAAAAAAAATTCAAAAAAAGATAAAAACATTTTCGCACCGTGTGAAATGTTCTCATTTGAAAATTTTCCTATATGTATATATGTATATATGTATATGTATATATATGTATATATGTATATGTGTATATATATGTGTGTGTGTGTGTGGTGTATGTGTGTGCGTGTGTGTATATTTATATCTCTCTCACCCTCCCGACAGCTAGCACGTGAAGTGGACAGAGTTAGAGAGGCCCATGGATGTACTTGTAATGCACCATGAGATAGTTTTGCTTGTGTGACGTGAGTAATTCTCACTCCTACCCGACTGGGGGAGTTCGAAAGGCCTCGTTAAAATTCGCCAGTGCTCGGTACCACTGGCGGGGTAGTTTGAGAGCACCACACCTTGGGGTGAGGTCCAGTTCCTAATGTTCTACAATTACCCGGATTTCCAAAGAACTTATAAATTTAAAAATTGCATAGCATGTCTGTATTTATTGTACTTCATGTACATGTTTCCTTACTTCCTTATGTAGTTGTTTCCTTATGCTTGTAGTTTGTAGTTGCTTGCTTGTTTCCTTATACTTGTAGTCGTAATTGTCTACTTGTTTCATTATGCTTGTAACACCTTATGCCATAATATTGTTCTCTTAGCTCTTTTTCATGTATCACTTGCACTTTACCATGTCATGCATGTACGGTAGTTTACACATGTAGTAATATACTCGTTTGAGTTTGATATTCCTACTGGAGCACTCATTGACATGCTGCTACCCATTTTTCATGTTGCAGATAGTTGGAGTCCCAATACGGTAATATCTTGGAGGTGGAGTTGTATTTTGTGGGATTTCTAGATGTGGTGTGTATATTATAATTGGAAGATGTTGCAGTTGTACTTGAGTTGTGGTTATACAGTTGGACATGAATATATTGTATGTAATGAACATCAGTATGTGATATGTTGTTGGATATTGTTCTCTTATGATGTCTTTTATATGGAGCATTAGTTGTAATATCCCAGTATGTGTGCAGTGGCCTGCCTATGTTTCTTTTCCTCTCCTTCCTTCTTTTCTTCATCACCTCTGCCACTTCAGGAATACTTAGGACGGATTCGTACTTTTCGGGTATCCTGAGAAGCGGGGCGTTACATTTGGTGGCCCATGCAGGTCATCGCAATGCGGCGTGCGTAAGGGTAGTACAAGTAATATTCCATTGGGATTGGTATAGTTGAGTCCTAAGGTGGGTAGGTGTCTGGCCTTAGGATCAGGCTACTGCAGTAGAAGCCAGAGATGTAGAGTCCCTGAGTGTAGGTATGGATAGCTGGTTGTATATATATGTACGGGTAGCTATGTGTCTGCATAGATATATAAGTATTGTATGTATATCGTCAAGTGCATCCCTGTGATATATTCGTGTGTGTATCTGTAGCTACATCCGTATCTAGGCTACTATTCTAGATACTTATATGACAACGTGTCTGTATAATTGTATTTTAAAGTATATGTGTTAATATATCGTTGAACTATGAGGTGTGTGTATAGTAAAGCCATTGTATAGATTGATATGTATATAGTGTATGTATGGTGTGTGGATCCATATGTGATCTTTGTATCCCACTTATTTATGAGTGGGAATACTCTATGTATACTAGTATATTATGTTTGTCTACCGTGTTGTACATACACATGTGGTGATATATGTTATATACCTATAGTTGGATCTATATGGATAACCACATAGTTACGTGTATGATTGTAAGTATTTATGTACTTGTGCTTAGGAGATATGTGCAGATATATCTATGTACAAATACCTACTACATGTGTGTGTATACAGGTGTGTATAAATACTGGTGTATGGCTATGTACTCAGTGTGCATATATATATATATATATATATATATATATATATATATATATATATATATATATATATATATATATATGTATGTATGTATGTATGTATGTATGTATGTATCAAAGATCTAAATGGCGTGAGGCGTGACATGGCGATGAGGTCAAGCCTCAAGCCTTATGAGCCTTGGCGAAGCCACCGCGTTTTTCAAGGCGTGGCTTAAGGCGGCAAATGTGTGTATATTATATAATATATATAGAGGTAGATAGTAGACTATGCTCCACTTAAATGGATTAGTTTCCAAATCCTACCAAATCCATAGCCTTCCATCTATATTGAGATGTGTGCTTACAATTAACTAAAGTGTTACTTTACTAAAAAGCAATTGTTTACACAACTAAAAAGCATGTGACCGCAATATGTCATCAATATCAAAGCAATCGATTAACACAGTTGTTAAAGCTATTGGATAATTGGATCTGAACGAAATTTGCTAATACTTGAAGGAACATTTATTTTTGCATGTCCTAGTTCAACATCTTGAATTAACTTTGTTCACAAGTGCTGTCTAAATCCAGAAAAGGAATAATATTGATACAGCATATGGACACGTTACAGCCAAGCAAGTAAACAAACACCATACTATGCATAATGCATATAATCATTAAATGAAGCTGATTTGTGGTGTATAATGCGGTTTGAGCTCACTAACCTTCTTCTCAGATTTGATGTAGACTCCATATATTTGACGAAACCATCATCAAAGTATCAGTGCTTAGCTTCTGCCCCAAACCATGCAGACCCGGTACCATTTTTGTATTTTTTTCGTTTTTTTGTGACGCGGCTTATGTTTTTGTGGCGCGCCTTGTGTCCCCATGGCAGGCCATGGTGGCGTGCTGCCTCAACCAGCCTACATGGGCATTAACGGGGCATGGGGGTCGCACATTGCTGCCATGGTGCGCCATGGCGTCGCCGTGGCAAGTTTTTTAGAACATGTATTAGTACGCCAGTACGGTTATGTATATGATTATATGTGTGCTTATAATTAGTTGTACATATTTAATGGTATGATCAGTGTATTAGCATGTACAGGTGAGTGCACGTGCGTGGATAGATATGTGCTTAATTATAACATGGATATGGTGCCTTATGTATAGTAGTATGGATATAACATTGTATTGTATTACACGTATATGGTGATGTATTGTGTGTATGTTTGGATGTATGCTAGGAGACATATTTAGTTGTATGCTTGTATCTATGTATAGATGGTTATATGCGGAAATATACTAGTCTTTACTACTTGTGATTGTAGGAAGATGTATGCCCTTGAGGCATTTATCCTGAGTTAAACATCTTGTTCTAATGATGATACGGTACAAATTGTCCTAGTATAAATTCCAAGTATTATACTTAGATAATTTCCTTAAACTTAAAGTGAGGTCATTACATATCTAGATAAAGTTCTACATTGTGGGCAGTAATTGACCGATAAGAACTTGAGTCTTAAACAGTTCGTGGTCATAGATGTGTCGAGAATAGGATATCGACACATCGGATAGACCACTGTGTTTTTGTCTTACCTTAAGGGTAATGATGATCTCATAGTTGTCACGCCCCGCTTCCCAAGTATGGAAGGCGAGACGTGAGAAGGTCCACTCAGACTTGGAGCTATGAAGCTGCAGTCTGATAAGCGTCTGTGAATGATACCAATAGCAGATTCTTGCAATGCGATGAAACAACAACAACAATAAATGAAAAGTAGACATAAAAATATCCACCAAACAACATCCAACAATTATTCCAAACATCACAGAGAAAAGTCACAAAGAAGTACATAGTCTGAACAAAGGCCCTAAGCATCGCCGAAACATAAAACAGAGCGAGATAGGTACTACGCACCGAAACCTAACAGCAACTACTAAAAGCAACGACAACTAAAGAAGTCTCCAAGTGAGTCTAGGACTGGTCACCAGTGTCCTCAAACTCAGCCTCTATCGTCCTCAGCAACTATCTCTGCCTCTAAACTTGACATGTGACACCCAAAGGGAAGAGGGCACATGTCAGCAAAAATCTCCAGAAAGGGAGAGAGATTTCTGTGCAAGGAAACGTAAAAGCAAGGGTACAAATAGCAGTTCTAAAATAATGGAAATGACATGACATGTTATATGATGACTGCAGCAGTTAAAAGATGAGCATGCTATGACACGTCGTAGCAAAAGATACTAAACAATATATCATTAAAATCATTAAAACATGAGTTCACATTGTGCACAGGGTTTACTCCTTACAACTGAAGGTGCGGATCAGGCACACTTATACGCTATGTAATAGCTTAACCCTACCCCTCCACGTGTATCGAGCGTTGGTTTTTGACCAACGACACTGAGCTCGCTTCTGGATCACGAGCCAGGAAGTGTTTTTGGTTTGGCGTAAGGTTGTGCATGCAAAGTAGGTGCCTAGCCTCAATCATTATGTAGGATTCAAAATCCTACTCGCCGCAGCTTACATTACAATCGTAGCATGTGCTACACAATCACGACAAACATGCAATGACATGCGATATGAGCAGATATGAATTTGTGTACCGTTATATCAAAATAAACATGCATGAAATGACATGGCAAGGGTGTCGGATCTAGCTTCGTTGTCAAGATAGATCTAGTATGGTGTCGGGTCTAGCTTCATTGTCAAGCTAGACCTAGTACGGGCGTCTAGGCGACTATCATTTCACCGCCAAGTCTCTTTTACGCTATTACACAAATTGGCCTAAAACATGGCCTAAACAAACACTGGGCAAGTATCATTTGCCTGAAGACAATCATGTTGCGATCATGTTCAATCAAGTCCAAGACTACCTACGTGCTCAAGTCACGATCCAGCCTACAGTTCCAGTTTTTAGGTCTTGATTAGTGAATTACACAAAGCAGTAAAGTTACGGTTTTTAATCTTGATTAGCATGCGATGTAGGGGTTCTTACGGTTCAAAGATTACACTTAGCACGATACGAGAGCTACACTGACGTCGGATAGCGACGTCAGGGGTTGGACTCCGGTAGTGCGAACGGTACGGCAGACAGCGGCGATGAACGACGATCAACCGGGTAGCGGTACGATCATCGAACAACGACACGAAGGGGATGGACCGTGGCACATCGTCCTACGACATCGAGAAGGCACGGGCAACTGCACGGGAAGGCACAGGAGACAGCGAACATGCGGCCTGGGGTGCAAAGATCTGAAGTTGCGCGTGACTAGGGTTGTGGCCTAGAGTTTGCATGCGCAAGGGGAGAGCTCCGGGGGCTGCAACGGCTAGGGGGAATGTTGCGCAGCCTGGGGGACTTGAGGGGCAGCCGGCAGTTGGTGGATGGCCGGCGACGGCGGCCTGAAAACTGCTGGCCGCAAGTTTTATGAGAGAGGCAGTTTTTAGGGTTTGAGGGTGTTTGTGTGGTGGTTTAGGGAGGAGGAAGAAGATGTTGACGAGGGGGAAGGTTGTATGTGGTAGGGGGAAAGAGTCAGTACGTGTAGGGGGATATGTGGGGAAAGGAAGTGGGTGACGTGTGAGAGTGGGGGTTGAGATTTATAGGGTTCAGTTAGGATAGAAAATAATAGGTTAGGATTTGATTTAAAAAAATAAGTTATTAAGCAATGAACATTTCAAAATTTTGAATCCAATCCTAACGAATTGTATAATGATTAATAATAGGGGTTAGAGAGTTAAGGTCTCAAAATGATTAGTAAGCATTTATAACTTGTTTAGGAACAAAACGTACAGAGCCCACTATTTCAAATATATATAACAAAAATTTTTATTAATAAAACAAATGATATAATTGCAGATAGGTCCATCGGCGTCCTAAAATTACAAAGAAAATACCAGGGTGATCACACCTTCGAGAGGGTCGAGAATACGTGGTTCGGTCGCGCGTCTGAACTGCGGAGAACGATAATAAAATCAAAACAGAAACATGCACACGCAATAACAAAGATACGCGCTAAAAATGTGTACGGTCGAAAAGTGACCGTTATACCCTACCCACTTTATGAAAAATTCCGCCCTCGGAATTTCGAACACCTACTGATCAAGAAACAAATGTGGGTAGCGTCCTCTCATCTCTTCTTCGTGCTCCCACGTGGACTCTCCAGGTGATCTGTGACGTCACATCACTCTCACCAGGGCGACTACCTTGTTCCTCAACTGCTTCACCGATGGTCCAAAATCTGCACTGGCTGCTGATCATAAGTCAGGTCTGATCGAACCGTGATCTCTGAAAAATCCACTGTGTGCGATGGGTCATTGATGTATCGACGTAGCCGAGATACGTGAAAAACGTCGTGAACTCCCTCCAGTGATGGCAGCAACGCCAAGCGATAAGCCACTACTCCAATTCGCTCTAGGACATCAAAAGGTCCAATATACCTCGGACTCAGCTTGCCTCTCTTTCCAAATCGAATAACCCTCGATGCGAAGAGATCTTGAGGAAAACATGGTCTCCAGGCTGAAACTCCAACGGTCGCCATTTAGCATCTGCCCAATGCTTGAAACGGTCTTGAGCAATTCTCAGCTTTTCCCTGATGTTCCCCATAACATCCACCGCCTCAACAATCACACAGTTAGAACGGGTGCTGACATCAATCTCGCCTCCAGAATAGAAAAGGCCTCTTCACAAGCATCGGACCAATGAACGGTATATCCTTCCTCGGCAGTCTAGTCACCGACTCTGCAATACAAGAGAAATCCTTGATGAAGTGCCGATAATATCCTGCTAGCCCAAGAAAACTCCTGATCTTATACACTGTCTGTGGAATCGTCCACTCTCTGATAGCCTTGATCTTCTCCGGATCCACGGATATGCCATCTCCTAACACCACATGTCCAATGAAAGCAATTCTATCCAACCAGAACTCGCACTTGGAATACTTCACATGCAGACGATGCTTCCTCAAAATCTCCAGAACTGTCCTCAAGTGCTCAGCATGCTCCTCTTCCGACTTCGAATAGATCAAGATGTCGTCAATAAAGATAATGACAAACTTATCTAAAAAGTCGTAGAAAATCAGGTTCATCATGTTCATGAAAACTGCGGGTGCGTTGGTCACACCGAAAGGCATAATCACGAACTCGTAGTGTTCATACTTCGTTTTGAACGCTGTCTTCTGCACATCATCCTTCTTCACCCTCAACTGATGATATCCGCTCTGAGATCCAGTTTAGAGAATACCCTCGATCCTCTAAGCTGATCGAAAATGTCATCTATACGCGGCATCAGATACTTGTTCTTGATGTTGACGGCATTCAACACTCTGTAGGCCGAACCATCCTTCTTCTTCACCAGTAGAACAAGTGCTCCCCACAGAGACACACTCGGATGGATATATCCCTTCTGCAAAAGCTCGTCCAACTGTCTACGCAACTCCCCCAACTCTACCGGAGCCATACGATATGGTGCCTTTGAAATGAGATGCGCTTCCGAAATAAGATCAATTGAGAACTCAAGAGCTCGGGAGGTAGTCCGGACATCTCCTTGGGAAAGTCGTCATCGAAATCTCTCACCACAGCTGGTCTACTCACCTCCATCTGCATAGCTACAAGCTCCACTACTGGCTTGGCCCGAAATCTGACAGGCCCAAGCGAACTGCTACCGCTGCTAAACTCGAAGGTCGGATGACTAGGAATCTTAAACACCACCTTCTTCCATCGGTAGTCATTCGTAGCAAAGAAAAAACTAAGCAAATCCATCCTAAGAACGGCATTGTAATTAGTAATGTCGTGGACGATAAAATCGGCATAAAGCTCAAGTCCACAGACAACCAGGGGACAAGATCGACAACCAAGAGATACCGAGATCACACCATTCCCCGTAGCGATATCCCAACTCTTGGAAAGCGGGGAAGTCGACAGAGAATGCTTGTCCACAAAACTCCGAGATAAGATGCACATGGATGCACTGGAGTCGAAGAGAACCCGAGCGGGACAAGCACAAATAAGAATAACCCCTAACAAACAAACTAGCAATCAAAAATTATTCTAGTAAACAAGACCTAATCTAACATGCAAGATCATCTAATGAAAAGTAAAGACTAGTCTGAGGGTTACCTGCAATAACTCCATCTCAGCCTCCGCCTCTACTGCAGTCATCATGAAAGCTTGGTTCCTAGGTTGAACTGCCTGCTGGAAAGCCTGCTTCTGAGGTATAAGAGGCGCTCCATGTCCGACAGCTACTGGTGCTTTCTGCGACTGTCTACCAAGCAGGCAATCCGTCACTGAATGCTTAGCGTTGCCACAAAGTAAGCACTGGCCCGAAAACCTCCTGCACTGCTCTTTCACATGACCAGTCTTGCCACGATGATAGCATGTCTTCTGACTAGGCCCACCTGGCCTCTTAAACTGTACAGACTGATTAGGCTTGAACCCAGGCCTAACGACGGCTCTGGCCTGCTCCATAGGCCTCTTCCCTGCACCTGAAAACTGCAGCTTCCTCTAATTGGCAATCAGCTCTTGCATCTTCGCAGCTATCAGTAACTTCCTGTACGAGTCCAAGTCCGAAGAAGACATCAAACTCTGCAGTTCCAAGGAAAGACCCTGCAGGAATCGCTAAGCTCGATCCTCGGCGGTCTGTACCAAATTCGATGTGAAGCGACACAACCTGGTGAACTCCTGGTGGTACTGATCCACCGTCAGACTCCCTTGCTTCAAATTGATGAACCACTGCATCAACTCCCTCCTGGTAGCTCGAGGGAAAAACTCCTCATCAAATCTAGCTTTGAAAGTGGCCCAAGGGATAGGCCTCACCAGCATCTGTTCCTCTGATTCCCACCAGCTACGTGCATTGTCCTTCAGCTGCTTCTTCACCAATTCGACCCATCCAGCCGGGTTAACCTTCGAAAGAAGCAGATTGTCCTCAGTGTTCTTCATGCATTCATCCGCAGCCAAAGGTCCTTCTGAACCTGTGAAGTACGTCAGGCCCAGCTCCTGAAACTGTTTCGCTTCCAGCTCGAAGCGAGGGGCATTCTGAAGCATGCCCTGCTGCACTTGCATCATCTGATACATCATCCTCATCATCTCAGCAGTGGTAGGTTCTCTATCGGCATCCTCACCATTTCCTGCTCCACCACTAGCTCCAGATCCACCACCGGCTCGGGTAATGCATCTTCCCGCCATCTAAGACAAGAAAACGTTCAGATTAGACTCAATTTATGACTTGAACGTCCCAAATATTTTAATGGATGTTGTTATCATTATTGTTGTTCCAATATTTCGCATGTGCAAATGGACCTGCATGGGCCACCACTAAAACCTGTCACGCCCCGCTTCCCAAGTATGGAAGGCGAGATGTGAGAAGTCCGTTCAGACTTGGAGCTGTGAAGCTGCAGTCTGATAAGCGTCTGTGAATGATACCAATAGCATATTCTTGCAATGCGACGAAACAACAATAATAATAAATGAAAAGCAGACATAAAAATATCCACCAAACAACATCCAACAATTATTCCAAATATCACAGAGAAAAGTCACAAAGAAGTACATAGTCTGAACAAAAGCCCTAAGCATGGCCGAAACATAAAACAGAGCAAGATAGGTGCTACGCACCAAAACCTAACAGCAACTACTAAAAGCAACGACAACTAAAGAAGTCTCCAAGTGATTCTAGGACTGGTCACCAGTGTCCTCAAACTCAGCCTCTGCCGGAACCTCGAACTCAACGTCTGCGTATTGATCGTCCTCAGCAACTATCTCTGACTCTAAACTTGACAGGTGACACCCAAAGAGAAGAGGGCACATGTCAGCAAAAATCTCCAGAAAGGGAGGGAGATTTCTGTGCAAGGAAATGTAAAAGCAAGGGTACAAATAGCAGTTCTAAAATAATGTAAAGGACATGACATGTTATTTGATGAATGCAGCAGTTAAAACATGAGCATGCTATGACACGTCGTAGCAAAAGCTACTAAACAATATATCATTAAAAGCATTAAAAACATGAGTTCACATTGTACACAGGGTTTACTCCTTACAGCTGAAGGTGTGGATCAGGCACACTTCTACGCTGCATGATAGCTTAACCATACCCCTCCACGTGTATCGAGCGTTGGTTTTTGACCAACAACACTGAGCTCGCTTCTGGATCACGAGCCAGGAACTGTTTTTGGCTTGGCGTAGGGTTGTGCCTGCAAAGCAGGTGCCTAGCCTCAATCATTATGTAGGAGTCAAAATCCCACTCGTTGCAGCTTACATTACAATCGTAGCGTGTGCTACACAATCATGACAAACATGCAATGACATGTGATATGAGCAGATATGAATTTGTGTACCGTTATATTAAAATAAGCATGCATGCAATGACATGGCAAGGGTGTCGGATCTAGCTTCGTTTGTCAAGCTAGACCTAGTATGGTGTCGGGTCTAGCTTCGTTGTCAAGCTAGACCTAGTACGGGCGTCTAGACGACTATCATTTCACCGCCTAGTCTCGTTTACGTTATTACACAAATTGGCCTAAAACATGGCCTAAACAAACACTGGGCAAGTATCACTTACCTGAAGACAATCACGTTGCGATCCTATTCAATCAAGTCCAATACTACCTACGTGCTCAAGTCACGATCCAGCATACAGTCCCAGTTTTTAGATCTTGATTAGTGAATTATACAAAGCAGTAAAGTTACGGTTTTTAATCTTGATTAGCATGCGATGTAGGGGTTTCTACGGTTCAGAGATTACCCTTAGCACGATGCAACAGCTACACTGACATCGGGTAGCGACGTCAGGGGTTGGACTCCGGTAGCGTGAACGGTACGACGGACAGTGGCGAAGAATGACAATTAATCGGGTAGCGGTACGATCACCGAACAGTGACGCGAAGGGGATGGACAGTGGCACAGCGTCCTACGGTGTCGGGAAGGCACGGGTAGCGGCACGGGAAGGCACGGGAGACGGTGGACAGCGAACATGCGGCCTGGGGTGCACATCTCTGAAGTTGCGCGTGGCTAGGGTTGTGGCCTAGAGTTTGCACGCTCAAGGGGAGAGCTCCGGGGGCTACAGCGGCTAGGGGAATGTTGCACGGCCTGGGGGACCTGAGGGGCAGCCGACAGTTGGTGAATGGCCGGCGGCGGTGGCCTGAAAACTGCTGGCCGCAAGTTTTAGGAGAGATGCAGTTTTTAGGGTTTGAGGGTGTTTTTGTGGTGGTTTAGGGAGGAGGAAGAAGATGTTGACGATGGGGAAGGTTGGCCGTGGTAGGGGGAAAGAGTCAGTACATGTAGGGGAATATGTGGGGAGAGGAAGTGGGTAACGTGTGAGAGTGGGGGTTAGGATTTATAGGGTTCAGTTAGGATAGAAAATAATTGGTTAGGATTTGATTTAAAAAAATAAGTTATTAAGCAATGAACGTTTCAAAATTCTGAATCCAATCCTAACGAATTGTATAATGATTAATAATAGGGGTTAGAGAGTTAAGGTCTCAAAATGATTAGTAAACATTTATAACTTGTTTAGGAACAAAACGTATAGAGTTCACTATTTCAAATATATATAAAAAGTTTTCTTAATAAAACAAATGATATAATTGCAGATAGGTCCATCGGTGTCCTAAAATTACAAAGAAAATACCGGGGTGATCGTGCCTTCGAGAGGGTCGAGAATACGGGCTTCGGTCGCGTGTCTAAACTACGGAGAACGATAATAAAATCAAAACGGAAACACGAACACGAAATAACAAAGATATGTGCTAAAAATGTGTACGGTGGCGAAGTCAGAGACAAGGCACATGTGCTCATTGGAGAATGAGTTCACTGAACGACCAACTTAAAGTTATTAAATGGTTAATCTTTAACTAAACTATCATAATAACTCTAGAGTGATGATAGGCTAGCTGGTCCTTAAGACCTGAAGTCGTTTGTACGAACCTGTTCGTGAATCGTGCCACTTTGATCTATGACCAAACTTCGAGGCTAAGCCTGTCGAAAGGTCTTAGATTGGGTGACACCTGAAGCATACGAGGTAAGTAAATGACTAAGATGGGATTCGTCTCTTCCGTTAAAGGGGAGTTAGTGTCACAGGCTCAGTATGATCTTTGTGTTAATCCTCGGCCGGGGTACGTTGTAGGATGTACAACGTGTATATAACAAAGATCGCTATATACTGACCAATGATGGCTAGTGGGGTTGACGGTTAACCATACCCTAGGCTGTGCAGCGACACAATTATGACAAAGGGACTAAAACTACGGTATTCATCACTGTCACAGTCAGAGTGATCCCGACGACACTTTTGTCAATGGGTCAATCATGTAAGTATGATGCTGAAACAGGAACAACACCTGCTACTCGTGGTTACTGTCATCTAGGGATTTCGAGTCCCAACCTGTAGTAGGGTCAGGCTGTAGGGTCTCACGCCGAGTAGTATTTACGTCTTAGTAATAGAAAGAACGTTAAGAGGAATGCATTCGATGCAATGGAATAATTAAGCTCACAAATAGTTTGTGAGCATAAAGCTAAATAGTTTAGCATTTAGGATTGAAGAAGACTTCCTGAGGAATCCACAGGAAGAAACTGCGCTTGAATCGGAGCTCAAACGAGCCCAAAAACACGAAAACAGCACAGAAGTAACAAAGTGATTCAGACCCACTTTGGGGAGGCCAAACCCGTAAAAGGGGGGCGGCGCACCCGCTTCCGAAGCAGGGCCCGCCCGCTAAGGCAGGCGGGCGTGCCCGCTTCAGAAGAGGGCGCCCTCGTTGCGGCCAACGGGGCCAGCCCGCTTGGCGGGCTGGCGCACCCGCTTGGCCCAGTGGGTGTTGGCCCGCTGTGTGTGTAGTGGGCTTGCCCGCTAAGCAGGCAGGCATGCCCGCTGCACCCCATTGCGGGTGCCCGCCCGCAAAGTGTGCAGGCGCCCCCGCATGGCTTAGCGGGCGCGCCCGCGACTTAGGTGCTGAATTTTAAGGGTTTTTTAAACCCCTTTGTGACATGTACGAGCTACGATTTTTGCTCAACTTTGGGCAATTATTTGAGGGTTCAAACGAAGTCGAAATTCGTCGATATTTGTTCCTACGCGTTCACCATTTGAAGCTCTTCAAAATAATAGCTTATATCATCTCTAAAGCTCAATGGTGAGGGAGATTTAATTGATTGAAGTTAGGCCTTTAAGAAAGGCTTACTAACTTAATTAAATCCCTCTTTCACTAATTAGTCCCACATTGCTCGTACGACGAGCATGGGGTACGGCTCCATATGTAAACAGGGGTGCACGCCCCTTGGAAATTTTCGTGCCAAGTCTCCGATTCGAGAAGCTCCTGATTTTTGAGCACGCTCGATCGACGACTTAATTATTCCTAATCTTTCTTCCTATCCTCTAATCGAGTCCTAGCAAGACGGCGAGGAGGTTTGGATCGGATCCAGAAGTCTCTGACGTGGATCTTCTCAAGTGAAACTTTTTTCGGTAAGTGATCGGCTCGCTTCGGGTAGATCGAATCGAAGGTGCAAGACGGCTCAGTTTCGAGGAGCGAAAGAAGGTGGTGCGGTACATCTTGCCTGCTCCAAGGCCAGGATTCTGAGTATGTCATTCAGTAGCTTTCTAGTGTAATTTTAATAATGTCGCAGTAGTATAGATCCCTCTTGGGGTGGTCAGATCCACCCCAAGTCGGTATAGATCCTGGCTAGGTTCTGGCTCGCCTTAGAGCTTCGCTAAAATGGTTAGCGTTTTTATTTTTCCAATGTGCTTATTATCCCTCTGTTGTTCGTCCGACGTAGGACGGGCACAGATCTGAGCCCTAAGGGTCCGCCAAAACCCTTCGGTGGTATTAGAGCTTCTAAGTATGCAAGTTGATCTTGGACTGCGACGTTTTAAAATTATCGATTGCTTACTAAATGATTGTACAAATTTTTTAACATTATGCGATAACATTAGAATGAACCACTTCTTTTAAAATTGTTTTAAAAACATGGGATTTTTTAAGAAATATTTTAATTCATGAGATGATGTTAAAATTAATGTTTCTTATGATTAGAAGTTTTTTAAAAAGATTATTTTATGTGATAAAATCTTCTTAGAAGCTTTCTAATAAGTTGTAGTGATTTTAAATAAAATGGTTTATATTAAAAATTATTTAATAATTTTTATGCCATCATTTTATAAGATAAAATGTTTAAGTTTTAAAATCATATCTTTTTAAATTTAAATGTTAAATTTTAAAAGGATTGCATGTTATTTATTTGATAAATGATTTAACATGTTATGCTATTTAAATGTTAAATAGATGAACCCTAATTTTATGCGATAATGAGTAGCGTTGTTTATGTTTAATGGCATGATGTATAATTTGATTATTCATGAACCCTTTTAGGTTAGCCATTAATTCTTAAAAAATTTATAAGATGAATTTTTTAATAATTGTGACATGCTACGTTTTTTATGAATCTCTACAACCTTTAAACTTAATTCCTGATTAGGGTAGTCCTCTTAACGACGATTATTATTTTAATCGTTTTAATAATAATTTTCATTAAATGACTACACTTTAAAAGTGTTGAAATTGATTTATTAAAATCCTTATGATGATTAGGGTAGCATGTTGAACAAATGCACCTTATAGTTGATAAGGACTTAATAAATGTTATTAACGAATCCTAATAACTTTTGAGTTTTAGGGATTCCACTAGTTGATAGGATTAATTAGTGTTAATAAAAGCCTTTTAGTTTACGGCACGCATATATAAATGATAAGTGTCATTCAATGGATCATGATACCGGTCAATGTGCTTGACTAAGTTTGTTGGGTCACCCTAGCTAGACTGGGGGTAAGTGATCCTGGCTTAGTCAACTCATTGGCCGTGTCTGCTGGACCACAATGACACAAATCATAATTATATGACACCCTGAAATATACCTAAGTCTAATATGATAATAATCTTGTTCAAGATAAATCATAGCCCTCCTTGTTTTAGGGGTTGGCAACTATAGGACCCGTGTTCCAGTTGTTGAGCTACACTCAAGCTGTGACATGACAACCTTATAGAAACCAACTTCTTAAATACATATGATGTAATCTTGATTGACCCAAACCGTCGTGTCGTGAATACATCGAGCGCCGACGTAAGTTAATCTAATGATGTAGTCTAGTCTTGACCCAAACCGTCGTGTCGTGAATACACCGAGCGCCGACGTAAGTTAAGCTAGACGCGAGAACAAGGGTCCGACTAGGCTAGATATTATGATTTGGATGAGCTACACGCATGATCATAAATGGCTAGGGGTAAAATAGATAGGGAGTCATATTTGATATGATTCATGATGAGTTCATGAGCCGGCTACAGAGTCTAACAACTGTTGAGCTACACTCAAGGTTGTCAGACTCAGGATAGTCGGATCCCTCTCCCACAAATATTTTATTATAATAAATTGTTTATAATAGTGGCTTTAATTCATAAAATTAGTGGGAGAATATAGTTTTAATAAAAATCGCTTAAAACTATACAATGAACATATAATAACTCGATCTATTTTAAAATGCGGTATGGAGTCAGGAATGAAGTTCATTATTAAGAGGAATGTGCTAGATGGAACCAACTATAAGGATTGGCTAAGGAACATTAAGTTGGTCCTCTCGCTGACCGAGATTAGCTACGTACTGACCGAGGACGCTCAGGAGAAGCCTGACGTGATGCCACCAACGAGGAGAAGGAGGCTTATAGGCATCACCAGTGGGATACAGAGAAGGCCAGGTGCCTTACTCTGGCTTCTATGACCAACGACCTGCAAAGGAAGCATGAACATATGGATTTCAAAGTATGCTTCTAAATGCAGAGGAGTTATATGGCAAGTGGTCTAGAGCTGCCAGGTTTGAAGCCACCTGCAACCTCTGGGAAACTAAGATGGAGATGGGCCATGTGCAAGATCATGTTATAAAGATGACCGGGTACATAGAAGATGCTGCCCAGTTAGGTTTTGTCCTCGAAAATGAAATGAGCATGGACATTATCCTGAAGTCTTTAACCCCCGACTTCAAATAATTATTACTGGTTTCATCATAAACAGTACTGAGAAGAAGGGGCATGCTGATGCCTCTACGTCGGGTACTAATTATTAATTAAGAGCATAAAATTTCCATTAAGCTTTGATATATGGTATGAGATACCAATATATTTACTAAGATATCTGTATAATATCTAAAGTGCTTAAGGTGAAGCAAGGGATGGAAGAAGTTTAGTTCACAGTCGGCATCGGAGTAATCGTTGCTGCTAGGGCTGTATGTGAACTTCAGGAGATAACAACAAGGAGAAGAAGAAGTCGACACTATTTTATTATTTGAATAAATGTGTCGATTATATTTTGTTTCAAAACAATGATTGAGCGATTGTCGCTCAATATTAATTTTGATGTTGAACAAATTTTGATTCATTATGAATGAATTGGTTGTTGGTTAATTTCCTTAGTATTTATGCTCTGTCTTCAAATGTGATTTGTTAAGAATGGTTGATTGCTCCGGATATGGCTGTTAAAGTTGGTGTGGAAAATTTCTTGAGCTGTCATGAAAACTTCTATGTTAATGTGATTGTTTGGAAGTTGTCAGTACACACACACACACACACACACACACACACACACACACACATTGCTAATCAAAGTAATATGTAGGTTCCAGTAACGTATAATAGATGTGATCTAACTTATACGGTCAATAAGAATAGTTCTTATTGAACTGCAATTAATACTTCAAATTAGAAGATTAATGCAGTTAGAGGAAAGAACGGTGCAGGAAATTTTGACTGAGTTAGTTAGCATCAAGATTCCTATAAACAGATCTTGGTATAACTCATTCATCAAGACAGCCTGACACGGTGCATTCCCATTAAGCACTAATAAACTGGTTAGACTTGATAAATTTTCTAAATGAGATTTAGACTTTTAAGTCGGAGTTATTAACCAGAAGGTTCTCAAAGTCAGTGGGAGCTGGCATGTAGACTTAGTTCCGTTTTGGACTAAGTTATAAGTCCCAGTTATTAAACTCTATATGTGACATCAAATCAAAAGTTTTTATTTTTTGATTATGTCAAAGATATAGAAATTTAGGTGTGTCATTTATGTACTTGACATAATTGACACAGAAATAACTGAAACATGCTATGACTGACTAGTAGATATGATAAACATGACATCAAGTTGTATGAGCTAATCTTAGCTATACAAGAAGGAAAATCGTTGGATGAGATCCAAAGTCAATTCAGAAGGTCAACCTGGTGTGATCAAGTGATGTATAAATAAGACTCCATTAAAATGAATAATAGATACGTGCTAGCAGATCCACTTTTAGGTTTGACATGTGATGTCCAGTGTGACTGATATACTGTAGTGGTATGAGATACCGAGATAAATAACCTAAGTGCAAGTGGGAGATGTAGGAAGATGTATGCCCTTGAGACATTTATCCTGAGTTAAACATCTTGTTATAATGATGATACGGTACAAATTGTCCTAGTATAAATTCCATGTATTATACTTAGATAATTTCATTAGACTTAAAGTGAGGTCATTACGTATCTAGATGAAGTTCTAGATTGTGGAAAGTAATTGACCGATAAGAACTTGAGTCTTAAACGGTTCGTGATCATAGATGTGTCGAGAATAGGATATTGGCACATTGGATAGACCGCTGTGTTTTTGTCTTACCTTAAGGGTAATGATGATCTCATAGTCATTTGGCTTGGCGAAGTCTGAGACAAGGCACATGTGCTCATTGGAGAATGAGTTCACTGAACGACCAACTTAGAGTTATTAAATGGTTAATCTTTAAGTAAACTGCCAATAATAACTCTAAAGTGATGATAGGCTAGCTGGTCCTTAAGACCTGAAGTCGTTTGTACGAACTTGTTCGTGAATCATGCCACTTTGATCTATGACCTAATTTCGAGGATAGGCCTATCGGAAGGTCTTAAATTGGGTGACACCTGAAGCATACAAGGTAAGTAAACGACTAAGATGGGATTCGTCTCTTCCGTTAAAGGGGAGTTAGTGTCACATGCTCAGTACGATCTTTGTGTTAATCCTCGGTCGGGGTACGTTGTAGGATGTACAACGTGTATAGAACAAAGACCGTTGTATACTGACCAATACTGGCTACTGGGGTTGACGGTTAACCATACCCTAGGCCGTGCAGCAACACAGTTATGACGATGGGACTAAAACTGCAGTATTCATCGCTAACACAGTCAGAGTGATCCCGATGACACTTTTGTCGATGGGTCAATCACGTAAGTATGATGCTAAAACAGGGACGACACCTACTGTTCATGGTTACTGCCATCTAGGGATTTCGAGTCCTAACATATAGTAGGGACAGGCTGTAGGGTCTCACACCGAGTAGTATTCACGTCTTAGTAATAGGAAAAAACGATAAGAGGAATGAATTCGATGCAATGGAATAATTAAGCTTAGAAATGGTTTGTGAGCATAAAGCTAAATAGTTTAGCATTTGGGATTGAAGAGGACTTCCTGAGGAATCCACAGGAAGAAACCGCGTTGGAATCAGATCTCAAACGGCCCAGAAATACGAAAACAGCACAGAAATGCCAAAGTGGTTCAGACCCACTTTGGGAAGGCCAAACTCGCAAAAGGGGGGCGGGCACACCTGCTGCAGCCAGCGGGGCTAGCCCGCTCGGCCCAGCGGGCGTCGGCCCGCTATGTGCGCAGCGGGCCTGCTTGCGAAGCGGGCAGGCACGCCCGTTGCACCCCATTGCGGGCGCCTGCCCACAAAGAGTGCAGGCACGCCTGCGACTTAAGTGCTGATTTTTAAGGGTTTTTTTGAAACCCATTTGTGATGGCTACGAGCTACGACTTTTGCCCAACTTTGGGCAATTGTTTGAGGGGTCAAACAAAGTCAGAATTCATCGCCGTTTGTTCATACGCGTTCACCATTTGAAGCTCTTCGAAATAATAGCTTGTATCATCTCTAAAGCTCAATGGTGAGGGAGATTTAATTGGTTGAAGTTAGGCCTTTAAGAAAGGCTTACTAACTTAATTAAATCCCTCTTTCACTAATTAGTCACATATTGCTCGTGCGACGAGCATAGGGTATGGCTCCCTATATAAGTAGGGGTGCACACCTCTTGGAAATTTTTGTACCAAATCTCTGATTCGAGAAGCTCCTGATTTTTTAGCACGCTCGATCGACGACTTAATTATTCCTCCTCTTTCTTCCTATCCTCCAATCGAGTCCTAGCAAGACGGCGAGAAGGTTTGGATCGGATCCAGAAGTCTCTGGCGTGGATCTTCTCAAGTGAAACTTTCTTCGGCAAGTGATCGGCTCGCTTCGAGTAGATCAGATAGATGGCACAAGGCGGCTCAGCTTCGAGGAGCGAAAGAAGGTGGTGCGGTACATCTTACCTGCTTCAAGGCCAAGATTCTGGGTATGTCATTCAGTAGCTTTCTAGTGTAATTTTAATAATGTTGCAGTAGTATAGATCCCTCTTGGGGTGGTCAGATCCACCACAAGTCGGCATAGATCTTGGCTAGGTTCTGGCTCACCTTAGGGCTTCGCTAAAATGTTTAGCGTGTTTATTTTTCCGATGTGCTTATTATCCCTCTGTTGTCCGTCCGACGTGAGATGGGCACAGATCTGAGCCTTAAGGGTCCGCCAAAACCCCTCAGTGATGTGGACTGTTATGTGTGTTAACATCGCGTGAATGAGTATATGGATATAGTTACATATATCAGGACTGTGGTGTGACTATGCAGTGTATATATGTATCTAAGTATACCTATATGTGTATCTAAGTATACCTATATGTGTATCTATGTGTTGACTTGTATATTAGGACATGTATATTGAGTAACATAGATGTGTGTGTATCCATGTCAGGTGTATGTGTATAGATATGTAAGTGCTTATATATGTAAGATTAGCATGGATATGCATATGAGGGTTGATGTGTGATTATATATTGGTATGTGCATTGATGTATTAGGTGTAGGTATGCATATTTCTATGTATGGCCTTGATACGTGTATGGCAGTGGGTATAGGTGTACTAGCATATGTGTATACTAGAATGTATATGTAGGTGTATATGGGTGCGTCACTAAGAGGATACATGTTTGTGAGTATATCTTTACGCATGTGCACGTACATGCAATATGAGTCTATATGTGTAATGTGCTTGTATGTGATCCTACGTATGCATGAGTATATTTGTGAGTGTATACATATTTGCAAGAATACTTGGGCCTTCATGAGTATATGTGGATGGTGTGTGTGGATATGAGTATGTCTAGGTGTTGTATATTTATGTGTATGGTTGGAGATGTGCATAAGTGTGTCTTGCATTATAATTTAGTGAATGTTTGCATGGCCTGTCTAGTCCTAAGTTGACCCTTAGGTTAGAAATCCGAGGACGGACTTTATTTTAAGGAGGGTAGGATATAATGCCTCGTATGTGCAAATACCCTCTGAGTGGGTATTTCTCTGTGTATTTCCTTGTGCATGTTCCTTTGTATGCATTGTATACTTCTATTTGTGGTTGCATTTGGGTGTGGTGTACATAGATGTTATGGAAGATGAGGTGGTACATGGGTGTGCTGATTGGTGCATGACAGATGTTGAATATTGGACTCCCCGAATTTGATTTTGGTTGATGAGCAAACATAAATAATTCATGAACTAACAATTTGTGAGCGTAGTATTGGAGATCGTCGCCAATTTCATGAGAACAATCAAAGCGACATCTCAAGACTTCTCAAAGCTCGTATTCATTGCCTAAAGCTTCGTTGAAGCCTTTGGACCGTTTTGGAAGTCATGAAGAATTGATCGAAGCTCTCGAAGACCGTTCATTAAGGTTTTATTTATAGTCTTTTAGCTTCGATCTATAGAATGTTAAGCCTTGAGTATATCTTACGATTCTATCTTCATAAAGCCCATATCGTAGCTCTAGGATCTTAGTACAAGTCCACTCTAACTTTCTCGAAGCATCGCGCTTCGATTCGGACTTGTTTGTGCATGTTAGTTGGTACAAGAAGAAGTACTGACCGACTATATCATGATCTAGTCGGTCAGCAGAGCTTCTTGGACCGACTAGTTTGAGTTAATCTTTTCTTGTTCAGTACTGTTTACAGTTAGTCGGTCTACGTTGACTCACTGACCGACTAGTTTGTGAACTAGTCGGTCAGTGATGCTTCTTTGACCGACTAGTTGTGATTTACTGTACATGCCAAATTTCTCATAAGCTACTGTTTATCGTTAGTCGGTCTAAGAACGTTTGGTGACCGACTAGTTGATAATCTAGTCGGTCAACATTTGTTCTTGGACCGACTAAGTCAATTTGTATTCAGACTATTTGTTTTTGCCTCTTAGTCGGTCTACGTTCACTGACTGACCGACTAGTTGTGAAACTAGTCGGTCAGAAAGTCTTTTTGGACCGACTAGATTTCTAGGTCTGAATTTCTATCTCTTCTCAGTTCTTCACTTAGTCGGTTCATGTTGTTTGACTGACCGACTAGTTGATGAACTAGTCGGTCAGTGGTTGTTCTTTGACCGACTAGTTGCCTCAGATTTCTAACCGTTGGGATTTGACCTAACTTCTTTTTATGGGACCCTATAAATACGAACCTAGGTCATTTCTATCTAGGTTAGAGCTGCCATTAAGAGATTCATTGAGATTGAAAGAGATAGCCATTCTCACTCATTTCCAAAGCTCTCTTCCTCACAAGAAATCCATTCTCTCACTTTCTAGATCTAGAATCCATCTTGAGAGAAGTTTGTTCTTGGTGAGCCCTTCAAGCTCTAGCTTGATTCAAGTCTCCAAATCACTCCTAGGCACCCATTGCTGGTCATTTCTTTGGTGCTAGGTCTTGGTGACTTCATCTTCCTCAAATCCCTCCTTGCACCTATTTGGTAAGAAAACTCAAGGTATAGGATTTTGTGGTAAGATTGTTTATTTCATTATAAACTTGTTTATATTGCTTATTGATTCTCTCGGTTGTGAGAGAAGGTTGTGATCCCGGGTTGTGGGATTCACTATTGCCATTGCATGTATGATTTGATCTTGTGAAGGTTTTTCACAAGATATCATAGTGGAAATCTTGGGTTAGGGTTTCTAACCTAAGTATCCGGAGGGGATCCGGGTGGTTGGGACGTAGGATCACCGGAAACAAGTCGGGGAGACTTGGGTGGATCCGAACCCAGTAACATCTTTTGTTAGCATTGTTATTTTTTTTGTCATTCAATTTAAGCTTTCGCAAATTGATTTGGTAGTTGTTTGCACTATAATTAGGAATTATACTCCTTGTTATTTTTAAAGTACTATTCCCCCCCCCCCCTCTAGTACTTGTGCAGTAGCTTGTAGGGCATTACATTTGGTATCAAAGCCAGATACTGAGCTATGTCTGCCAACGACAACAAGACCGTGCGTCCACCTTCCGACTATGGCACCTTCAGGAACCGTGAAGGAGCGTCTTCGGTCATGGAAGGACATTCCTCGACTAGGCCTCCATTCTTCAACGGCGTCAATTATGGATATTGGAATTGCCGGATGGAAACGTTCCTCCGGAGCGCCTCCTTGTGGAGAATTACCATGTCGGAGTACAATGTGCCTACCGAAGAAGATTTCGACAAGTGGACTACCGCGGAGGTTGCCGCGGAGATTGCAAATGCCAAAGCAATGAATGCTTTACAATGTGCATTGGAACCCGAAGATTTTAATAAGATATGCACATGTAAGAGTGCATATCAAATTTGGAATTCGCTCCTCATTTTGCATGAAGGAACGAGTCGGGTAAGAGATTCTAAACTCGTGGTAGTCAATAGAGATTACGAATTGTTTCATATGGAACAGGGAGAAAAGATGAAGGAGTATTATGCTCGCTTCGTCGACATAATGAACGAGTTGGAAGCTCTCGGCAAAACCTACACCCAAAAGGAGAAGTGTTCGAAGCTTATCGAAGGACTTCCTTCTTCTTGGGAGAAACGTACCTTCGCCATCGAGGAAGGTAATGACATGAATAAGTATACCGTAGTTCAATTGATGGGTACTTTGATGTCATACGAGGTATGCAAAGATAGCAAGGTGAAGTTACAAGAAAAGATGAAGTCCTATTTGAACCAAGACGTGCCTAAGAAAAAGGCGATTGCATTCAAGGCGGCTTCATCCACCTCTACCGATGATGAGGACTCGGAAGAAGAAATGGACATGGAATCCATTGCACTCATGGCAAAGAAGTTCAATCGCTTCTTCCGAAGGGTAACTTCAAACAAAAATCTAAATTTACTTCTACTAACGTCTCTCCACCTTTGTGCTTTAAATGCAATAAGCCAGGACACATCAAAGCGGATTGTCCTCAAAACAAGCAAAAGGAGAAGTGGAAGGCGCCGAAGTTTGACAAGTCCAAGAAGTACAAAAAGGGGTATAAAAAGGGACTTGTCGGAGCAACATTCACCGACTCCGAGGATTCCTCAAGCGGAGAGTCGGACGATGAGAAAGTGGAGCAAGCGCACATGTGCTTCATGGCAAGAGAGGAGCGTGATCAAGGATCTTCCTCCTCCGATGATAGCGACAACGAAGGCGATGAGGTAACTATGGATGATCTTAGGAAAGCTAACTCTCAACTATGGTCCAAATACATTAAATTAGTAAATAGATATACTAAAGTAAAAGATGACCTAGCTAGCATTCAAACCTCGCCTAAGACTATCATCACCAACAACGACACCGTTGTTGAAGAGTTAAGAAATGAGATTGTCAATCTCAAATCTAAACTTGAACATGTTAGCATTGAAGATCCGGAAGAACATAGGATAGCAGATTTGACTTCTCAAAACTCGAATTTGAGTATTGAGAATGAGAATCTTAAATCTCGTGTTTATGTGCTCACATCGCAAGTATCAAACTTGGATACTTCTATGCGTTCTCTCAAAGAGAAATATGAGAACACATTAGGCTGAATTAATAAATTCAATAAGGGTAAGGACCATTTGGATAAAATCCTAAGTGACTTACTTCCGGCCAATCACCACATTGGTTTGGGGTATACGATGGGATGTCCATCCAAAACGGCCACTACTTTTGTTAGGCCAACTTCCGGTGACTCTACGAGTGGTAGCAAACACTCTATTGGTAGTTCTTCTACCAATGGTGCTTCCACCTCGTCCACACCCTCTTTCGGAAAGAAACCCACTTTGGGTGGACCTCCAAAGAAGGGGCATGCTTATATGTACACCAATACCATGCCACGTAGGAACACACGTCCTACTCCACCGTCTCACACATATGATGATTTTTATGCAACACATTCTCGGGCACGTGCACACCATGTGAGACACCCTCACGCACGTGTTCCCACACATGCATATGTTCACCCACCTCATCATATGAATAATTCTCGTCGTGCATCATTCCATCATGTTCCGTATGCCTATCCACAACATGCATCACGTAGAAATCAACGTCGCATGCATGCACCCAATAGGATGAGGGCTCCCAAGATTTTCACTATTTGGAGCCCAAAGGACACAAGCATGGATGAAAAACAAGTATATATGAATGCTTATTTTTCGGATGTTGTGCCTAGTAGAAATTATGTGGGGAAGTCTAAGTCCAATTGGACTTGGCTTCCAAAGGTCTAACCTTTGAGGACCCAATGACCTTGGGTACCATGATATGAAATTTTCTATCTTTAGGTACTCAAGGAAAAGAAAAAGAAAAGGAGCAACAAATTTAAATTTAGCTCCAAATGGAATTGGATACTCGATAGCGGGTGTTCAAAACACATGACGGGTGACGCTCAATTGCTCTCCGGAGTAGTTCCCATTGCAAATGGAAACCGCGTCGTATTTGGAGGCAACGAGAGCGGAACCATCGTCGGTGTTGGTAAAGTGGGTAACCCGTCTAAACCCTTAATTAGTGATGTTTATCTAGTTAATGGTTTAAATCATAATCTTATTTCAATAAGCCAACTTTGTGACAAAGGTTACAAAGTTAGCTTTGCAAAAGGATTGTGTCATATTTCAAATGATAATAATGATTTATTATTTTCCGGCACACGTCATAAAGATATTTATATTTTGGATCTTCCTAAGTCATATGAACAATGTCTCGTTGCCAACACAAGTGAACAACACTTATGGCATCGACGCTTTGGACATGTGAACTTTGGAACACTTTATAAGCTTTCAAAATTAAATTCCATTAAAGGTTTTCCGAAGCTCGTTTTTGAAAAGAAAAGTTTTTGTGATTCTTGTCAACGTGACAAGCTTCCTAAATCTTCATTTAAACCTAAGAAAAGCATTTCTACAAAACGGCCACTAGAGCTATTACATCTAGATTTATTTGGGCCAACTAGAGTTGCTTCCTTAGGAAATGCAAGATATGGACTTGTCATCGTCGATGATTATTCTAGATTTACATGGGTATTTTTATTATGTAATAAAAATGAAGCTTTTGAAAACTTCACAATATTTGTGAAGAAAGTACAAAATCTCATCAGAACCACCATTGTCACTATTCGTAGTGATCATAAGGGTGAATTTGAGAATGAGTCTTTCTCAAATTTTTGTGATGATCTTGGAATTACTCACACGTTTTCTTTCCCTCGCACACCTCCTCAAAATGGTGTTGTTGAGAGGAAGAATAGAACGCTTGTGGAGTGTGCTCGCACTATGCTCGAAGATAGTCAACTTGGTTATCAATTTTGGGCGGAAGCGGTACAACCGCTTGCTATGTGTTTAATAGAATACTTTTGAGGCCCGGCACCAAACAAACTTGTTATGAATTGTTGTTTGGTAGATTGCCTCAAGTTAAACATTTTCGTGTTTTCGGCGCAAAATGTTTTATTAAAAACACATATGATAATTTGGACAAGTTTGATCCGAGATCAGATGAGGGGATATTTGTTGGGCATTCCTCACGTAGCAAAGCCTACCGGATATACAACAAAAGATCCTCTACGATCGAGGAATCACTTCATGTCTCTTTTAATGAGAATTTTATTACTCCTAGAATTTCAAATGATGATGACTCTATGGATGTTTTATGTGATTCATTTGAAAATTCTAAGTCTATTGATTCAATTGATTCTATTGATACTAACCCGACTAATGAAGTTGTTGAGAATGTGCCTAGTGATCAAGGTATTCCCAAGCGGCTTCATATCGTTCGCGACCATCCCCATGAGCAAGTCATTGGTAATATTCAAGATAAAGTCAAGACGAGATCGCAAGTCCACCACTTCGCCAATTGTGCCTTTGCCTCATCGATAGAGCCAAAGAATATAGTTGAAGCGTGCGAAGATAGTGCTTGGATACTTGCCATGGAGGAGGAACTCATTCAATTCGAGAGGAATGAGGTATGGGAGCTTGTTCCTTTGCCATCAAAGAACCACACCGTCATAGGGACAAAGTGGATCTTCAAGAACAAAACCGACGAAAACCAAGTCGTCGTCCGGAACAAAGCTCGGTTAGTAGCTCAAGGTTATTGCCAAGAGGAAGGTATCGATTTCGAAGAATCCTTCGCTCCGGTAGCTAGATTAGAATCAATTAGACTATTATTGTCTTATGCATGCCATAAAAATTTTAAATTATTTCAAATGGATGTTAAAAGTGCATTTTTGAACGGAGATGTCGTTGAGGAAGTTTACGTTTCTCAACCTCCGGGCTTCATAAATGAAAATTTTCCAAATCATGTTTTTAAACTAAAGAAAGCTCTTTATGGTTTGAGACAAGCTCCTCGAGCTTGGTATGATCGCCTAAAGAATTTTCTTTTGGATTTGAATTTTAAAATGGGCGAAGCCGATTCTACACTTTTTGTTAAGCATGAGAATAATGATATTTTATTAGTTCAAATTTATGTTGATGATATCATTTTCGGTGCTACTAACTTCACTCTTTGTGAAGAGTTTTCTAATGTTATGAAGGAACAATTTGAGATGAGCCACATGGGCGAACTCAAATATTTCTTAGGACTCCAAATTCGCCAATTGAACGATGCAATCTTCATCCACCAAACGAAATACACGGTGGAGTTGCTAAAGCGATTTGGAATGGAGAATGCCTCCGGGAAAAAGACTCCTATGAGCACTACAACGCATCTTGATAAAGATACGGGCGGAAAAGATGTAGACATTCGTCTATATCGAGGTATGATAGGTAGTTTACTTTATCTTACCGCAAGTAGGCCCGATATTATGTTTGCCGTTTGTATTTGTGCTCGTTATCAGTCTCAACCTAAGGATTCTCACTTAGTAGCGGTTAAACGTATTTTTCGCTATCTAAGTTACACTTTAGATTTTGGATTACTTTATCCGAAGTCTAGCACATATGAGTTAGTCTCATATAGTGACGCTGATTATGCGGGATGCAAATCCGACAGGAAGAGTACTAGTGGCACTTGCCATTTTCTAGGAAATTCCCTTGTCTCTTGGTTTTCCAAGAAGCAAAATTCGGTATCACTTTCAACCACCGAGGCGGAATACATTGCCGTCGGTGCCGTTTGTGCCCAGGTTCTTTGGATGAGACACACACGGAAGGATTTTGGTATTCATTGTGATACTAGCCCTATCATGGTGGATAACCAAAGTGCTATTTGTCTTTCAAAGAATCCGGTGCACCATTCCCGATCTAAACACATAGATTTCCGACACCATTTCTTAGATGATCATGTTGCTAAAAAGGACATCATATTAGTGTACGTTGAAACCCAAAAGCAAATCGCCGATATTTTCACGAAACCCCTAAAGGAGGACTCCTTTGTGCGGTTGCGTCGAGAATTGGGGATTATGGGTGAATCCGATATATAGGATTCATGTCTCATTCAATTATCTTGCATGCTATTATATTTTGCAATATTTCATTCATGTTAGATTTATTGAATTTTTGGGGATTTTATGTGATATGTTTGAATTTTTGTTCGAATTCATATTTGAATGTCGTATTTAAGATTTCGACGTTTAATGGGGTAGTTTAGATGACTTATGAGAGGGTTAAGATGTTTCATCCAAGTGTTTTTATGAAGAGAACTCATTTATCAACTTTTGGACTCTTCTAGTCGGTTTCAGTTCATCAGCCAACCGACTAGATGCTCATCTAGTCGGTCAACTAGTGAACTCAGACCGACTAGTTCAAGCTTTAACTTTCTCTTGTCATTGACTTCTTTTAGTCGGTCACAGTTCACTTACCGACCGACTAGATTGAAAACTAGTCGGTCAGTGATTATACTGTGACCGACTAACTCTAGCCCTAAAATTTTCTGTTTGCCTCTGTTTCGACTTAGTCGGTTTAAGCTCATTGACCGACCGACTAGATCGTAATCTAGTCGGTCAGTGCTTGAACTGTGACCGACTAAGTGCTCTAGGGCAGTCGTGTCTTTTCGCATTCCCGACCAACTTAATCCTACACTATCCGATCGTTTTGCATTCCAGTCGGTCATCTTCTTATCCCCTGCTCGAAAAAACCCCCTAGCTCCGATCGTGACCCTCCGTCTTCCTTCGTCCTCCGGCCACTTTTCCGGCCATCTCCGCCGCCCGTCGCCGTCGATCACTCCCCTAGGTATCTCCCTCCTTCCTAGATCTCGTTTTGCATCCCTAGGGTTTGTTCTAGACTTTGTTTTCACCTCTAGGGTTCTAGGGTTTCGGATTCTCTCTTAGGGCTTGTGTGTTAGGTTCTAGGGTTTAAGCTTAGGTGTGTTTGATCTTCGTCGCTTGTTTGTACTCGTTGTGCCGTGATCATGGCAAGAACGAGACTCCCGATTACCTCTTCTGGGGCATCCCCCATGACCGTAGAGGCCGCGACCGCTTCGACCCCTCCTAAGCGTAGGGCCAAGACCACTCGACCCCCCTCTTCGTCTTCAACTCCGTTGAAGCGGAAGAGGACGTCCAAGCCTAAACCTACCAGACAATCTTCCAAGCCTAAACCTAAACCCAAGAAGTTCCGTGCACCCACTCCTCCCGGTGAGCGTTCAGGTAGTGATTCCGAGGATGATTCCGAGGAAGAATACACTCCTGAACTTCCCGAGAAGGCACCTACTCCACCCCCTCCTCCACCTCCTCCTAAGACCCGTAAGGCTAAGGGTAAAGGTCCGATGCCAGTCGATGGTGTTGATATATCGTTGTGTCGCGACGACCCTCAGTGTCTAGCGGCGTACAACCGTATAGAGCACTGCCCACTGCTGTTGGAGCATTACGTTCAGTTTTCTGATTTTCTTGGCCTTGCTGATCTGCTCTCCTATAGTGGCCTATTGGACTACCTTCGATTTGACTCCAAGGCGAACCCTAGACCCTATCCTCGCCTGGTCAAATTATTCTATGCCAATCGTGTCCGGGGTCAGTACGGTGAGACTCACTCCATCGAGACTTCTGTTTTGGGGACTTCTATAGTCCTCACGACAGAGATCTTGGGGGAGATGATAGGTTGCTCATCGTGTGGCCTCCTCCCGTCTGACATCTCTGTCGACAATATCTCCTCCCTCGATCAGCCGACCCTAGCTGAAATCTTCCAGGTTATCCCCCCTGCCTTCATAGGAGTCCCTTCGAAATCATTCAAGCCGAATGCTTGGGTGATTAACCTGATCTTGAAATCCTGCCTTCTTCCCAAGTATGGATCTTCTTCACTTCCGTCTCAGCCGTTTCTGAAATTGATATACGCTCTGTTCATGGGTAGCGAGATTAATTGGGCTCGCATTATACTCGATAAGATGGACTCTTTCGAGTGTATTCGCAAGACCACTAAATCTGCGCATATCCCGTATCCATGTCTGTTGACCTTGGTTTTCCGTCATTTCCGTGTCCCTCTGCCTCCTGACGATGAGCGTCCTCTTGGTCCTCCACTGAACGCGACGGCCGTAAAGAAATCTCTTGCGGCACTCCGTCACGTGTAGCGGACGACTCCTTCTGCGTCTCAGGGCACTACTTCTGTAGCTGCTGCTTCTCGACCTCCCACCACACTCGATGATGTTGTCCGGTTACTTCGTCGGCACGAGTCTCGGTTGGCTCGTACCGAGGAGGTAGTTTGCCGTATGGCTAGTTTGATGGGCGTCCAGCTTCCTCCTCCTATTTCTGAGGATGAGGAGATGGACGATGAGGATTTTGATGAGCTGGTCACCTCCATTTCTCATGGCGCTGAGGCCACTGCTGCTGCTGCTGCTACCACATCTGCTCCTGGAGATGGCACCTCTTCCGGTGCTTCGAAGACTTCTGCACCAGTGGATCAGACTTTTGATGTTGCTGCTCCTCCTGCTGACGACCCTCCTCCTGTTTTGTCTGCTGATGTTCCTGTTGAGACCCCAGCTGTTGAGCCAGTCGTCGATGTCTCCACCCCTGCCCCGACGATCCCGTCTGTTGACACGCCTCTCCTCCCTGCAGAGCCTGAGTCCACTCCTTCGAATGGACCCACGGAGACTGCAGATCCAGCCACTTCCTCGTGATCGTCTGTTTCGAGGCCTCTCCTATGATCTTTGGATGATGCATCTTATTGAGCGTATTTTGGGTTAGGATGGAGTTCGGGTGTTGTTTTGATGTGTTTTGATATGTTGGATGTCGGTGTATGTGATGTATTTGATGTATTTTGGATGTTGATGTTGGTATGTCGATGATTATGTTGTACCTTTTTGATGTTGATGTAGATGTTGCACTTGATTTGATGTAATCGATGTGATTTTTTGGATGTACTCATGGTATTCATATATATATATACATCGATGCTCTTTTTGTTTTACCTCATCGTGCACATTTAATATTCATTCCATGTCTATGTTATGTGAATTCGTCGCTCGACGCTTGAAAAGTTGGTTAAATAGATTATATTTCTATGATTGTATAGAATTGTTTTCCATGCACAAATTTAACCAAGAATATTGAATATTGGAGAGTTTGTTCCTTTATTCAATCATGAATTAACATTTGGTATTTTTGATGATTTTAATTTTCGTTTTTTTTTTAATAATGGACAATTTGGCACACCTTTATTTTGATTTCATCAATTTTTCCTTGGTGTCAATTAGGTCCATCGTCAATATCTACGACTCCTGATGTTGGATTTTCCTTTTTCCTAGTTGTTGTCGTTGTATGCCCCCCATTTTTGGGATAATGCCAAAGGGGGAGAGATAATGATAATAAATAGGGCAAATGAAAATTTAACTCAATTTCCAAGAATCTAATTTAATGTGTTAGATTCAGGGGGAGTTAAGATATATATAAGGATTTTCAAAATCCGATATTTCAAAAATCGATTCTCGTTATATATCTTACTCGTCTCATTGATGCAATTTATATATATTCATTTTGGAATTAACGTGTCATCAATGCAGGGGGAGTAGGTATTTTACATTTGAATCATTATTTTTTATTATTATTTATGTTGGTTTGTCATCACCAAAAAGGGGGAGAATGTTGAATATTGGACTCCCCGAATTTGGTTTTGGATGATGAGCAAACATAAATAATTCATGAACTAACAATTTGTGAGCGCAGTATTGGAGATCGTCGCCAATTTCACGAGAACAATCAAAGCGACATCTCAAGACTTCTCAAAGCTCGTATTCATTGCCTAAAGCTTCGTTGAAGCCTTTGGACCGTTTTGGAAGTTATGAAGAATTGATCGAATCTCTCGAAGACCGTTCATTAAGGTTTTATTTATAGTCTTTTAGCTTTGATCTATAGAATGTTAAGCCTTGAGTATATCTTACGATTCTATCTTCATAACGCTCATATCGTAGCTCTAGGATCTTAGTACAAGTCCACTCTAACTTCCTCGAAGCATCGCGCTTCGATTCGGACTTGTTTGTGCATGTTAGTTGGTACAAGAAGAAGTACTGACCGACTATATCATGATCTAGTCGGTCAGCAGAGCTTCTTGGACCGACTAGTTTGAGTTAATCTTTTCTTGTTCAGTACTGTTTACAGTTAGTCGGTCTACGTTGACTCACCGACCGACTAGTTTGTGAACTAGTCGGTCAGTGATGCTTCTTTGACCGACTAGTTGTGATTTACTGTACATGCCAAATTTCTCCTAAGCTACTGTTTATCGTTAGTCGGTCTAAGAACGTTTGGTGACCGACTAGTTGATAATCTAGTCGGTCAACATTTGTTCTTGGACCGACTAAGTCAATTTGTATTCAGACTATTTGTTTTTGCCTCTTAGTCGGTCTACGTTCACTGATTGACCGACTAGTTGTGAAACTAGTCGGTCAGAAAGTCTTTTTGGACCGACTAGATTTCTAGGTCTGAATTTCTATCTCTTCTCAGTTCTTCACTTAGTCGGTCCATGTTGTTTGACTGACCGACTAGTTGATGAACTAGTCGGTCAGTGGTTGTTCTTTGACCGACTAGTTGCCTCAGATTTCTAACCACTGGGATTTGACCTAACTTGTTTTTATGGGACCCTATAAATACGAACCTAGGTCATTTCTCTCTAGGTTAGAGCTGCCATTAAGAGATTCATTGAGATTGAAAGAGATAGCCATTCTCACTCATTTCCAAAGCTCTCTTCCTCACAAGAAATCCATTCTCTCACTTTCTAGATCTAGAATCCATCTTGAGAGAAGTTTGTTCTTGGTGAGCCCTTCAAGCTCTAGCTTGATTCAAGTCTCCAAATCACTCCTAGGCACCCATTACTGGTCATTTCTTTGGTGCTAGGTCTTGGTGACTTCATCTTCCTCAAATCCCTCCTTGCACCTATTTGGTAAGAAAACTCAAGGTATAGGATTTTGTGGTAAGATTGTTTATTTCATTATAAACTTGTTTATATTGCTTATTGATTCTCTCGGTTGTGAGAGAAGGTTGTGATCCCGGGTTGTGGGATTCACTATTGCCATTGCATGTATGATTTGATCTTGTGAAGGTTTTTCACAAGATATCATAGTGGAAATCTTGGGTTAGGGTTTCTAACCTAAGTATCCGGAGGGGATCCGGGTGGTTGGGACGTAGGATCACCGGGAACAAGTCGGGGAGACTTGGGTGGATCCGAACCCAGTAACATCTTTTGTTAGCATTGTTATTTTTGTTGTTGTCATTCAATTTAAGCTTCCGCAAATTGATTTGGTAGTTGTTTGCACTATAATTAGGAATTATACTCCTTGTTATTTTTAAAGTACTATTCACCCCCCCTCTAGTACTTGTGCAGTAGCTTGTAGGGCATTACAACAGATGCCTAGTGAAGGACCCCAGACGTCTAGCATGTCAGTTATTTGATCTGCCGGTAGTGCCGTAGGGTCAGTCACCTAACGGTCAATGACCAGGCGCCTGCTCAGTGGTCAAAATGCCTGGTGTATAACCTACATGCGCAAGCTCTTGCATAGACATTTTTATTGTGCTCTCTGTCCATTGGACCATATTTTTGCAGTCTTCTAGTGAACACTATACAGGCACCTGCACAGTAGATCAGACGTCTGGTGAGTGTTCTTCAGAGGCTGATGCACTGTTGGACATTCATTGTTTTATCCAGACAGTTTCCGTCTGTACCGGCTTAGGAGTAGCAGTATGTGTATAGCAATTAGTGAGTTAAGGTGTGTGTGTGTATGCGGGCGCGCGCGCAGTAAAGAGTTGGGTGTGCCTAGTAATGGCTATTTGGTGATATCCTAGAAGTTGGAGGGGTAAGTGATGTGGGTGTTTTAGTCATTTCATGGGTTCATGGTTATCTTAGAGAGGAGTGTAGAAGGGTGTGGAAGATTTGAGAGATTACTATCTTTAATTCAATCTTGTCTCATTTTCAACCATTATTTTCTTTCTCCTTCTCCCTTCTACCTCATGGCCGAACCCCCCATGGGAGTTCATGGTGGCCGAGCACCACTAGGGCCACTCCACCCTCACTCTGCACACTCTAGAAGCATACCTTTCTTCCTTTGGGTGCATATGGGTCATTTGGAAGCTCAAGAAGAGAAGGATTCAAGAGCAAGTTGGGAGATTTATTGTGATGGAGCTTGGAGGGATTTTTCATGGAGCTTAGTTGGAGTTTTTAGAGGATGAAAGCAAGCATCTTGAGGTAGGAATCCAACTCCTATTAGTATAATTATACGCATGGCATTTTTAATGATGGAGCTCTCATCCGTTGTTGTAAAATGCAACTTCATGTGAAAGATCTCTATGAAAAACACCCTAGAGGGGGTGAATAGGGTGTGTGGCACAAATTTTAAAAACAATAACAATCACAGAGATAATCAGACACAGATATTTTTTAACGGAGTGGCTCCCCGCCAAAACTCCGACCCTAAGACCTATGAGGATTTCACTCAATAAACCTGATCACACTTACTGGTAGTGATCTCACCGTACACAAATAAAGTTCAAGAGTTGAAGCGTGGAGATAGCTTCAGAGTAAAGCAATTCTTAATACAATCTCACAACTAAAACAGATTCAAATAGCTTTAGTACTGTAGTGAAAAATCAGAGAGATATCACCGTGATAAATTTTGTGAGATCGTGATCGCGTGGGCGCAAACGGTTCGCTGATCCGATGTTTGGATTGGAAGATGTAGTCTTTGGAAGATAATTGCGCGAATCTGAATTCTGCAGTGGCTGATCTGTAGAAAAATGCCCGAACTGTGTATGATTCTATGAACTGAGCAGAGAAGACTATTACCGTTGCGAAGAGCATGAAGATGTGGTCGCATGGGCGCAAACGGCTCGTCGATCCGACGTCTGGATCAGGAGATATGAGCGTACGAAGTCGGATGCGCGAATCTGAAATATGCACTTGAATTCTGCCCTTGCACAATCCGTAAGTTTGGAGTTTGAAATCTGCGGCCACCAGTTGCTGGAGGATGTCGCCTACGGCCACAAGTTGACGGAGGATGTTGCTTCCGATCACAAATCTCTGATGCGCATTTCTCTTCAAAAGCAAAAGAAATAAACACCCACTGTTTTTGTTTTCTGATGTTGCGCAAGAGTCCCTGACAGTAGCCAAAAATTAACTCACAGCCGAAATATTCCACAGCAAGGAGATCTCTTGTGCATGCTAATTTTTGTAGGAGGAGCACAAAAAATGATTAAAAATACAAGGCACAAAACTCACGGCCAAGGGGATTTGTATAATGTGCGTTCCTATTCCCTTTTATTTTTGAAAGCCCCACTCAAAAAAATGCAGAATGCACTTGAAAACAAGTTGTTTGATGAGTGCGCAGGGATAATAAGATGGGATAAAAAACAACTTGATTCGAAATTTGATTCGAAATCTGATTCGAAAAAAAACAACTTGATAGGATGGGATAATAAGTTGCTATAAGTGCGGCAGTGATAGCTTGCTTTAAGATCATTCGGTAGTGAGAGATTTTGATTTGAAATATGTGTCTCCTTCAAAGAATTCGGCCGGGCCTATATCATTGAGATAGTTTTTGGATAGGAGTTTAAATAGGAGAACAAGTGCGACGAGTTTAGGATGAGAACATGGAGTTTGAATTCAAGTAGAAAATCTTTTGAGTATCCAATCCAAAACTTCATCTTCATTGTTGAAAATGTAAGACTATTTCCTTTTTGCACCATTGTCCTCATATACTCCTCCTCTTGCAAATAAAATTTATTTTGCGCTTTGCTCCCTGTAATCACTTAATAAAAGACATTAGTCACACGACTTGTTTGTCATCATCAAAATTATATCGTAAGACCTAGTTTAGACTAACTAGGCCAACAATCTCCCCCTTTTTGATGATGGCAAACAAGTCTGGAAAAATTGAGAAGTGATATTAAAGAGCAAGTCATATAGTGCACACGATTTTAAATATCATACAAAGCTCCCCCTATCGATGTGCTCTCATGAAAAGTTGTGACAAGCTCCCCCTCAAAATGTACATCTCTCCCCCATTATTTTATTTTTCTACTCTCCCCCTTTTGCCATTAATCGAAAAGATCATAAAAATATATTGAAGAAGTTAAGAATGAGACATGAAACTAGTTTAGCATATCGAAGAAACAAGAGATTGATGACAATGCTCATATTAATGTGTTTTTCCCACGAACTTATAGTATAACAAATGTCATGAGCATTGATAGCATACGGTCGATGTAAGAAATATAACAGGAAGATGTTGTATTATGAAACATTTTGACAATATGAAGGGTGCTTAGAAACTAAGAAATCAAAATATAATATAATATAATACAATTTGTGAGCCGACGTTGCTATGGAATAATCAATAAGTAATGTATAGGGAGACACCAGTCAAGGGATACTATGGTGTTAAATTTCGGGTCCTTTGGAATTGAGGTGCGCTAAGTGGTTACTTCATCTACCATATTTCATACGCATTGCTCAACAAACCCCCGAAATCCGGTTACTAGCCGCCAGTATCAAATGTAGTATATTTGAAGATGTTTTGCTTTCCCTTTTTCTTTATTTTTTTTATAAATGCCCATTGCAATTTTTTTATATATTACAATGTTGGTGTCTCAGAATAGTGACGCATAAAGGCATCGACATACTCGACTCCTACTAAATAATTTTCTATAGAGATTTCTGCGCACAAAATTGTAAGGATAAATAATAAATTCAAAAACTTTAGAATCTAAGCACATCCAATTGTCTTCATAGTTTATAAGACTCAATCAATCTATTTGATTCGTACAATTTGGCATGCTTACAAGTTTCACTTTTTCATTAATAATTCAAGCATGGGAATTTTACAATAATATGGTGCATCATCGTCAAAAACATTTTAATGTTTCTAAGATTTTTAACAAGGTTCATATTAAATACTCAACCGACATCAATAATAGTGATAACGATCATGCATGCACATACAAAGAATGATCAACCCCATGTTGAGATAAAAATAGTGTGCAATGTTTGTAGCATGGATACAATTTTTTTAGCATGTGTATGTGCATGGATATGCGTGCTAATGCTCAATTAGTGACATAATCCCCAACTCCCTTCGAATGAAGCAAAATTGTTTTTGATTTAAGGGTTTGGTGAATATGTCCGCTAATTATTTTTCGGTATCAATATATCCTAAAGAGATATCTTTCTTATCAACATGATCTTTAAGGAAGTGGTGTCGAATATCAATATGTTTTGTCCTAGAATGTAGAATAGGATTTTTAGATAGATTTATAGCACTCTTGTTGTCACACCAAATGGTTGTAGGTTGGAAAGTAAGATCGTAGTCTCTAAAGGTTTGTCTCATCCATAGAATTTGAGCACAACAACAACCTGCTGAAACATATTCGGCTTCGGTTGTACTTAATGCTATGGAGTTTTGTTTCTTGGAGAACCAAGAAACAAGAGACGTACCTAGTAGTTGGCAAGTGCCAGTGGTACTCTTACGATCGGTTTTACTTCCCGCAAAATCTGCATCACAATATCCTACAAGCTTAAATGATGTGGAACAAGGATACCATAAACCAAAATCTAAGGTCCCTTTAACATATCGAATTATTCGTTTAACATAAGAAAGATGGGACTCTTTTGGACAAGATTGAAACCTAGCACATAAATATACACTAAACATTATATCAGGCCTACTAGCTGTCAAGTATAATAGGCTACCAATCATACCTCGGTACAAGCGTTCATCCACTTTCTTTCCCTTTTCGTCTTTATCCATCGTTGCCGTCGTTGACATAGGAGTAGAGCATTCCTTAGCATTTTCAAGTCCAAACTTCTTCACTAACTCCTTTGCATATTTTGCTTGATTAATGAAAATTCCGTCCTTGTTAGAGAGTAATAGGACTCAAGAGAGAAAGAGACAAGATTTCTTAGCAAAAGAATAAGTCACCATAGCTAAGAGCCATGGTGCTCTATTTATATATCTCATAGTGGGGAGGCCAAAAGCCTCTAGGAGACCAAGGGTCCCCATTACTCTAAGTAATGGGGGCCTAATGAATGGGTAATGAAGGAGGGGAGGCCAAAGGCCTCCCTCATTCATAACACTCCCCCTTACACATTCATCACTTCGGTCTCAGCTACTGAGGCAAGGGGTGGATACTTCTGGATCCAGAGTAAGTGTGTTTGCCTCGTTAAAACCTTAGCTGTGGAAAACCCAGTGGGAAAACCCAACAGCTTAAGGAAAAAGAGTGCAACCCACATGTTACTCCCCCTGATCCGTACAAGCTTCAGGCTTGCAGGTCTTTCAACTGTCGCATACCAATGTTCTTTACAAGCTTTACAAAAGTACATTTAGGCAATGCCTTAGTAAAAAGATCAGCTAAGTTGTTGCATGACTGGATCTGTCGAACTTCAATCTGCTTGTCGTTCTTCTGCTCGTGCGTCCAGAAAAACTTGGGAGAAATGTGTTTTGTCCTGTCGCCTTTGATGTAGCCCTTCTGAAGCTGAGCAATGCATGCGGCGTTGTCTTCGAATAGGGCAGTAGGCTCCAGATCACTGGTCTTCAGGCCAGTGGATTGGAGGATGTGTTGGACGACTGAGCGTAGCCAAAAACATTCTCTGCTCGCCTCATGGATCGCGATGAGCTCTGCATGGTTGGAAGATGTAGCAGTAGTGGTTTGTTTTACCGATCTCCAAGAGATAGCAGTACCTCCGTAGGTAAATACAAAACCTGTTTGAGATTTTGCCGTGTGCGGATCAGAGAGATAACCTGCATCAGCATAACCAAACAATTTGGGGGAGGCACCTCTCTGGTAGTAAAGTCCAAGATCAATGGAACCCTGAAGGTATCGCAGAAGATGCTTTACTCCGTTCCAGTGGCGCTTTGTGGGCGCAGCACTGTGTCTGGCTAGTAAATTAACTGTAAACGCTATATCGGGACGCGTACAGTTAGCCAGATATAGAAGTGATCCAATGGCACTGAGGTAGGGTACTTCAGGACCCAATATCTCCTCCCCCTCTTCCAGTGGCCGGAAGGGGTCCTTATGTACATCTAGTGATCTTACGACCATAGGAGTACCTAAAGGATGACATTTATCCATATGAAACTTGCGTAGAAGTTTCTTTGTATAATTAGATTGGTGTAATAGGATTCCACCTCTTAGGTGTTCTATCTGTAAGCCAAGACAATACTTTGTTTTACCTAGGTCTTTCATTTCAAAAGTATGTTTAAGGCTTTCAGATATCTCTTTGATCTCTGCAGGAGATCCTATGAGATTTAAGTCATCTACATATACAGCTATGATGACAAATCCTGTTCCCGTTCTTTTGATAAAGATACACGGGCAGACTTCGTTATTCGTGAATCCTTGCTGTGCAAGAAAATCACTTAGTCTGTTATACCACATCTTGCCCGATTGTTTTAGACCATATAATGATCTATGTAGCCTTACAGAGAATACGTCCCGAGGTATCTCTTTCATCTCTGGGGGTAGATTAAACCCATCAGGAAGTCTCATATAGATATTTTTATCTATATCGCCATATAGATATGCAGTCACAACGTCCATGAGCTGCATTTCTAGGCTTTCCAGAGAAGTTAGGCTGATTAAAAATCGGAAGGTGATCGAATCCATGACCGGGGAATACGTATCTTCGTAATCAATCCCCGGTCTTTGGGAAAATCCCTGGGCTACAAGGCGTGCCTTATAGCGAACGATCACATTATTTTCATCTCTTTTTCTTATGAAAACCCACTTATATCCCACAGGTTTTACACCTACTGGTGTTTGGACTACTGGTCCAAAGACTTTGCGTTTCAAGAGTGAGTCCAGCTCTACTCTTATTGCCTCGTCCCACTTTGGCCAATCATCTCTGCGTTTACATTCCGCTAGAGATCGTGGTTCGACGTCATCGTCAAATTCAGTGACGTGAACGGCAATATCAAACGCAAAATCGTCGTCGACGACTATGCTATTTCTGTCCAGTACTTCTCCAGTACGTACAAAATTTAATGATGTTTCTCCTATTGTTTCCTCTGCTGGGGAAATCAGGAGGGGAGAAGTAGCTGGTCTGAGCTCAGCATCCTGTGGAGGGATAATCTTAGTATCGCCAGGAGTCTTCCTCTTTCGAGGAACTTTATCTTTTGAACCTGGTGGGCGTCCTCTTTTCATTTGAGGTACAACCAATTCTGCTGTCGGTGGGCTGCATCCATCTATGGGGATGTCAATCCTAGCTGGCGTATTGGCAGCAGGGACGTGTGAACGGACAATCTTCTGGTTGTCCGTGAATTTATCCGGTAAAAGATGTACTGTATTCTGGATGTGAAGGATCTTCAGGATCTCATCTTCACACTGATTAGTACGCGGATCATATAGGGACAAAGACTTCTGGTCCCAACTAATGGTCTCAGAAGCTTCTGGCTTCTTAGACTGTGTGCCCAGTTTTGGAAAAAATTTCTCATTAAATTCACAGTCTGCAAAACGTGCCTTGAATGCGTCACCCGTCAGGGGTTCAAGGTATCTGATAATAGAGGGCGAATCAAACCCAATATATATACCTAGACGACGCTGAGGACCCATTTTGGTCCTCTGCGGTGGTGCTATTGGGACATATACCGCACAACCAAACACTCTCAAATGAGAGATATCCGGAGGTGCGCCGTATGCTAGTTGCATCGGGGATAAAGTGTGACCTCCAGAGGGTCTTATCCTAATAAGTGATGCGGCATGTAAAATAGCATGCCCCCAAGCATCCACAGGCAACTGGGATTGCATAAGCAATGGACGTGCAATCCATTGGAGTCTCTTTATAAGGGACTCAGCTAATCCGTTTTGGGTGTGAACATGTGCTACAGGATGTTCAACTTCAATACCCGTTGCCCGGCAATAGTCTTCGAAGACTTGTGAAGTAAATTCTCCCGCATTATCAAGACGTAGTTTCTTGATTTGGTTATCGGGGAAATGAGCACGCAACCTTATTATTTGTGCCAATAGCTTTGGAAAAGCTAGGTTGCGGGTGGACAAGAGGCACACATAAGACCATTTGGTTGATGCATCAATCAGTACCATGAAGTACCGAAATGGGCCACTTGAGGGGTGAATAGGCCGGCAAATGTCACCATGAATTCTCTCAAGGAAGCCAGGAGACTCTAATCCCACTTTCAGGAGGGATGGTCTCGTTATAAGTTTTCCCTTGAAACAAGGGAGACATGGAAATTCACCCTTTTGAAGAATCTTCAGGTTCTTCAATTTGTGTCCACGGGATTCAGAGATGATGCGTCGCATCATTGCTGTTCCAGGGTGACCAAGTCTATTGTGCCAGAGTTCGAACTCTGGCAAGGATTGGCACGTCTGGTGCTCAGTCATATTGGCTTCTATTGGTTGAATGTATGTTTGGTAGAGACCCGACGGGAGTCCCTTGAATCGTTCGCAGATGATCTTCCGGTCATCTTTCTGACGAGTTACATACAGATATTCAACCGTATTTTCATCTCTGGTTTCTAAGTGATATCCGTTTAAACGGAAATCTTTGAAACTTACGAGATTCCTATTTGATTTAGGAGAGAATAATGCATTTTTTATTTGAAGTCTTGTGTTATTTGGGAGCAATATAATTGCTTCACCAGATCCTTCGATTATTTGGGACAGTCCTGAAATTGTGATAACAGGACCGTCATATTTATTTACGCTATTAAAATAGCAATGATCGCGAAGGATTGTGTGCGTTGAGGCACTGTCCACTAGGCACTCAGACATCATCTATATAAGCAAAAACGAAATTTTATTTGAGCGAAAATGTAAACATTCATTCGAAAATAAAAGTTCGTACTTAAGCAAATAAAAGATGAAGATACATTTAATTCTAAAAAGCATAGATAAACGATGGTGCTCAATCGAGAAGGTCGTCGTTCTCGAAGTCTTTTGCAGTAAACATTGTTGGTGGCTGAACAGCCGCCAAGTTTGTTTCAGGTAGAGACTTCTGGCTCGCCTGGTATAGATCCTGGAGGTGACGAGGAGTGCGGCAGTTTCTGGACCAATGGCCAGTCATGCCGCATCTATGGCATTTATCCTCCCAGTTCTTCTTTGGAAGTGACACTTGCTCGGCGTTCTTTCGCTTCCAAGTGAAATTTCTTTTTCCCTTATTGTTTTTGTTTGTCTGGGGAGCTGCACCTCTTGGTTGCTTCATTATAGCTTTCCCTTTAGTGTTTTTAGCCTTCCTCTTGTTTTTCCACTTCTGGGGAGAAACGTGATGGGCTTCAGGGATAGGGGCAGTGCCAGCTGGACGTAAGTTATGAGTTGCAAGCAGTAAGTCTCGATTCTGCTCTGCACTAAGTAGGCATGAGATCAGATCGGAGAATTTCGTGAAATTGCGTTCACGATACTGCTGCATGAGGATTGCGTATTTCTCGTGGAACGAGGTAAATGTCTTTTCCAACATGCGTTGTTCTGTCACTTCTTCACCGCACAACTTCAGGCGTGAGGTGATGTTATGAAGTGCAGAATTGTACTCAGCGACGGACTTATAGTCCTGAAGTCTGAGGTTTTCCCACTCATAACTGGCACGCGGTAATATAACATCAATTTGATGTTTATACCGAGCTTCCAGCGCTGTCCACAGGTCCTTTGGATCCTCAATCGTTAAGTATTCGGCCTTTAAGGTCCGATCTATATGTTTCCTAATGTAGATTATGGCTTTCGCCTTATCTACATCGGATACAGTGGTTGTAGGGCTGCTGCTAGTTGTAGCAGAAGCTTCGGCCGCTGCGGGGGCCGAGGAAGGAGCCAAAATGGACCCAAGGAGGGCCATCGAACGCAAGTGGAACTTCAGGTCCACTCGCCAACTCAGGTAATTTGTCCCTGCAGAGTCAAGGACTTCGAAATCGACGCTTGCCAATTTTGCCATTTATCTACGCAATTTAAAATGAGCATGAATTAATTAAAATTAAAAATTCATGCATAAAGAAATAAACAAGTAAAAATGCGGGGATCGGCCAGATACCCAAAAATAAACAGTCCAAAGTTCGTTTACAGTCCATAAAAGGAAAGAAAAATACAACTGCGGAAACCCAAACTGAACTGGGTCCCTATATCTCCGTCTTCATATGCTGTTGCATCGAGCTTTGGCTTACACAGTCATGAATCGACTCCTTGCGGTCCAGCGGACGCGGCCAGGGAATTGACTAAGCCAGGACCACTTGTTACCCAGTCAAGCTAGGTTGGTCCAGCAAACTTAGCCAAGCACATTGACCGACATCATGATCCATTGAAGGAGTTTTCATCAATTCTATGTGCTGTTGCATCGAGCTTTGGCTTTAAAATACAAATTTCCTCACTTACAAATTCTCTCAAAAGAAAATAAAAGTGCAAGGAAAGTAAATAGGTATACAATGGCCGATCCCGAAAAACACATTTTTACTGATTTAAACATTCACGCAGTTCTAAATATGCTACAGGCATAAAAATAAACAACCACGCATATATCTCAAGCATAACATATGGTAAAGGAAACTAGAAAATATAATTATCTCGTAGACCACGTGGAAACGTCATACACCGTTAGGTTAGTTGACTAACGGCAGAGCGGTCTCAGGATCTTTAAGGTAGTTATATTTTGAAAAAATAGAATCCTAGTAAACCATAGATAATAATTTGCAAGAGCGATGTTTAAATAAATTTTTCAACATGGACTATATAAACTAATTGTGTTTTTACAAAGTTTTCTCTGAGTTTAAATATGCCAATTTTATATCCCGTTATAAAAAATATAAATATTTCTCATATTTCAAATGCCGAATTTATAAATTATTTTGTGGCTTCGGGCCAAAAAATAGTTTTAATTATATGGGCTTGTGGCCCATTCCGCAGTTACGCATAATCATTTGCCTCTAAATTTTGGCTTCGGGCCAAATTAGAGTTTTAGCTGTTAAAAAAAATAAATTTGTAATTGTATGGGTATGAAGCCCAACTCACTGAAATTATAACCCAATGGCCCATGGGGTTTATTTTGTGAAAACCCCTAATCTCACTAAAAACAAAAGGTTTCATTGATGTATGTGTTCCCATTGGAAGGTGAGGCACTTTTGACCTGTGGTTATTGGGCTTCTTGAGTCCTTACACCCAATATGATGTCACTTTTGTGAAGCTATGAGGCCACGTATGGCAGTCACTAAGAAAATGTGTTAATCATGCGGGAAAGGTGTAGCAAACATTGGGAAAATTCCAGGGAAACAGTTTGGTTAACTAGAAATCCATAGAGAGCTAAGGGATGAAAGTTTTCTTTGAACTGTTATGTAATGCACACATATTTTGTTGAACACCTAGTGCACTTCTTCGTATTAATCTTTCTTTAATCAATATCTAACAATTTACATATTTTCTGTAATGTTATACATGATCTCCAAATGTTGTAAAGTGACAGGACTATATCCAGAGTAACGAGAATTCATGTAAAGTGATAGCCACAAAGTGATAGGACTATATGGACTATATCAGGTTCTACAGTTAATCTCTCTTCGCATACAAGAATTTATTTTAATCGGATATAGTCCAGTCACAAGAAAAATTTATTCCAGAGTTGGAACTTCATTTCAATATAGTCCGATCATCATTTCGATATAAATGTGATTGATAACAAATTTTTCTTTCTATTATTTTAATTTTTACTTGTATGGAAACATGGTAAAAAATTTTATGTATAGTCCGTTGTAATCTACGGGAATAAGAAGTATACCTCTAGATCGATGATCTAGGGACGGCCGTAGAAAAGATCCGTAGAAATAAAGATCCGAGCTTCCGAACGCTTCCGGAATGCCGCAACGCTCCAACGAATCGCCGCAGCAACCAAAGATTCCTTGCGCGTAGGGGATCAATTTGGTGGGGATTTTAGGCTTGGATTCTTGCTCAAGGAAGAACACGTGCTGATAACGTGTTAGAGAGTAATAGGACTCAAGAGAGAAAGAGACAAGATTTATTAGCAAAAGAATAAGTCACCATAGCTAAGAGCCATGGTGCTCTATTTATATATCTCATAGTGGGGAGGCCAAAAGCCTCTAGGAGACCAAGGGTCCCCATTACTCTAAGTAATGGGGGCCTAATGAATGGGTAATGAAGGAGGGGAGGCCAAAGGCCTCCCTCATTCATAACAGTCCTCACATTGTTTGATTTTCAAACCAAGCATGAATGTAAGTTCTCCCATCAGGCTCATCTCAAATTCCCTAGACATACATGTAGCAAATTCCTCAAACAGTAGATTGTTAGTATCGCCAAAAACGATATCATCAACATATATTTGTACTACAAGTAGATCTTTACTTTGATGTTTAACAAATAGAGTTTTATCCGCCTTTCCCATGGAAAAATTATTTTCAAGCAAAAATTTACTAAGTCGCTCATACCAAGGTCTAGGAGCTTGTTTTAGCCCACATAAAGCACGGTTAAGCTTGAAAACATAGTCCGGGTGGATGGAGTCTTCAAACCCAGGAGGTTGTTTGACATAGACTTCCTCAGATAAAATTCCATTCAAAAAGGCACTCTTGACGTCCATTTGAAAGAGTTTGAATTTCATGAAACTAGCGAATGCTAGAAGCATCCTAATTGCTTCCAATCTTGCGACGGGAGCAAAGGTTTCATCAAAATCAATCCCTTCCTCTTGGTTATAACCTTGTGCTACTAAACTAGCTTTATTACTCACAACATTTCCCATTTCGTCAAGTTTGTTTCTAAATACCCATTTAGTGCCTATAATTGTTTGATTTTTTGTTTTAGGAACAAGTTCCCAAACTTGATTCCTATCAAATTCTGACAATTCCTCCTGCATTGCCATAATCCAATAGGAATCTTCTAAAGCACTATCAACATTTTAGGCTCCAAAATGGATAAAAATGTAAAGTTAACCATCAAATTAAATCTACTTCTAGTATGTATACCTTCCGTCATGTCTCCAAGGATTTGATTCTTTGGATGATCCTTCTTAAAGCGCCAATCCTTAAGGAGATCTTGTAATGACGTAGTAGCTTCTGCTTCTTTTGGTACACCATCATTGTTGTTCTCTTGCTCATTGGAATTGCTAGTGTTTATCTCCAGTCCATCCAAGCCACCTATAATATCTGTAGATTCAGCAGCACTAGAAGATTCATTAATAGCACTTTTCTCGTCAAATTTCACATGCACAGTTTCTTGAATAGTACGAGTTCTTTTGTTAAATACTCGGTAAGATTTGCTATGTGATGAGTAGCCAACAAAAATACCCTCATCGGATTTAGCATCAAATTTATCCAGTTTTTCGCCTACTTTCTGAATATAGTATTTGCATCCAAATGGTTTTAAATGTGATAAGTTGGGAGTCAACTCTCTATAAAGTTCATAAGGTGTTTTCTTCAAAATGGGTCTTATGGACACACGATTTAAAATATAGCAAAAAGTATGAATAGCTTCAGCCCAAAAATATAAAGGCAATTTGTAATCATGAATCATGGTCCTAGCCATTTCTTGCAAAGTACGGTTTTTCCTCTCAACCACCCCATTTTGTTGTGGTGTCCTCGGGGCGGAAAAATTATGTGAATAACCTTTTGAAATGCAAAAATTATCAAAGCTAGTATTAACAAATTCTCCTCCATGATCACTTCTAACTTTGACAATTGAAAAACCTTTTTCATTTTCAACCTTTTTACAAAACATTTTGAAAACATCAAAAGTTTCATGTTTGTGTGTCAAAAAACAAACCCAAGTGAAACGTGAAAAGTCATCGACAATAACAAAGCAATAATGCATACCACCTAAACTAGAAACTTTTGTTGGTCCAAATAAATCCAAATGTATTTTTGTAATGGCTTAGAAGTAGTTACAACGTTTTTAGGATTGAAACTACTTTTATGTTGTTTACCTAGTTGACATGCATCGCAAAGCTTATCCCGATCAAAGCTAATTTGAGGTAAACCTCTCACTAGTTTCTTTCGAGCAAGCTTTGAGATTAGGTCCATGCCGACATGGCCTAATCTTCGATGCCAAAGCCAACTAGTCTCATGTGATGCAACTAAACATTTAAGATTATTTGAATCACTAAGTTTGATAATGTAGATGTTATTATAAGATGTACCCTTGAAAAGAGTATCATCACCTTTCAAAATATATACTTTGTCATTTTTGAAATGAACCTTAAGGACTATAGAGCATAGCTGACTTACACTTAACAAATTATGTGCTAAACCATCAACAAGATTAACATTTTCAATGACCACAAGAGGATGCTTACCAATGTTACCTTTACCCAAGATTTTGCACTTCTTTCCATCTCCAAGAATAACCGTCCCTCCATCTTTCCTTGATAGCGTCGTGAAGAGGGATTCGTTGCCCGTCAAGTGATTCGAGCAACCGCTATCAAGGTACCAAATGATGTCATTTTCCACTTGAAGATGCACCTACAAAAGAAGATGCACCATTTGGTAACCAAATTTTGGATCCACAATTGTTAGTACGATGCTTTGGAACCCATATAAAATATGCGGGATAATATCTGGCCAAGCAATCATACATAACATGCACATTTTTTGTAGCAATAAAAACATGTAACATTGAAATGCTTATTAGTAGATGACATATGATTTTTGTGCATGCAATGTTGAAAGCTCATGTCTCTTGCAAAATTCTTTTCAATGATCTTCCTAGTTTTTTTTCTTAAGTTGTTTTTTCTGAAAGCCAGGACCATGTTTACTAGATTGTTCATTAAGCACATTTATCATCTTATTAAAGCTTTCTTGGCTATTTTTGAATTTCTTTAATGTCAAGCTAAAATTTTGATTTTCATTCTCAAGTTCACTAATCTTAGTCTCATATCTTTTTTCTATTTCGCTAGTTTCTAAATCGATGGCTATGTGTTTTTCTTTCAATAAATTAGATTTTTCTTTTTCAAGCTCTTCCAATTTTTCTTCATAGTTAGCCACTTTTAGGTTCAACAATTATTTCAGAATCTTTAGAGCCAAGAATGCTTATTTTCTCCTTTAATTCTTGGGCTAAATTAACGTTGTCAAGCTCTAACGTAGCCAATTTTTTATTACTATTTTCTAGCTCTAAGGTTTTTGTTTCTAATTGGGTTTCATCAAAATTGTATATTATTGCATTTTGTTCTTTCCACTTAACAAATAGCTCATCTCTCTCTTGTCATGCTCCCTAGTTTCTCTTTTAATGAATCACGAACCTTTTTTAGTTTAAGAAATTTAGGACCCATTTCTTGAAGGAGTTCTACAAGAAATTCATAAGCTTCCTCCATGCAAGAAAACATATCATCACTAATATTCATTTCATCATCAAAGCTTTGAACAAGAGAGCTAATTTTTACCGTTTCGTTTCTAGCCATAAAGCAAGTTCCAGTGTTGTCGTTCCAGTTATCATCTGAGGAGAGCTCTCTCTGCGTCACTTTCTCTCCAAGTAGCCACTATTCCTCGCTTTGATGTCCGCTTTTCTCCATCACCAGTCTTTTCCTTTCCTTTTCCTTTCAGAAGTGGACATTCTGCTTTCATGTGCCCTCTCTTGTTACATCTGAAACACTGAGGTGCAGAACTTTCTCCATCATTTCCTTCATTTTTCCCATCCTTCTTTTGTTGTTTTTCATGAATTTCACAAATTTCCTTGTAACAAGAGACATGCTGCCATCGTCTGATTCATTCATCTCCTCCTTGAGCATTTTGGAGACTTGAAAAGGTAAGTTCTTTTCCTTTGTTTCCTCTTTCTTAGATTTCTCTTCCATCTTTGGCGTGCTGTCATTGGCCATCTTCAATTGAACCTCATAAGCCATTAATTTTCCCATTAGCTTCTCGAAACTGATATCTGCCAAGTCATGTGCTTCTTCGATCGACGTCCTCTTTTGAATCGAATCACAAGATAAAGAGTATAAAATCTTTCCAATTAGATCTTCATCTGGGATATCCTTCCCTAAGGATTTCAATGGATTGACGATATCTGCAAAACGAGAAAACATAGCATCAATAGAATCATTAAGCATCATAGCAAAATTTTTATATTTCTGTAATAACATTCTAATACGAGTTTTCTTTACTTCACTAGTTCCCTCATGAGTAACTTCAATTCTCGTCCAAATGCGGTTAAATTCAGTTTTACTAAGACCACAATACAAGATGCTCATGGCCTTAAAGTTTAGATTTTGTAACCGATCATTTTCTTTTTGCTTCTCAGGAGTGGGTTTATCAAATAGTGTAAATCCTTCACTGATTATTTTCCATAATGCCATATCGATACCTTTGATGTGTATGGACATACGTTGTTTCAGTAACTATGGTCTGTAACATCAAATAGAGGAGATCTGAGATACGACTGACCTTCTCTTTGATTGTGCGTGGCATATGAGTATGTGTGCGGAATTTGTGCCATAGGATCGAAATTCCACTGGACTTTGAGTCTAAAAGGAATCCCGCTCTGATACTAATTGAAAAACACCCTAGAGGGGGGGTGAATAGGGTGTGTGGCACAAATTTTAAAAACAATCACAATCCCAGAGATAATCAGACACAGATATTTTTTAATGGAATGGCTCCTCGCCAAAACTCCGACCCTAAGACCTATGAGGATTTCACTCAATAAACCTGATCACACTTACGGGTAGTGATCTCACCGTACATAAATAAAGTTCAAGAGTTGAAGCGCGGAGATAGCTTCAGAGTAAATCTATTCTCAATACAATCTCACAACTAAAACAGATTCAAATAGCTTTAGTACTGCAGTGAAAAATCAGAGAGATATCACCGTGATAAATTTTGTGAGATCGTGATCGCGTGGGCGCAAACAGTTCGCTGATCCAATGTCTGGATTTGAAGATATAGTCTTCGGAATATGATTGCGCGAATCTAAATTCTGCAGCGGCTGATCTGTAGAAAAATGCTTGAACTGTGTATGATTCTGTGAACTGAGCAGAGAAGACTATTGTCGTTGCGAAGAGCATGAAGATGTGGTCGCGTGGGCGCAAACGGCTTGTTGATCCGACGTCTGGATCAGGAGATATGAGCGTACGAAGTCGGATGCGCGAATCTGAAATCTGCACTTGAATTCTGCCCTAGCACAATCCGTAGGTTTGGAGGTTGAAATCTGTGGCCACCAGTTGCTGGAGGATGTCGCCTACAGCCACAAGTTGACGGAAAATGTTGCTTTCGATCACAAATCTCTGATGCGTTTCTTTTCAAAAGCAAAAGAAATAAACACCCTCTGTTTTTATTTCTGATGTTGCGCAAGAGTCCCTAACAGTAGCCAAAAAATTAACTCACGGCCGAAATATTCCACAGCAAGGAGATCTCTTGTGCGTGCTAATTTTTGTACGAGGAGCACAAAAAATGATTAAAAATCCAAGGCACAAAACTCACGGCCAAGGGGATTTATATAATGTGCGTTCCTATTCCCTTTTATTTTTGAAAGCCCCACTCAAAAAAATGCAGAACGCACTTGAAAACAAGTTGTTTGATGAGTGCGCAGTGATAATAAGATGGGATAAAAAACAACTTGATTCGAAATCTGATTCGAAATCTGATTCAAAAAAAACAACTTGATAAGATGGGATAATAAGATGCTATAAGTGCGGCAGGGATAGCTTGCTTTAAGATCAATCGGCAGTGAGAGATTTTGATTTGAAATATGTGTTGCTCCTTCAAAGAATTCGGTCGGGCCTATATCATTGAGATAGTTTTTGGATAGGAGTTTAAATAGGAGACCAAGTGCGACGAGTTTAGGATGAGAACATGGAGTTTGAATTCAAGTAGAAAATCTTTTGAGTATCCAATCCAAAACTTCATCTTCATTGTGATAATGAAGACTATTTCCTTTTTGCACCATTGTCCTCATATACTCCTCCTCTTGCAAATAAAATTTATTCTGCGCTTTGCTCCCTGTAATCACTTAATAAAAGACATTAGTCACACGACTTGTTTGTCAACATCAAAATTATATCGTACGACCTAGTTTAGACTAACTAGGCGAACACTCTATTTTTATTATGTTGTGATGCCAAGTTAGCTCCTTAGCCATGTTTTTATGTCTTCCTTGCATAAGTTATAATTTTGGTGAAGTATGCATGCTTTGGTTGCCTCCTTATCAAGGAATCATGTGCAAGCTATTAGCATTAGGGCCTTATGGTGGTTTGGTGAAGTATGCATCATGTGCAAGCTATTTTGGTGAAGTATGCATGACCCTTTTGCTGATAATGAAAGAAATGGTGAAAGGAAAAGAATACGACAATGAGTGTCCATGCCTCACATGCCACTACCAAGACATGCATGTGTGAATGTTCTTACCTTCTTTATGTTATTGTCTTACAACCTTTCATACATAGTCACTATTATGCACATTTACTCTTGATGCTCATTTATCTTTATGTCACACTTGTGAAATTGCATAAAGAATAATTGTTGAATAAATAAACTCTTGGTATGTTTCATTCCTCTCTAAGGAGGGTTACTTCCCAAGATGGGATTTGGTAGAAATCTGATAAATGTGTGGGCATGAGGACTGGACATTGATTTATATATATATATATATATATATATATATATATGTATATATATGTATATATATGTATATATATGTATATATATGTATATATATGTATATATATGTATATATATGTATATATATCTATATATATACATATATATACATACACATACACACACACCCACCCAAAAATGTACCTAAGAACGTGCGCAGGCAGAATTAGCTGCGCACGCCCCCTCTGTTTGGGGTTTTAAAGTATTTGTTTTTGAATTTTTTTTGCAGTAGGTAGATATACTTTTTATGCAGCTCCCGACAAAATTTTAGGTCAAACAAACACCATTTGGGCATCGAAACATCCATCACAAAACCGTTGCGCAAAACTGTCCAGAATCCTGGACAGTTTTGCGCAACGGTTTTGTGATGGATGTTTCGATGCCCAAATGGTGTTTGTTTGATCTGAAATTTTGTGGGGAGCTGCATAACAAGTATATCTACCTACTGCAAAAAAATCCCAAAACAAATACTTTAAAACCCCGAACAGAGGGGGTGTTCGCAGGTAATTCTGCATGCGCACGTGCGCAGGCACATTTGCATATATATATATATATGTGTATATATATATATACACATATATATATATGTGTATATATATATACACATATATATATATATATATATGTCTAGATATATATATATGTGTATATATATATCTAGACATATATATATATATATATGTGTATATATATATATACACATATATATATATGTGTGTATAGATATATATACACATATATATATATACATATATATACATATACATATATACACATATAGATATATATATAACGGTTGCCCTCCCGACAACTAGCAAAGGGAGTGGACAGAGTTAGAGAGGTCCATGGATGTACTCGTGATGCACCATGAGGTAGTTTTGCCTATATGGTGTGAGTAATTCTAACTCCTACCAGGTTGGGAGAGTTCAAGAGGTCCTGTTAAAATTCATCAATGCTCATGTACCACTGGCGGGGTAGTTTTAGAGCTCCCCACCTTGGAGTGAGGTCCAGTTCCTAATGTTCTACAATTACCCAGATTTATTGTACTTCATGTCTATATTTATTGTACTTCATGTACTTGTTTCCTTACTTCCTTATGTAGTTGTTTCCTTATACTTGTAGTTTGTAGTTGCTTACTTGTTTCCTTATACTTGTAGTCGTAGTTGCCTACTTGTTTCCTTATGCTTCTAACACCTTATGCCATAATATTGTTCTCTTAGCTCTTTTTCTTGTATCACTTGCACATTACCATGTCATGCATGCATAGTAGTTTACACATGTAGATAATATATTAGTTTGAGTTTGGTATTCCTACTGGAGCACGCATTGACGTGCTCCTACCCATTTTTCAAGTGCCAGATAGTTGGAGTCCCAACAAGGTAATAGCTTGGAGGTGGAGTTGTAGTATGTGGGATTTTCTAGATGTGGTGTGTATATTGTAATTGGGAGATATTATTGCAGTTGTACTTAAATTGTGGTTGTACAGTTGGACACGAATATATTGTATGTAATGGACATTAGTATGTGATATGTTGTTGGACATTGTTCTCTTATACTGTCTTTTATATGGAGCATTAGTTGTACTATCCCAGCATGTGCGCAGTGGCCTGCCTCTCTTTCTTTTCCTCTCCTTCCTTTGTTTCTTCATCACAGCTGCCTCTTCAGGAATACTTGGGATGGATTCATACTTTTTGGGTATGTTGGGGATCGGGGAGTTACATATGTTCCTCACTCATTGGGGTTGCCTCAATCCTTTTATTTCTGAGGGGCTGAGGCTATCTCCCTTTGAGGTCAAGGCAACCAGAATTCTGTTAGGTTGCCCACAAGTGGAAATGTCGATCGAGCGTTTGCTAGACAATGGTTTGATGAAGATCGTCTTATAGAGGCCTGGTAATGCTTATTGTCTCAATGCCTCTTTCATGAATGCTCATCTTAGTCTTCTTTCTCCTTGCAAAAATGGTTGGCCAAGAATTCGAGAGGGTAGCCCTCGGGCTACGTGAGCTTCTTCTGGAGAAGCACAAGAAGAACAGGGAGTTCCTTTGTTCACCCACCACTGAGTTCATCTGAGGGAGGAGGACAGTTGGGTGTGACTTCTGGATCGTCGCGGCCTCCTTGCAGGCGGCCCTCACCCCGACCATTCCTAGTGCAAGCTTGGCATTGCCTTCAGCCCCTGTCTCAGACGTCCTCATTCTGACTATGGGTCTGAGACTTGAGGATCCTCTGTAGAAAAAAAGAATTCCCCATTTGACGAAAAAGAGAGGTGAAGAGAAGAAGAGTAAAAAGGGGGCCATGTCTTTTTCCGACTTAGCCCCATCTAAGGGTGATGCACCCCCGGCCTAAATCCCTCAAACCCAAATGATAGCCCACAGCTCCTCGTCAGGGAAGCCCAAGCCACCCCCGGGCCAATCCTAGGACATGTGGCTATAGGGCGGCCTAGTCCCACCGGTACCATTGATGGGACCAATCCCTTCAGAATACGAGTGGATTCTCTTAATGAATCGGTGATCATCAACGCCTCAGGAATTTTTTCAAGGGGAACGTCATTAGCCCTCATAGTCCGTGTCGAAGGAGGAATCGGCCTTCTTGGATTGTGGGGTGATCCCTCAGCTTATGGAAAACTCCATCTTGCCCAGTAACCATGATGTCCTTTGGCGAATTGATCGCAAAATACTGGCCAACTTCATAGTTTGTTGTGGCTATCAGGTTGGTCGCTAATTCCTTTATCTCAGCTTTACACCGCCGGCAAGTCTGACCTTAATTCCATGTAGATGTCTGTGGCTGGCATGGTGCTATGTCATCGGGTCATAGAGACGATCGATGCCGAGGCACAACTTGCTTCAGAACACCGAAGAGTAACTGCTGCTGAAGAAAGAGCAGCTAAACTTGAATCTAGAATAAAGAAGCTAGAGGAAGAATTGGGTAATGAAAGGAGCACAAAGTCGAAAGCTATATGGGAGGGGTCGAAGGCCAAAGATAGTGCCACCTCCTTGTCCAATGCGAAGAGGTATGTCGAGGAGTGATGACAGAGAGAAAGGTCCAAGCTCTAAGCTCCGATAGCCGACTTGGAGAAAACCGATCGTCTAACAGCTACTGTCGAAGCTATGAGACAAGATCTTGCTTCCGAGCTCTCGAATTTACTTAAGGAGTCCTTATCGCACGTTCAAGAGAGGTTTCAGAGAAAGTTCCTCAGGCAAGGGGCCACAGATGTATCGTCTTTGAATGAACTGTCCGGTGACGTTGCTCCTTGAGCTCGAAGTCCTCTTGTACAGGTTCGGGATGCCATTTTGTATAGGTTGGTTGCCTAGTAAATAGCTGTCGCTTTGTAGCATAAATATAGCCATCATTTGACAATATTCAGAAATTGTGCCTTTTCGAAAGTTGCATGCTTTGAGTCTGCGCTGAGCTATTTGTATGCCCCCTCAACGATCCGAGTGTAGACATTATGAGAGTGCAAAGCTCGGACCACTGAGTGATAGGTGCAGTGCCTCTTACTCGGTTTTGTTATCGTAAGCACCCCCGTTCGTATATCTCGGACGGCCCGCGAAGGGGAAGCCCCTTCGATCGTATAGCTGAGTGGCCTGCAAGGGTACGAATAAGTCATCCTCGTTCGTATAGCTCGGTCGGCCTGTGAAGGAGAGGCCACTCCGATTGATAACTGAGAGGTCTGCGAGGGTACGGATAAGTCATACCCGTTCGTATAGCTTGGTCGGCCCATGAAGGGGAGGCCCCCTCCAATTGTATAGTTGAGTGGCCTGCATGGATACGGATAAGTCATCCCCACAGGGGTATGGATAAGTCAAGAAAGATTTAGACTAACACATGCATTTTAGATAATGTGTAAAGTAAGACAAAATTGATCTCACACTTGAAATGCATTTATTAGCTCGACAAAATTCAAATGAAAGAGAGCAGTAACTAGTGTGACTCACTTGTTTCACTTGCATGTTTACTAGTAGTACTTTTGTACGTACTCTACATTCCAGGGGCGAGTGAGCTCTTTGCCTTCCATGGTAAAGAGTCGATAAGTGGCTGGGCCAAGGATGTCGGTCACCTTGTAGGGGCTTTCCCATTTAGCAGCAAGCTTTTCTTGTCGAACAATTTCTGGAGAAAAAGCTGCCTTTTGTAACACCATATCGCCTATGCGGAAACTTTGCCCCTGAACTTTGGACTTGTAGTAACTGTTGAGTATTGATTCCCCGGATTTGGTTTTGGATGATGAGCAAACATAAATATTGTGTACTAACTGTTTGTGAGTGCAGTTATGGAGATCGTCGCCAAAAGAATACGTACATCAAAAGCGACGTCTCAAGACTTCTCAATACGCGTGATCGTGTGCCTGAAGCTTCATTGAAGCTTAAGGACCATTATTGAAGTCAAGAAGAATGAAGATTAAAGCTTTGAAGACGGTTCGTCATGTATTATTTATTGTCTTCTAGCTTCATAGATTAGAATGTTAAGCCTTGAGTAGGACTTACATTATTATCTTCATTTCGCTCATATCTTAGAGCTAGGATTATCATAGAAGCCATTAGAATCTTTCCCGAAGCTTATCGCTTCTTCCCTCGGCTTCTAGTGCATCTTAGTTGGTTCAAGTAGAAGAACCAACCGACTAGATGACGATCTAGTCGGTCGGCAACTCTTCTTGAACCGACTAGATGTCCTTGCTCATTTCAGCTTTTTCACTGTTGATCAATTAGTCGGTCAAAGAAGGTTCACCGATCGACTAGATGACGATCTAGTCGGTTAGGAATCCTTCTTAGACCGACTAGTTATCATTGCATCTGTACTGCCTGAGTTACTGTTTACAGTTAGTTGGTCCAAGAACATTCATCGACCGACTAGTTGTGAAACTAGTCGGTTGGAATTTGTTCTTAGACCGACTAGTGTAACTTGTATTCAGCTACTTGATTTCATCTCTTAGTCGGTCAAAGAATACTCACCGACCGACTAGTTGGAAAACTAGTCGATTCGCAAGTCTTCTTAGACCGACTAGTTCATATTACCTGGAAATCACTCTTTTGGCTGTTGAGCTGTTAGTCGGTTCATGTTGAATCACCGACCGACTAGTTGATGAACTAGTCGATCAGTGATCCTTCTTAGACCGACTAGTCTGCTTCAGAATAGAGCCGTTGGAGCCTTTAATGACTCGATCTCTTCTCTCTCTCCCCTCTATCCTATATATACTTGGAGGGGTTCTTCAAGGATATTAAAAGGCTGCCATTTTAGAGATTTAAATATATAAAAGAGAAGCTATTCAACTCCATTCTAAAGCTTTCTCTTCCTCCCAAGAATCTCTCCCTCTACTCGTTGAGCCATATTCCTCAAGAGAGATTCTCTCCATTGTGAGCCTTCCACGCAAAGAGCTTGATCCAAAGTCACCATCCTCCATCCTAGCCTTTGATCTCTGATCTTATTGGTGGAGCTTCGGTTTGGTGACATTCTCTCCTCAAAATCCTTCTTGCCCTAATTTGGTAAGTTATACTCAAGGCATAGGATTTTGTGGTAAGTGTTTCATATTTCATTTCAATTGATATTGCAAGTGTTTGTCTCTCGGTTGTGAGAGAGTGTGTGATCCCGGGTTGTGGGAGTCACATATTCTATTGTGTATGATTTGGTCTTGTAGAGGTTTTTCTACAAAAATTTCATAGTGCAAAATCTTGGGTTAGTGGTTTCTAACTCAAGTATCCGGAGGGGATCCAGGTGGTTGGGACGTAGGATCACCGGGAACAAGTCGGGGAGACTTGGGTGGATCCGAACCTGTTACATGCTTTGTTTGCGTTTGTTATTTCTTGTTGATTGTTGTTTATTCCGCATTGTCATTTGTATGCTTGCACAATAATTAGGAATAACTCTCTTGATTAGTTTAAAGTACTATTCACCCCCCCTAGTACATGTGCAGTAGCTTCACAGGGCACTACAATTGGTATCAGAGCCAAGGTTAAAGCTACAAGTTCAAAGCTATGACAAACAACGACTACAGCATCTTCAAGGATCGTCAAGGAGCTTCTTCAGTTTTGGAAGGGCAATCCTCAACTAGGCCTCCCTCCTTCAATGGTACCAATTACGGGTACTGGAAATGCCGGATGGAAACTTTCCTCCGGAGTGCTTCATTGTGGAGAGCCACGTTGACGGAGTACGTCGAGCCCGAAGAAGAAGATTTCGTGAAGTGGACTCCCGCGGAGGTCGCCGCGGAGGTAAGCAATGCCAAGGCAATGAATGCCTTGCAATGCGCATTGGAGCCTGAAGACTTCAATAAGATATGCATATGTAAGAGTGCGTATCAAATCTGGAACTCTCTCCTCATCTTGCATGAAGGGACGAGTAGGATAAGAGATTCTAAACTCGTTGTTGTTAATAAAGATTTCGAATTATTTCATATGCAACAGGGTGAGAAGATGAAAGAGTATTATGCTCGATTCGTTGACATTACCAAAGAATTGGAGGCTCTTGAAAAAACCTACACCCAAAAGGAGAAAGTCTCAAAGATCATCGATGGACTTCCTTCTTGTTGGGAAAAGCGTACCTTCGCCATCGAGGAAGGTAATGATATGAGTAAGTACGCTGTCATACAACTAATGGGTACCTTGATGTCTTATGAGGTGCGCAAGGACAGTAAGCTCATGATGAAAGAAAAGATGACGTCGTACTTGAAGCAAGACGACCCAAAGAAAAAGGCGATTGCGTATAAGGCCGCTCCATCTACCGATGATGAAGAATCGGAAGAAGAATCGGAAGAAGAGTTAGACATGGAAGCATTGGCCGATTTGGCAAAGAAGTTCGACCGATTCTTCCGACAAGGTAAGTTGAAAAGTAAATCAAAATTTATTTCGACTAATGCTTCTACTCCCGTGTGTTATAAATGCAATAAGCTAGGACATATCAAGCCGGATTGTCCTCTAAACAAACACAAGGAGAAGTGGAAGGCATCCAAGCACGACAAGTCGAGAAGGCACAAGAAAGGACTTGTAGGCACGTTCACCGACTCCGACGAGGACTCCTCAAGTGGAGAGTCGGACAATGAAAGAGTGGAGAAAGCACACACGTGCTTCATGGGAAAAGAGGAACGTGATCAAGAGACCTCCTCTGATGAAAGCGGGGATGAAAGCGAGGATGAAGGCGGTGAGGTAACAATGGACGAACTTAGAATAGCTAATGAACAATTTTGGAATAAGTTTTCTAATTTGGCTACTAGATTTATTAAGACTAAAAATAAGTTAGAAAGTCTTAAAACCTCGCCTAAACCTATCATCGTCAACAACGACACCGTTGTTGAAGGGTTGAGAAATGAGATTGTAAATCTCAAATCTCAACTTGAGCATGTTCATGTCGAGGATTCGGATGAACATGTGATAGCGGATTTGACGTCTCAAAACTCAACTTTGAGTATTGAGAATAAAAATCTCAAATCACGTGTTTGCGCACTCACATCGCAAGTGTCCACCTTGGATGCTTCGATGCATTCTCTCACCGAGAAGTATGAGTGCACATTGGGCCGAATTCATGAATTCAATAAAGGTAAGGGCCATTTGGATAATATCCTAAATGACTTACTTCCGGCCAATCACCACATTGGCTTAGGGTGTAAGATGGGAGACTCATCCAAATCGGCCACGACCTTTGTTAGGCCATCTTCCGAAGCTTCTACTATTGGGAGTAAACACTTCATTGGTAGTTCTTCTACCAATGGTGCTTCCGCTAGGTACACACCCCCATTTGGAAAGAAACCCACTTTGGGTGGACCTCCAAAGAAGGGTCATGCTTTCATGTATTACTCCACATGTTAGCACATATGATGATTTTTATGCTCCGCACCCACGAGCACGTGCACACCATGTGAGACACACTCATGCACGTGTTCCTCCATATGCATATGTTCATCCTCATGACTATGTGAATGATTATCATCATGCACCTTTACATCATATGCCATATGCTTATCCACGACATGCATCACATAGAAATCAACAACGTATGCATGTTCCCAATAGGATTAGACTCCCAACACATAACCATTTGGGGTCCGAAGAACACAAGCATGCATGCTAAGGATATGTATGTGAAATCGTTTATTAATGATATTATTTTGAATGATGATTATGTTGGGAAATCACGGTCCTCGTGGACTTGGTTTCCGAAGGGTTAGTTTCCTTTGACCCTTCATTGCTTGGTACCATAAGTTTAATTTCATTTTATGGGTACCAACGCAATTGTGGTAAGTATTGGTTTATTTTTTATTTGCATATTAATCATGGATGTGCAAGTTAATTTGAATTTAGTTAGGATATGGGTTACATTTAATTTGAATTTAGTTCGCTAAATTTATTGCCTAACCCATAGGATCCAAAAAGATTTTTGGATACCAAAATGATATGTTCTCTAGGTTCAATCCACCATGGGATACCAACCCTACCAACTCATTGATTTGCAAAGTTTTTCATTCAAATGGAGTTGATGGTGCTTAAGTGATGCACCAAAGTAGGGGGAGCTTAATGTTGTAAGTATATTCTTACATTTGATATACATTTGGTATCCATGTGTGTTGATTGCATACATTGTTAGAATATCTACATTGGTATCATTTTGTTTCAATTAGTATGCTAGAATTATGTATGCCATAGATTTATGATGTTCTATCTATGTTTGGCATAACACTTTTGCATGTTACTTTTGGTACCATTTTGCCACATTTGGTATTCATTGGATTTTTGTCTCTGATGTTGATTTCGTCGCTCGACGATTAACTTGGTTAAATAGAAATTCTTTCTATGAAAACATAGAATTGTTTTCCATGCACTATTTAAACTAAGAATGTTGATATTGGAGAGTATGTTCCAAAACTCAATAAGTGAAATTGATTTGAGTTTTGATGATTTCGTATTTCGATTTTCGCCTATGGCTTGATGATTTCGGTTTTCGATTTTCGCCTATGGTTTGATGATTTCGTATTTCGATTTTCGCCTATGTCTTGATGATTTCGTATTTCGATTTTCGCCTATGGTTTGATGATTTCGTTTTTCGATTTTTGACTATGGTCATGATTGGCACGCTTTGATTTTCTTCGGTATTTTACATGTGGTATTTTACTTTGGTGTCATTTGGACCGTGGTCGTATTCTTAGACTCTCTTGCTTTAATTTCTTAGCCATTGAAATCTTGTCGTTGATCTCCTCCCGCTCTTTTTGCTAATGCCAAAGGGGGAGAGAATTAATAATGACAATGTGTTAAGTGATATCAAAGCAATTTACCATGAATCTAAGTTGATATGTTAGATTCAGGGGGAGTTAAGATATAAAATGGATTTAGAATCCTAAATTGCAATAATATGATTCATATTTTATATTTCCCTCGTCTGCTTGATGCGTATGAATATTATTGAATACGGAACTAACGTGTCATCAATGCAGGGGGAGTAAGTAAATTTCTTTTGAATCATTATTATTGATTATTATTTATGTTGGTTTGTCATCACCAAAAAGGGAGAGAATGTTGAGTATTGATTCCCCGGATTTGGTTTTGGATGATGAGCAAACATAAATATCGTGTACTAACTGTTTGTGAGTGCAGTTATGGAGATCGTCGCCAAAAGAATACGTACATCAAAAGCGACGTCTCAAGACTTCTCAATACGCGTGATAGTGTGCCTAAAGCTTCGTTGAAGCTTAAGGACCATTATTGAAGTCAAGAAGAATGAAGATTGAAGCTTTGAAGACGGTTCGTCATGTATTATTTATTGTCTTCTAGCTTCATAGATTAGAATGTTAAGCCTTGAGTAGGACTTACATTATTATCTTCATTTCGCTCATATCTTAGAGTTAGGATTATCATAGAAGCCATTAGAATCTTTCCCTAAGCTTATCACTTCTTCCCTCGGCTTCTAATGCATCTTAGTTGGTTCAAGTAGAAGAACCAACCGACTAGATGACGATCTAGTCGATCGGCAACTCTTCTTGAACCGACTAGATGTCCTTGCTCATTTCAGCTCTTTCACTGTTGATCAATTAGTCGGTCAAAGAAGGTTCACCGACCGACTATGTCACGCCCCGCTTCCCTAAAATGGAGGCGAGACGTGAAAAGGTCCGCACGAGAGTGGAGCTGTGAAGCCCCAAACCCGATAAGCGTCAATAAAACATAAGCAGGTCCCTGTAACCACAACGGAACAACAATAATAACACAAGGAGAGACTGAAATAAAATCTCATACCTCGCAAAATGTCCAACATGAAAATAAGTTCAACATCCAGAAAAGCCACCAGGCTAAAAGAAAGAGTCTAAGGCCCAGAACAAGGCCAACAAAAGCAACAACGTAACAAAGTATAGGTGCTACGCACCGACAACAAAACAGCAGTCTAAACAAAAGGAAAACACAACGAAGACACTAGGACTGGTCCCCAGTGTCCACGTACTCCCCGTCAAACACAAGCTCGGGCTCGGCGTCAGCAAACACCTCGTCCTCAACAAGGTACTCAGGCTCAGGATCTAACATGTGTCACCCAAAAGAGTAAAGGGGCACATGTCAGCAAGTCTAAAAGACTTGGGCAAGGAAACTGAAAGTAAGGCAACTAGCAACCTAGCAGTTTTAGTATGCATGACATGGCAGTTATAACATGAGTGCACAATTAAGACATGGTGAACAGTAAGTACAAGAGAACAAGTATCGGGACAAGACAAGAGTAGCCAAGCTACTAACAATCTCAATCAATTCACTATTCACGTTTCACTGTTGTTTGTAGATGTTTACGCCCTTCAGCTGAATGGTATAACATTCACGCTGATCGGCATTAAACACTACCCCACCCCAGAGTTTACGCCTTACAACTGCAGTTGCTGATCAGGCAGACCCCCAGTTGAATGACCGCTTAACTCTTACCACATCCCACACGTAAACAAGCCAGGGTCCCTGAACATGAGCCCAGCAAGTGAGCCAGGGTTGCCCCGCACGGGAGCTTGTTTTCCTAGTTCACAATTCGATATCGAGCGTTGGGGTTAGCAACTCATTATGCTCGCTTCTAGTCACGAGCCAGGAAACACAAGTATTGTAGCGATGCTACGCAATCACGGGATCACTTGAAGAATGCAATGACTTGACAATTAATTTGCGTACCGTTAATGGAATTTAAACATGACATGGTAATTGTGCAACATGCTAAATGTCGGAACTAGCTTTGTTGTCAAGCTAGTTCCCCAATTTGCGCCTAGGCGAGTATCATTTCGTCGCCTAGCCTCTTTTACGCCTACAACAAGCAAATGGCCTAAAACATGGCCTAAACCCTAAGAGGCAAGTTTCACTTGCCTAGCACCGGGGATGACGATCACGAAGGTTCGTCTCGCGGATGCTAATCTACGGGGAAATCGCTGTTATGGAGAGACAACCATCAAAACAACATTTATTCATTAGGGTTTCATAAAAATACAAATAGGTTATGAAAACATCAAGAGATCGATTTCTTACCGTGAGGAAGCGGAAGAAACACTCCGGAGAACCTAGGGACCAGATCTGGAAATGAATGGAGAAGTTTGGAGAACTAGGGTTTTTGGGGGATTTTGGGGATTTGTTGAGATTTTGGGGAAGATGAGGGGTAGAATGTGTTGGGGGATGGTTTGGATGATGGATCTTGGGCTTGGAATGAAGGAATAAGGGTTTGGGGAAGAAGGGGGATCAATGGGGGAGAAACTAGGGTTTTGGGTCGAGTGGAGGAAGAAGAAAACGTTTGGGAGGGGTTTAAATAGGATGGGCTGGCGGCTGCCCAGAAATTAGGGTTTTAACACAGATTAGTCGGTCAAAGAGCAACCACTGACTGACTAGTTCGGCATCTAGTCGGTCGGTGAACGTTCTTAGACCGACTAAGAGTAAACAGTAACTCGACTGTACAGAAGAACCAAGAATTAGTCGGTCTAAGTACAAAACTTAACCGACTAGTTTAACAACTAGTCGGTCGAAAGATGAACTTAGACCGACTAAGAATGAACAGTACTGATACTAAAATTTAGATGATGTGTTAGTCGGTTAAAGAAGCATTGCTGACCGACTAGTTTGCAACCTAGTCGGTCAACCAACGTTCTTAGACCGACTAACGATAAACAGTAACTCCTGAGAAATTTAGAAAGCCAACTAGTCGGTTCAAGAAGGATTGCTGACCGACTAGATCGTCATCTAGTCGGTCGGTGCCCCTTCTTACACCGGCTAATAAGCACCAAAAGTTCCGATACGGAGCGCGGAGCTCCGGGATCGATTCCTAAGACTCCTAGGCTTGATCTAATAGTAAGATACGACTGTTATGAAGCCCGTCACGAATGACTTGCTCCGAAATCGACGATCCTAAGGAAGAAACGAGAAAACACGACGAAACGATCAAAAATGAAAGCTACGGAGACGAAAACCACACAAAAGGAGAAAATCCATCAAAACATATATTATATTATAATAAATCCAGATACATGAAAACCAGTCGTTACAGACTAGATGATGATCTAGTCGGTTAGGAATCCTTCTTAGACCGACTAGTTATCATTGCCTCTGTACTGCCTGAGTTATTGTTTACAGTTAGTCGGTCCAAGAACATTCATCGACCGACTAGTTGTGAAACTAGTCGGTTGGAATTTGTTCTTAGACCGACTAGTGTAACTTGTATTTAGCTACTTGATTTCATCTCTTAGTCGGTCAAAGAACACTCACCGACCGACTAGTTGGAAAACTAGTCGGTTCGCAAGTCTTCTTAGACCGACTAGTTCATATTGCCTGGAAATCACTCTTTTGGCTGTCGAGCTGTTAGTCGGTTCATGTTGAATCACCGACCGACAGTTGATGAACTAGTCGGTCAGTGATCCTTCTTAGACCGACTAGTCTGCTTCAGAATAGAGTCGTTGGAGCCTTTAATGACTCGATTTCTTCTCTCTCTCTCCTCTATCCTATATATACTTGGAGGGGTTCTTCAAGGATATTAAAAGGCTGCCATTTTAGAGATTTAGAGATATAAAAGAGAAGCTATTCAACTCCATTCTAAAGCTTTCTCTTCCTCCCAAGAATCTCTCCCACTACTCGTTGAGCCATATTCCTTAAGAGAGATTCTCTCCATTGTGAGCCTTCCAAGCAAAGAGCTTGATCCAAAGTCACCATCCTCCATCCTAGCCTTCGATCTCTGATCTTATTGGTGGAGCTTCGGTTTAGTGACATTCTCTCCTCAAAATCCTTCTTGCCCCAATTTGGTAAGTTATACTCAAGGCATAGGATTTTGTGGTAAGTGTTTCATATTTCATTTCAATTGATATTGCAAGTGTTTGTCTCTCGGTTGTGAGAGTGTGTGTGATCCCGTGTTGTGGGAGTCACATATTCCATTGTGTATGATTTGGTCTAGTAGAGGTTTTTCTATAAGAATTTCATAGTGCAAAATCTTGGGTTAGTGGTTTCTAACTCAAGTATCCGGAGGGGATCCGGGTGGTTGGGACGTAGGATCACCGGGAACAAGTCGGGGAGACTTGGGTGGATCCGAACCCGTTACATGCTTTATTTGCGTTTGTTAATTCTTGTTGATTGTTGTTTATTCCACATTGTCGTTTGTATGCTTGCACAATAATTAGGAATAACTCTCTTGATTATTTTAAAGTACTATTCACCCCCCCTCTAGTACATGTGCAGTAGCTTCACAGGGCACTACAGTAACGAGTCAAACGAATCTTTTGTCTAATGAGGGTAGTAAGGGCTCGATCTCTTACCTCATCGATCAATTGCGAGTTGAGCTCGAGTCCTTTGAAATTCTTCTCCTCGTCGAAGTGCTTGAGGTGGAGAGGCTCTTCCCCAACTTCAACAAGGACGAATGCCTCGCACCCACAGGCAAGCATGAAAGGGTCTCCCCTGTAGAGTCTTTGCGGGTCGTCATGTATGACCAAAGTGTCCCGGAGAGTGCTTCTGGCCCCCTTAGATTCTCCGACCTTCTTTCGCAATGGCTCCAAAATACACTTATTAGCTGCCTTGGCCAGCCTATTAGCCTGGGGTGAGCTACAAAAGCAAAGTGCAGTTTAATCTTCCATTCGAAGCAACATTCCTTGATCCCAGCACTATCAAACTGTGTTCTGTTGTCCGTGACAATGGAACGAGGAATGTTGAATTGAAAGATGATCGACTTCCGCACACAACTTTTGACGTTCTTCTAAGTAATGTGAGCCAAAGGTCTACCTCGATCCACTTGGTGAAGTAATCTATGGCAACGATCGAGAACTTTCGTTGTTTGCTTGCTGGGGTGAAAGGCCCAAGGATGTCCCACCCCCATTTATCAAATGGGACATGGCTAATAATGTGGATTAAGTCCGTAAGAGCGGCTGGGTCATGTTTTGCGAATTTTTGACACGTCGGACATTTGCGCACGTATTTAGTCGCCTCCTCGAACATAGTGAGCCAATAATAGCCCTGTTTCAAGGCTTTCAAGGCTAGTACCTTTCCTTCACAATGGTTTCTGCAGAGGCCTTCGTGGATCTTTTGGATCACATAATTAGCTTCCTGCATATTCAAACATTTGAGGTAGGGGAGCGCGTCATACCTGGCCCATCGCCTCTTATAGAGTGAACCCTTATGCAAAACAAACCAGAAAGATCTCATATCCAACTTCCATGCCTCAATTGGGTCAGTCAGATTCTCTCCGGTCTCAAGATACTTGATTATGTGGGTCTATCCAAATGGGTTCCTGATCGATGCTCAGCAGCTCCTCTTCATGCACGCTTGGGTGTAGAAGGTTCTCCACGTATACAGCTCGTCCCAACTCTGCTGATGATAATGAGGCAAGCTTCGATAGTGCATCGGCTCGGAGATTCCTCGATCACGAAATACAGTGGACCTCCACTTGTTCGAATTTAGACAACCGGCTTTCGCCATCCGCAGATAGTTCTGCATTATCTCCTCTCGAGCTCGAGCCAGTCTGAGGCCACTGTATGAGACTAACTCATACGTGCTAGATTTCGGATAAAGTAATCCAAAATCTAAAGTGTAACTTAGATAGCGAAAAATACGCTTTACCGCTACTAAGTGAGACTCCTTAGGTTGAGACTGATAACGAGCACATATACATACGGAAAACATAATATCGGGCCTACTTGCGGTAAGATAAAGCAAACTACCTATCATACCTCGATATAGACGAATGTCTACATCCTTACCGCCCGTATCCTTGTCAAGATGCGTAGTCGTGCTCATCGGAGTCTTTTTCCCGGAGGCATTCTCCATTCCAAATCTCTTTAGCAACTCCACCGTGTACTTCGTTTGGTGGATGAAGATTGCATCGTTCATTTGGCGAATTTGGAGACCTAAGAAATATTTGAGTTCGCCCATGTGGCTCATCTCAAATTGTTCCTTCATCACATTAGAAAACTCTTCGCAAAGAGCGAAGTTAGTAGCACCGAAAATGATATCATCAACATAAATTTGAACTAATAAAATATCATTATTCGCATGCTTAATAAAAAGTGTTGAATCGGCTTCGCCCATTTTAAAATTCAAATCCAAAAGAAAATTCTTTAGGCGATCATACCAAGCTCGAGGAGCTTGTCTCAAACCATAAAGAGCTTTCTTTAGTTTAAAAACGTGATTTGGAAATTTTTCATTTATGAAGCCCGGAGGTTGAGAAACGTAAACTTCCTCAACGACATCTCCGTTTAAAAATGCACTTTTAACATCCATTTGAAATAATTTAAAATTCTTATGGCATGCAAAAGACAAAAGTAATCTAATTGATTCTAATCTAGCTACCGGAGCGAAAGATTCTTCGAAATCGATACCTTCCTCTTGACGATAGCCTTGAGCTACTAACCGGGCTTTGTTCCGGACGACGACTTGGTTTTCGTCGGTTTTGTTCTTGAAGATCCACTTTGTCCCTATGACGGTGTGGTTCTTCGATGGCAATGGAACAAGCTCCCAAACTTCATTCCTCTCGAATTGAATGAGCTCCTCCTCCATGGCTAAGATCCAAGCGCTATCTTCGCATGCTTCATTAATATTCTTTGGCTCTATCGATGAGGCAAAGGCACAATTTGCGAAGTGGTGAACTTGCGATCTCGTCTTGACACTATCATAGATATTGCCAATGACTTGCTCATGGGGATGGTCACGAACCGAGTGAAGCCGTTTGGGAATACCTTGATCACTTGGAACATTCTCAACAACTTCATTAGTTGGGTTAGTCTCAATAGAATCAATAGAATCATTAGACTTAGAATTATCAAACGAATCACATAAAACATCCATAGAATCATTATCATTTGAAATTCTAGTTGGAACAAATCCTTCATTAAATGAGACATGAAGCGATTCCTCGATCGTTGAGGTTCGTTTGTTGAATATCCGGTAGGCTTTGCTACACGTAGAATATCCAACAAAAATCCCCTCATCGGATCTCGGGTCGAATTTGTCCAAACTACCATATGTGTTCTTAATAAAACATTTCGAACCAAAAACACGAAAATGTTTAACTTGTGGCAACCTACCAAACAACAATTCATAACAAGTTTGTTTAGTGCCGGGCCTCAAAAGTATTCTATTAAACACATAGCAAGCAGTGTGTACCGCTTCCGCCCAAAATTGATGGCCAAGTTGGCTATCATCAAGCATAGTGCGAGCACACTCCACTAGCGTCCTATTCTTTCTCTCAACTACACCATTTTGAGGAGGTGCACGAGGGAAAGAGAAGGTGTGAGTAATACCAACTTCATCACAAAATGTCTCAAAAGACTCATTCTCAAATTCACCTCCATGATCACTACGAATAGTGACAATGGTGGTTCCTAAGAGATTTTGTACTTTCTTAACAAAAATTGTGAAGTTTTCAAAAGCTTCATTTTTATTACACAATGAAAATACCCAAGTAAATCTTGAATAGTCATCTACGATGACAAGTCCATACCTTGCATTTCCTAAGGAAGCTACTCTAGTTGGCCCAAATAAATCTAGATGTAATAGCTCTAGTGGCCGTTTAGTAGAGATGCTTTTCTTAGGTTTAAATGAAGATTTAGGAAGCTTGCCGCGTTGACAACAATCACAAAAACTTTTCTTTTCAAAAGCAAGCCTCGGAAAACCTTTAATAGAATTCAATTTTGAAAGCTTATATAGTGTTCCAAAGTTCACATGTCCAAAGCGTCGATGCCATAAGTGTTGTTCACTTGTGTTGGCAACGAGACATTGTTCATATGACTTAGGAAGATCCAAAATATAAATGTCTTTACGACGAGTTCCGGAAAATAATAATTTTTCATTATCCTTTCTTAAAATATGACACAATCCTTTCGCAAAGCTAACTTTGTAACCTTTGTCACAAAGTTGACTTATTGAAATAAGATTATGATTTAAACCACTAACAAGATAAACGTCACTAATTAATGGTTTAGAAGGGTTACCGACTTTACCAACACCTATGATGGTTCCGCTCTCGTTGCCTCCAAATACGACGCGGTTTCCATTCGCAATGGGAACCACTCCGGAGAGCAAACGAGCGTCACCCGTCATGTGTTTGGAGCACCTGCTATCGAGTATCCAATTCCCTTTGGAGCTAAATTTAAATTTGATGCTCCTTTTCTTTTTCTTTTCCTTGAGTACCTAAAGATAGACACTTTCATATCATGGTACCCAAGGTCATTGGGTCCAAGGGATTAGACCTTTGGAAGCCAAGTCCAAGTGGACTTAGACTTCCCCACATAATTCTTACTATGCACAACATCCGAAAAATAAGCATTCATGTACATTTGTTTTTCGTCCATGCTTGTGTCCTTTGGGCTCCAAATAGTGAAAATTTTGGGAGCCATCATCCTATTGGGTGCATGCATGCTACGTTGATTTCTACGTGATGCATGTTGTGGATAGGCATACGGGACATGATGGAATGGTGCACGACGAGAATTATTCATATGATGAGGTGGGTGTACATATGCATGTGTGGGAACACGTGCGTGAGGGTGTCTCACTTGGTGTGCACGTGCCCGAGAATGTGTTGCATAAAAATCATCATAAGTGTGAGACGGTGGAGTAGGACGTGTGTTCCTACGTGGCATGTTATTAGTGTACATGTAGGCATGCCCCTTCTTTGGAGGTCCACCCAAAGTGGGTTTCTTTCCAAAAGAGGGTGTGGACGAGGTGGAAGCACCATTGGAAGATGAACTTCCAATAGAGTGTTTGCTCCCACTCGTTGAGGCTTCAGAAGTTGGCCTAACAAAAGTAGTGACCGACTTGGATGAATTTCCCATCATATACCCCAAGCCAATGTGGTGTTTGGCCGGAAGTAAATCTTTTAGGATATTATCCAAATGGCCTTTACCCTTGTTGAATTCGTTGATTCGGCCCAATGTGTTCTCATATTTCTCTTTGAGAGAACGCAAAGAAGTATCCAAAGTGGATATTTGCGAAGTGAGCACATAAACACGAGATTTAAGATTCTCGTTCTCAATACTCAAAGTCGAGTTTTGAGAAGTTAAATCCGCTATCTCATGTTCTTCCGCATCCTCAATGCTAACATGTTCGAGTTTAGATTTGAGATTCACAATCTCATTTCTTAACTCTTCAACAACGGTGTCGTTGTTGGTGATGATATTCTTAGGCGATGTTTGAATGCTAGCTAGGTCATCTTTTACCTTAGTATACCTATTTACTAACTTAGTGTATTTTGACCAAAGTTGAGAGTTAGCATTTCTAAGATCATCCATCGTTACCTCATCGCTTTCGTTATTACTATCATCGGAAGAGGAGGATCCTTGATCGTTCTCCTCTCTTGCCATGAAGCACATATGTGCTTGCTCCACTTTCTCATCATCCGACTCTCCGCTTGAGGAATCCTCGGAGTCGGTGAATGTTGCTCCGACAAGTCCTTTCTTGTACCCCTTTTTGTATTTCTTGGACTTATCGAATTTTGGCGCCTTCCACTTCTCCTTGTGCTTATTGAGGGGACACTCCGCTTTCATGTGTCCCGGCTTATTACACTTGAAACACAAAGGAGAGGAAGAGGCGTTAGTAGAACCAAATTTAGCTTTGTTCTTGAAGTTACCATTTCGGAAGAAACGGTTGAACTTCTTGGCCATGAGTGCCATGGACTCCAAGTCCAACTCGTTTTCCGAGTCTTCATCATCGGAAGATGTGGATGAAGCCGCCTTGAATGCAATCGCCTTTTTCTTAGGCGCATCTAGGTTCAAATATGACTTCATCTTTTCTTGTAGCTTCACCTTGCTATCTTTGCGTACCTCGTATGACATCAAAGTACCCATTAGTTGAACTATGGTATATTTGTTCATGTCATTACCTTCCTCGATGGCGAAGGTACGTTTTTCCCAAGAAGAGGGAAGTCCTTCAATAAGCTTTAAGCACTTCTCCTTTTGAGTGTAGATCTTGCCGAGGGCCTCTAACTCGTTTATTATGTCAACGAAGCGAGCGTAATATTCTTTCATCTTCTCGCCCTGTTGCATATGAAACATTTCGTAATCTTTGGTTACGACTACGAGTTTAGAGTCTCTTACCCGACTCGTCCCTTCATGTAGTATGAGGAGAGAGTTCCAAATTTGATATGCACTCTTACATGTGCATATCTTATTGAAGTCCTCGGGCTCCAATGCGCATTGCAAGGCGTTCATTGCCTTGGCATTGCTTACCTCCGCGGCGACCTCCGCGGTAGTCCATTTCTCAAAATCTTCTTCTTCGGGCTCGATGTACTCCTTCATTGTAGTCCTCCATAAAGATGCACTCCGGAGGAAAGTCTCCATCCGGCACTTCCAGTACCCGTAGTTGGTACCGTTGAAGAATGGAGGCCTCGTAGAGGAATGTCCTTCCATCACCGATGACGCTCCTTCACGGTTCCTGAAGGTGTCATAGTTGGAAGGTGGAGGCACGGTCTTGTTGTCGTTGGCAGACATAGCTGTGTATCTGGCTCTGATACCAAATGTAATGCCCTACCAGCTACTGCACAAGTACTAGAGGGGGGGTGAATAGTACTTTAAAATAATAAGGAGTATAATTCCAAATTAAATTGCAATCGACTACCAAATCAATTTGCGGAAGCTTAAATTGAACGACGACAACGAAATTGACAATGCTAACAAACGATGTTAATGGGTTCGGATCCACCCAAGTCTCCCCAACTTGTTCCCGGTGATCCTACGTCCCAACCACCCGGATCCCCTCCGGATACTTGAGTTAGAAACCCTAACTCAAGATTTCCACTATGAATATCTTGTGAAAAACCTTCACAAGATCAAATCATACATGCAATGGCAAAGTGAATCCCACAACCCGGGATCACAAACTTCTCTCACAACCGAGAGAACCAATAAGCAATATAAAAGAGTTTATATGAAATAAACAAGCTTACCACAAAATCCTATACCTTGAGTTTTTCTTACCCAATAGGTGGAATGAAGGATTTGAGGAAGATGAAGTCACCAAGCCCTAGCACCAAGGAAATAAGCAGCAATGGGTGCCTAGGGAAGAGTTGGAGACTTGGATCAAGCAATAGCTTGAAGAGCTCACCAAGAACAACCTTCTCTCTAGATCTAGAAATGAGAGAGAGAATGGGTTTCTTGTGAGGAAGAGAGCTTTAGATTTGAGGGAGAATAGCTATCTCTTTAGAACTCAATGAATCTCTTAATGGCAGCTCTATTGAAGATAGAAATGACCTAGGTTCGTATTTATAGGGTCCCATAAAAACAAGTTAGGTCAATCTCCAACGGAAAGAAATCTGTGAGTATTAGTCGGTCAAAGAACACTCACTGACCGACTAGATCATCAACTAGTCGGTCAGTCACAAAGCATGGACCGACTAAGAGCAGATCTGAGAAGAGATAGAATTTCAGACCTAGAAAACTAGTCGGTCCAAGAAGACTATCTGACCGACTAGTTTCACAACTAGTCGGTCATCCAATGAACGTAGACCGACTAAGAGGCAAAACAACTTAGTCTGAAGGCAAGTTGACTTAGTCGGTCCAAGAACAAAAGTTGACCGACTAGATTGTCAACTAGTCGGTCATCAAATGTTCTTAGACCGACTAACGGTAAACAGTAGCTTAGGAGAAATTTAGAGTGAACAGTAAGTCACAACTAGTCGGTCAAAGAAGCATCACTGACCGACTAGTTCACAAACTAGTCGGTCGGTGAGTCAACGTAGACCGACTAACTGTAAACAGTAAAGTCCAAGAAATTAAGGAATCAAACTAGTCGGTCCAAGAACAGTTGCCGACCGACTAGATCACCATCTAGTCGGTCAGTACTTGTTCTTGTACCAACTAACATGCACAACAAAGTCCGAATCGAAGCGCGACGCTTCGAGGAAGTTAGAATGAACTTGTGCAAGAATCCTAGAGCTACGAAATGAGCGTAATGAAGATAGAAACGTAAGATATACTCAAGGCTTAACATTCTATCAATCGAAACTAAAAGACAATAAATAAAACCTTAATAAACGGTCTTAGAGAGCTTCGATTGAATCTTCATAACTTCCAAAGCGCTGCAGGAGCTTCAACGAAGCTTTAGGCTTGAATACGAGCTTTTGGAAGTGTTGAGATGTCGCTTTGAATATTCTCGTGAAATTGGCGACGATCTCCAATACTGCGCTCACAAATTGTTAGTTCATGAATTATTTATGTTTGCTCATCATCAAAACCAAATCCGGGGAGTCCAATATTCAACAGGATGAGCTGGCCCTTTGACTGGGGTAAGAGCTCGCCTTTCTAGATGGACGTTTGTGTTATTGGGCCGAGTCCCCTCGCTCCAAATGGGCCTCTCCTTTCCAGCGGAATATATCTCTCTGCTTCGTGGTCCGGCCCCATGTATCAACAGTTTTCAAATACATATATCCATAAGGACGTAAACTGTTTGGATATATGATTTATCATATCCGTTTCTAAAATTATTTACTAGATACGACTACAAATATCAATTATGTTGAAAGAAAATTTATTATATGTATCCATAAAAAGGGATGTGTTTTTATTGCATATGAATCGGATACGGATAAATAGCCATATTTGCCATAAATGATACATATTAGATGTAAATGTATCGATAAAATACACATAATATGTAGCAATTCTATTATATTATTGTCTTCGTACTAATTAAGTTTCTAATATAAATGGACTAGTAATTCCCGTGGCCATAGGTCATGTGTTCCACCACTTACACATCTAAGTCACGTCCACACACAAAAATAAATTCATATATGTCATGAATGTACTCATATCATAAATTCTGTACTCACAGTAATTCCCTTTAACCATGTCATAAATTCACTCAAACACATACATACCCACATGCACACTCTCTATCCCACCTTTGCCCACCATCATTCCCATCACACACTCTATTTTTTTCTTACCAAAACCACAGGGGTTTCCCTTCGAAAAATTTCAAAACTTTTAATCATTGTCCTTAATTTTTTAAATTTTAAGTTTAGCTCTCCTTGTATCTACATGTTTGTTTTAGTAAGCAAACACAATCAAAAAGTAGTGTGCTTTGTATAATAGATGTATGATTATGTATGAATGTGACCAACCTAATAAGTCACACGTATGTTATATTATCGGTGTATCAGATATCTGTTTCTGCATCAGAAAAAAATTTAATGTTACTATCCAAATCTGACCCCAAATCCTTTCAGGTATGAAATTTTGATTTTCAGATGGGATTTGCTATTGGGACAGACCATTTTGCTGAGTTTACAGACCGCCTATTTTTTGCTGATGTGCTCAGACCAAAATTACATTTGTATTGAGTTTACATACCGGGTATGACGAAATTACCCTTTAGAGAGCTTTGTCGCTGGTAACACTTTGCACTCTTCATCTCGCGAAGATTTCTAGGGTTGGCCTGCGATCTCTCGCTCTCTGTCGATCTCTCACTCTCTTTAGACATCTCCGATGTAGCTTATTCTCTTGGTTTTCATGTAAGTTCCTCTCTCTCTCTCTCTCTCTCTCTCTCTCTCTCTCTCTCTCTCTCTCGTGCTGCCGTTGTCTGATTCTATTCAAAATTCCCAAAATTTCTCTTCAAAATTAAACAAATTCTCACATGTGGTTCAAACAAATTCCCAACTAAAATACAATAATGCCCACCGCCCCCATGTCTATATCAATGTCCAAGAGAATTTGTTTAAATACAATAATGCCCAAGAGAGAGAAATTGTGGTTTAAAGAAATTTGTTTAATCAAGACAACAGCGGTGAGAATTTTAAACAAATCAAGCTAGTTACAAAATTAAACAAATTCCCAGAATTTGTGGTTTGAATAAATGAAAGTGACGCTCAAATCAAGCTAGAACTGTGGTTTAGAGAGCAGCTTGATAAATTGCAAGTTAACAAGAGACAATTTTTTGAGTTTGAACTAGATTGGTATGTTCTTGTGTTTCTTAATTGATACCGCTCTTTGAAAATTACAAGTTAAAAAACTCATGTTGTTTTGGTCTTCCTGTTGATTGTGAGCATGAAGAACCTCAATTCAACTAACACTAGATGAACATTTCAGCTTTGTGTGCGAAGTTCTAGTTAATCGTCTAGCCCTAAATGTTAGGGATCATCAGAATGTTATGTGGAGAGAAAATTTAAAAGGAATGGACAGAATATGAAAGCTTATCGTTCATCTATATTCTGCATGGGTGATATTCTTGTTATCTGAAAGATGGTCAATATTGGATTTTGAACTGTCGTTATTGTCCTTGTTGTAAAGCAATTCCCTCTGTTCAAATACTTAGATTTTATGCAATATAGGTTTCATGTGAATGATAATACAGTTAAATTACTTCATCGTCGGACTGATGAGGTGTTGCTTGTTGGCTCTCAAGTTGAATGGTGTATTATTATCTAAAATAATCACACTTAAAAAGAATTTTGCTTTGTTTGTATAAAGAAAAGTGTTATTGCGCTATTGCGTTTTGCCCCATGTGGATGAGGAAAAAGACCTTAACAAAGGTTTTTTTTCTTGATTAAAATGTTAAAAATGATGTACATTTTCCGTATGCAGGACAGGTAGGTGTTGAGAATTTAGTTCGAATTTATTGCCAAAGCTAGAAGAAGGAAATTACGTAGATGGAGAATGCAATTTTTCATATAGAGGGTGTTCTATCTTCATTTATAGAAGATGATCAAAATGGAAAAGTATGAAATAAATGATATTTAATTTTATGTAAATAAAATTCATAAATGTATGTTAAGTTTTGATGGTAAATGTAAATTGTAGGATACTGTCTTGAGCAGCGTATGTAGCGTTGGGGCAGAGTGCAATATAGATTTTACTGCGCAGTTTACTAGCACAACCATACTTCAAAGTATAGATGACCTATTACAATGGATAAAGGACACCTGTAGTGAAAATGGGCTGGTGATTATGAAAAAGGCAATGAATATGACGACTAGGGGTGGTAAACTCTCACATATGTACTTTGCGTGTGAAAGAAGTGGGATATATCGTGTCAACAATTTTAGTAGTGAGAAAAAGACAAAGAAGAAGACCGGAAGCAAGAAATGTGATTGTCCATTTTCTTTAAGGCAAAGATGGTTGGCAATAAGGATAAGTGGAATGTAACAGTCTTGTGTGGCATGCACAACCATCGACCCGCAACTTACCTCGAGAGACATTCATATGTGGAGAGATTACAATGATCGGAGATGGAAACATTGGCAGAACTATCGCAAAGTCTTGTGAAGCCAAGAGAAATTTTAAGAATATTGAAGAAACGGGATAAGTATAATGTTACAACGATTAAAATAATTTACAATGCAAGACGGAAGCTAAAGGTTGTGGAGATGGAAGGGAGATCTCAAATGCAACAACTCATGAATGGATTGATGGATAAGCAGTACATTGAATTTCATACTTTTGATGCAGAGACATCATGTATTTAGAATTTGTGTTGGGCAGCACATCCGACTTCAGTTGATATATTACATGCATTTCCTGATATTCTGATAATGGACTGCACATATAAGACAAATAGATATCGGCTTCCATTATTGGAGATTGTCAGCGTGACATCGACTAAAATGACATTCAGTATCGCATTTTGTTACTTGGAGGCTGAATGAGAAGATTGCTATACATGGGCATTGGAGCAGTTGAGATATTTGCTTGTGGGATACACGATGCCTAGAATAATTTTGACAGATAGATATCGAGCTCTTATTAATGCCATCACCAAAGTATTACCCTCTGCAAAGAATCAATTATGTAGATGGCATATTGCAAGGAATGTAGTGGCGAATTGCAAGAAATTTTTTGAAGTTAAAGAAATTGGGATGGATTCATATCAAGCTGGAGTTTGTTGGTACTAGCACGTATGGAGGAGGAGTATGAGAAAAAATCTCGGTGAATTTGAGAAAAAATTTATTGCTTACCCACAGGCCATATGCTTTGTGAAGAATTCATGGTTGGACAAGCACAATGAGATGTTTGTTTCGGCTTGGACCGATACAAATGTGCATTTTGGTAATGTAACAACCAATAGAGCAGAGAGTTCGCATGCAAAGCTTAAAAAGCACTTGTGATCATCAGCATGCAGTTTTGCAACATCATAGTCTATTATGCATTCTTTGCTAGAGCTGCAGATACAGAGATCAAGGCATCTTTTGAGAAATCAAAGACCTACGGATGCATGACATGAAGGGCCACTTATACATGGAGCTGAATGGGTTTATGGCAATGAATGCAATGAAAAAAATTGTGGATCAAACAGCACAGTCTGAGACAATTGGCACGACGCAGAATTATGTAATTGTCTAGCTCGACCCATTTATGCATTGCCATGTGCACATGAGATAGGAGAATACAAAAGGGAAAACCGTCCCATTCCCTTAGTATCCATTCATTCGCATCGGAAGAAGCTAGACATTGCACCTGTGAAGGAAGTGATCAAAGAGGATGTGCTGATAAAGGATGAGTTGGATCGGGTATACAAGAAATATGAAGCCCTGGGCGGTTCTAGTCAGATGTTAATAAAGCTGAAGAAGATATCCACCCCCAACGACGAATTTTCTCTTCGAGCCAGAGGTAAAGGTAAATGTGAGGGAGAGGCCAAAAAAGAATAAGAAGGAAAATACTAATACATCCATCAGGCGGGAGCCTTCTCACTTTGAGCATGTATTATCTGCTGAATGTATTTGCCATACTCCTTGCAAAGGCTCTTCGTCCAAAGTTTCCTTGGTAAAACCGCCACGTTAGAGAAGGAAAGGGTGTATAGGTCCCATTCGGCTTCATCACCACCACCATTCACTGATAACTTTCCAGAAGGTATCATGCCAAATGTAAAACTTGTCAAGGATGTCATGGCCGATGGCAATTGTGGGTACATGGTAGTTGCATGTCTACTTGGCATAAGGGAGGACAACTGGAGGAAGGTACGAATGGATTTGAGGACATAGTTGAATAAATATAAGGACGAGTACATCAGAATTCTTAGTTTCGAAGAGGTTGCATGTCATGATGCAGCATTGTCATATATGGATGATTACCCCCGTACAGTTGTTGGATGACCATGCCAGATATTGGCTATGTTATAGCATCCTGCTATAACTGCGAGTTGCATTATTTATCCAACAAAATGTGTCTTACATTTTTACCACTTAGGTCAGAGCCAGTTGTAATGCCCTGATAGCTACTGCACAAGTACTAGAGGGGGTGAATAGTACTTTAAAATAATCAAGAGTATAATTCCTAATTATTGTGCAAACACAACCAACAATGCGGAATGAAAATAGACAACAAGAAAAATCCAATGCAAACAAGCGATGTAACGGGTTCGGATCCACCCAAGTCTCCCCGACTTGTTCCCGACGATCCTACGTCCCAGACACCCGGATCCCCTTCGGCTACTTGAGTTAGAATCCTCTAACTCAAATTTGCACTATGAAATTCTTGTAGAAACTACTACAAGATCAAATCATACAAAGATCGAAATGTGACTCCCACAAACCGGGATCACGATCTTCTCTCACAACCGAGAGATAAACTGAAATATCAATTTAAATGAAACAATAAAACACTTACCACAAAACCATATGCCTTGAGTAAAACTTACTGATTTTAGGACAAGAAGGATTTTGAGAAAGAAGATAGCACCAAACCCTAGCTCCACCAAGATGAACAGCAATAGATGGCTAGGGTGAAGTTGGTGACTTGGATTTAAGCTCTTAGCTTGAGTAGCTCACAATGAATGAGAATCTCTCTTGAGGAATTAGGGCTCAAAGAGTAAGGGAGAGATTCTTGTGAAGTGAGAGAGCTTAGAAATGAGAGTTTAATGCTCTTCTCTTTGATTCTCTAAATCTCAATAATGACAGCCTTAAATGCAAGCTTGAAGCTCATCAAGTTTATATATGAGAGAGAAAAGAGTTCAGCAAAAAACGTGGCATTAAATACCCAACGGATCTATTTCTGAAGCTGCTTAATCGGTCTAAGAAGGATCACTGACCGATTAGTTTTGCAACTAGTCGGTCGGTGAACCTTCTTGGACCGACTAGATGGTTGACAGGGAAGATAGTGAAATCAAGAGATAGAACTAGTCGGTCTAATAAGAAACACCAACCGACTAGTTTGACAACTAGTCGGTCGGTGAACCTTCTTGGACCGACTAATTGATCAACAGTAAATGAGCTGAATTTCACAAGGAAAACTAGTCGGTCTGAGAAGAGACACCAACCGACTAGTTTGACAACTAGTCGGTCGGTGATTCTTCTTTGACCGACTAACTTGTCAACAGTGAATAGGCTGAGTTGAACTAGGAGAACTAGCTGGTTCAAGAAGGATTTCCAACTGACTAGATTGTCATCTAGTCGGTTGGTTCTTCTTCTTGAACCCACTAAGATGCATAAGAAGCCGTGAAATGAAGCGATAAGCTTCGGGAAAGTTTCTAATGGCTTCTAAGACAATCCTAGATCTAAGATATGAGCGTTATGAAGATTGTTAAGTAAGTCCTACTCAAGGCTTAACATTCTATACGATGAAGCTAGAAGACAATAAAATAAACATGACGAACCGTCTTTAAAGCTTCAATCCGATTCCCTTGACTTCATTAATAACTCCTTGAGCTTCAACGAAGCTTCCGGCACACGATCATGCGCTTTAAGAAGTCTTGGGGCGTCGCTTGAGATGTACAAAGTAATTTGGCGACGATCTCCATAACTGCGCTCAAAGAGAATTAGTGCACGATATTTATGTTTGTTCATCATCAAAACCAAATCCGGGGAATCAATACTCAACATTCTCCCCCTTTTTGGTGATGACAAACCAACATAAATATTAATCAATAATAATGATACAAATGAAATTTACTTACTCCCCCTGCATTAATGACTCGTTAATTCCGTATTAAATAATAAATATAAGCATCAAGCAGACGAGTAAAGTATAAAACATGATCCAATTATTGAAATATAGGATCGGAATCCATTTTTATATCTTCACTCCCCCTGAATCTAACATATCAAATTAGATTCACGGTAAATTGCTTTAAATTATCATTTAGCTCAAAGTCATTATTAATTCTCTCCCCCTTTGGCATTAGCAAAAAGAGCGGGAGGAGAACAACGACAACAACCATGGCTAAACAAAAAATCTAAACATGGGAGTCGAAGAAAATGACAACGGTCCAAATGACACCAAAGAGAAATATCAAAGAATATCAAAGCGTGCCAACGAGACCATAGTCGAAAAACGAAAAGAGAAATCATCAAAACTCAAAATCAAATTCACGTATTGAGTAAAGGAACATACTCTCCAATATCAACATTTTTAGCTAATTTAGTGCATGGAAAACAATTCTATGTTTTCATACAAACAAAGCTATTTAATCAATATAATCGTCGAGCGACGAAGTCAACATCAGAGACAAAAATACAATGTGCACACAGAAATGAATGGCAACATGATGTATGTATGTATATATATATATTTATTTATATATTTATATATTTATATGGATACAACAAAAATTATACATCCAGCCAACAAAAAAATATACATACAGCTAGCAGAGAAGTGCACATCATACAACATCAAATGTCACAACAGACATCACAAAGTATCACAAAACATACATACATCAAAGTGTATCACAAAACATACAAAAAAATACATCCACCCATCTATCCTAACCCCACTCTCTCACAACAAGATAAATCATCCAAATGCTCAGTGGAGAGTCCTCCAACGAAGGCTCAGGAGGCAGAGGCAGGATCAACACCAGCAACAGGCTGTGCAGATGAAGTGGTGGTCTCTGGAACGACAGGAGTGTCCACCGAAGGGATGGTGGCAGTAGGAGTGCTCTCGAGAGCATGAGCAGAAGAATCAGTGCCAACAGAAGTACCCTCGGGGGCACGAGCTGGAGAATCATCTCGCTCCTCATTATCATCAATGTCCATGGCTTCCTCATTAGAAAGCATACGGGGAACCTCAATGTCCAGATATTCACAGATGCGTGCAAGCATCTCCTCACATCGTGCAATACGAGCTTCCTAACGGCTCATGGAAGCAGAAGAGTCATGGTGAGAAGGCGGAGGAGGAACTGAAGGGGTAGTCCTCTGAACATGATGCAAGGCCGCAAGAGACTTCTTGACGGCAGTTGCGTTCAGGGGAGGACCCAAGGGACGCTGATCATCAGGAGGGAGAGGAACGCCAAAGTGGCGGAAGACAAGAGTCAGCAGGTAGGGATAAGGAATATGGGCTGACTTGGTGGACTTCCTGATGCACTCAAAGGAATCCATCTTGTCTAAGATAATGCGGGCCCAATTTATCTCGCTCCCAGCAAAAAGAGCGTAGATAAGCTTCAGGAATGGCTGTGAGGGCAAGCTGTAGAAGCCGTACTTCGGGAGAAGACATGACTTCAGAATCAAGTTCAGGACCCACGCATTCGGTTTGAAGGATTTAGATGGAACACCAATCATGGCAGGAGGAATAACGTGGAACATGTCGGCAAGGATGGACTGATCGAGATCGTGGATCTTATCCATGGAGACATCAGAGGGGAGCAGGCCAGTGGCGGAGACACCAAGCAACTGCCCTAAGATCTCTACCGTGAGGACAATGGGTGTCCCCAAGACAATGGTCTCAACATAGTGGGTGTCATCATACTCACCCTGAACTCGATTGGCATAGAATAGTTTGACGAGTCTAGGATAGGGATGAGGATTTGCCTTGGGATCATGGCGAAGATAATCTAGGAGGCCGCTATAAGATAGGAGATCAGCGAGCTGAGAAAAGTCAGAGAACTGAACGAAATACTCGAGAATCAACGGACAGTGCTCGATACGGTTGTATGCCGTAAGACACAACGGGTCATCGCGACACAACGAAATATCAACCCCACCAGAAGGCATGGGAGCCTTCCCCTTTGACTGACGAGAGGTAGAGCGAGGAGGAGGAGTAGGTGCCTTCTCGGTAGGCTCAGTCTTCGGGATATAGTCATCATCAGAGTCAGAGGGTGGTGTGGGAGCACGGAAGGGTCCAGGAGTCAAAATCTTCTGTTTGACCTTGGTCCGGGGCTTGGGCTTGTGTTTAGATGAGGGTTTGGGCTTGGAAGCGGCAGCTCTCTTCTTCTTGAGAGGAGGCGAGGAAGAGGATGGAGAGATAGGCGTACGATTGGTTTTGGCACGACGTTTGGGTTGAGGAGGGTTGGTTGGAGGCTCAACGGTCAAGGGAGACGGAGCGGTAGGATGGACAGGGATGCGTGTTCTCGCCATGAGATTGAGACGAGACAACATAATAACGCACGAAATAGAAAGAGATTGAACGAAATCGAACGAAATCGAAAGAAATCGAGCCCTAATCGAACGGAATCTAGCCCTAAAAACTGAGAGAGTAAGAGGAGATATACCAAGGAAACCCTAGGAGGGAGAAAGATGGACCGTCGGTGATAGATGGCGGTCGGAGATGGCGGCGCACGGCGGAGGAAACTGAACAGACGCGGGTTTTAGGGTTTAGGAAATGTTGTGCATCGATTAGAATGAATTCTAATTGGTGCTGAGGAGAATATAAATCGATTCAATGAGTCAAAGACATAAATGCCCCCACGGAACTAGTCGGTCTGAGTTCAAGAGCTGACCGACTAGAATGCAATCTAGTCGGTCGGCAGATGAGCTTGGACCGACTAAAATGCAAACAGCAAGTGAAGTCAAAAATAGGGCATGAATTAGTCGGTCTGAGTTCAATCACTAACCGAATAGAACTGAAACTAGTCGATCGGCAAATGAACTTGGACCGACTAAGTGAGTCCAAAAATTTGAGAATACGAAATTTTGAGTTTTCTCCAAAGAACACTTGGACGAAACATCTAAATACTCTCATACGCTCTTATTCTACCCCATAAATACCAGAAAATCATAAATCCGACGCGTAAATCAATAAACCAATCTTAAATCCAGAATATCACAACAAATCTAGCATGAGCATATGAATATCATTATCATGCAAGATTATAGAAAATAAGAATCCTAAATCTCGGATTCACCCATAATCCCCAATTCTCGACGTAACCGCACAAAGGAATCTTCCTTGAGTGGTTTCGTGAAAATATCGGCGATTTGCTTATGGGTTTCAACGTACACTAAAATGATGTCCTTTTTAGCAACAAAATCATCTAGAAAATGGTGGCGGACATCTATGTGTTTGGTACAGGAATGGGGTATCGGATTCTTAGAGAGACATATTGCACTTAGGTTGTCCACAATGATAGGGCAAGTATCACAGTTTATACCGAAGTCTTTAAGTGTGTGTCTCATCCAAAGAACCTGTGCACATGCAGCACCGGCGGCAATATATTCCGCCTCGGTGGTTGAAAGTGATACGGAATTCTGCTTCTTGGAAAACCAAGAGACAAGAGAATTTCCTATAAAATGGCAAGTGCCACTAGTACTCTTCCTGTCGGATTTGCATCCAGCATAATCTGCGTCACTATATGAGATTAACTCATATATGCTAGACTTTGGATAGAATAATCCGTAGTCGAGTGTGTAACTTAAATAACGGAAAATATGTTTAACCGCTACTAAGTGTGATTCCTTAGGTTGTGACTGATACCGAGCACAAACACATACGGCGAACATTATATCAGGCCTACTGGCAGTAAGATATAATAAACTACCTATCATACCTCGATATAGACGAATGTCTACATCTTTGCACGTCATATCTTTATCAAGATGTGTAGTAGTGCTCATTGGAGTCTTCTTGCCAGAAGCATTCTTCATTCCAAATCGCTTTAGCAACTCCACCGTGTACTTGGTTTGGTGGATGAAGATTCCATCGTGCATTTGGTGAATTTGGAGTCCTAAGAAATATTTGAGCTCACCCATGTGGCTCATCTCAAATTGGTCCTTCATAACATTAGAAAACTCTTCGCAAAGAGTGAAGTTAGTAGCACCGAAAATGATATCATCTACATAAATTTGACCTAAAATAATATCATGAGTCGCATACTTAACAAAAAGCGTTGAATCAACCTCACCCATTTTGAAACCCAACTCCAAAAGAAAGTTCTTTAGGCGGTCATACCAAGCTCTAGGAGCTTGTCTCAAACCATAAAGTGCTTTCTTAAGTTTGAAAACATGATTTGGAAATCTTTCATTTATAAAACCCGGAGGTTGAGAAACATAAACTTCCTCAACGACATCTCCGTTTAAAAACACACTTTTTACGTCCATTTGAAAGAGTTTGAAATCTTTATGGCATGCAAACGATAATAACAACCTAATAGATTCTAATCTAGCTACAGGTGCGAAAGATTCCTCGAAATCTATACCTTCATCTTGCCTGTAACCTTGAGCAACTAACCGAGCTTTGTTCCGGACGACGTTTTAGTTCTCGTCAGTCTTATTCTTGACAATCCACTTCGTTCCTATAACGGTGTGGTTCTTCGAAGGCAATGGAACTAGCTCCCAGACCTCATTCCTCTCAAATTGAATGAGTTCCTCTTCCATGGCTAGGATCCAAGAACTATCTTCGCACGCCTCGTTGATATTTTTGGCTCCACTGAAGAGGCAAAGGCACAATGAGCGAAGAAGTTGACTTGAGATCTCGTCTTGACACTATCTAGTATGTTGCCAATGACTTGCTCATGGGGATGGTCACGAACTGTATGAAGCCGTTTGGGAACTCCCTGATCACTAGGAACATTCTCAAAAGAATCATCAGTAGGGTTAGTATCAACAGAATCAATAAGATTAGATTTACCAATAGAGTCACAAACTACTTCCATAGAATCATCATCATTGATAATTCTAGGAGGGACAAAATTTTCATTGAATGAAACATGAAGAGATTCCTCGATCGTTGAGGTTCTTTTGTTGTATATCCGGTAGGCTTTGCTAAGAACATGAAGAGAAACATGAAGTCATTCAACCAAACGACTCAAGACCATGAAGAATATGGAGATCATCGCCAAAGTACTTTGTTCATCTTAAGCGACGTCACAAGACTTCCTAAGAATGCGTGATCGTGTGCCTGAAGCTTTGTTGAAGCTCAAGGAGTATTATTGAAGTCGAAGGATTCGGATTCTCCAAGTTGAAGCTTTGAAGACGGTTTGTCGTGTTTACTTTTATGTCTTCTAGCTTCAGTTTAGTAGAATGTTAAGCCTTGAGTAGTACTTGCCTAGAAATCTTCATTTATATCATATCGTATCTCTAGGATTGCCTTAGACGACATTAAAATGTTTCCCGAAGCTTATCGCTTATTTTCACGGCTTCGTATTCATCTTAGTTGGTTCAAGTAGAAGAACCAACCAACTAGCTGACGATCTAGTCAGTTGAAAACTCTTCTTGAACTGACTAGATATCATTACAAATTCAGCACATTCACTGTTGGCCAATTAGTCGGTCCAAGAAGGTTCACCGACCGACTAGATGACGATTTAGTCGGTTGGAAATCCTTCGTAGACCGACTAGTTATCCTATTGAATTTAAGACTATCAGTTGACCTCTTAGTCAGTATAAGAAGGCTCACCGACCGACTAGTTGTCAAACTAGTCGGTTGATGTTTCTTCTTAGACCGACTAGTTCTCCTTAGTGAAATTCGACTTCTTTATTGTTGACTGCTTAGTCGGTCCAAGAAGGTTCACCGACCAACTAGTTGTCAAACTAGTCGGTTGATGTTTCTTCTTAGACCGACTAGTTCTTCGTCTTCTGGATTTCACCATCTTCGCTGTCAACTTCTAGTCGGTCCAAGAAGGCTCACCGACCGACTAGATGTCAATCTAGTCGGTTGATGTTTCTTCTCATACCGACTAGTTCTTCTTCTTCAGCAATTCTCTATTTTCGATGTCTTCATTCTAGTCGGTCCAAGAAGGTTCACCGACCGACTAGTTGTGAAACTAATCGGTCAGTGATCCTTCTTAGACCGATTAACTGCGTCAGAAATAGAGCCGTTGGGGCATTTAATGCCACGATTTTTGTGACCGTTTTCTCTCTTCTCTATATAAGTTTGAGTGCTTCAAACCTATAATAAAAAGGCTGAAATTAGAGACATTTTCACATCCAAGAGATGAGACATTCAACTCCATTTCTAAGCTCTCTCTCTTAGGAAAATCTCTCCCTTTCTCTTTGAGCCCTAACTTCTCAAGAGAGATTTTCAATCTTTGTGAACTCCTCCAGCTGAGAGTTTGAATCATGACCAGCATCTTCACCATAGCCATCTCTTGCTATCATCTCGGTGGTGCTAGGGTTTCATGATCTCTCTTCCTCAAAATTCATTCTTGCCCTAAATTGGTAAGTATTTCTCAAGGCATAGGATTTTGTGGTAAGAGCTTTACATTTCAATTTCTATACATATAAATTGTTGTATACTCTCGGTTGTTGAGAGGGTTGGCTAGATCCCAAGTTGTGGGAGTCAAGATTTCAGTTTTGCTCTTGGTTTGTGAGAGTGTGCTTAGTCCCAGGTTGTGGGATTAAGGTCTTTGCGTGTTCCCGGGTTGTGGGATACACGGACATCGATTGTAGGTCGATTGCACTTGTGGGGTTTCCGCAAGTGGGCTAAAGGAAATCTCTAGCGGTTTGCTAGAGTATCTGGAGGGGATCCGGGTGTTGCTGGATTAGGGCACCGGGAACAAGTCGGGGAGACTTGGGTGGCACCGAACCAGGGTAGATTGCATGTTTGCATTGCTTTGTTCTTTGCGTTGTTGTTCACTTCTTTCATTCCGTATTTGTTGGTTAATTAGGGTTTTATTTGGTGTAAATTCCTTATAATTCTATAAAACACTATTCACCCCCCCCCCCCCCCCTAGTGTTTATTCCGCATAGCACAGGGTCACTACACCTACCAAACAACAATTCATAACAAGTTTGTTTGGTGCCGGGCCTCAAGAGTATCCTATTAAACACATAGCAAGTGGTATGTACCGCTTCTGCCCAAAATTGATGGCCAAGTTGGCTATCATCAAGCATCGTGCGAGCACATTCCACTAGCGTCATATTCTTTCTCTTAACAACACCATTTTGAGGGGGTGCGCAAGGGAAAGAAAAGATGTGAGTAATACCAACTTCATCACAAAAATTTGAGAAAGACTCGTTCTCAAATTCCCCTCCATGATCACTACGAATAGTGACAATGGTGGTTCCAATGAGATTTTGTACTTTCTTAACAAATACTGTGAAGTTTTCAAAAGCATCATTTTTATTAGTTAAATAAAATACCCAAGTAAATCTAGAAAAGTCATCAACGATGACAAGTCCATATCGAGCATTTCCTAATGAAGCAACTCTAGTTGGCCCAAAAAGATCTAGATGTAAAAGCTCTAGAGGCTGTTTAGAGGATATGCTCTTCTTAGGTTTGAATGATGATTTTGGAAGTTTGCCTTGTTGACACGAGTCACAAAAGCTTTTCTTTTGAAAGGCATGCTTAGGAAATCCTTTTATAGAGTTTAACTTGGAAAGTTTGAAAAGTGTTCCAACGTTCACATGACCAAAACATCGATGCCATAAGTGTTGTTCACTTATGTTGGCAATGAGACACTGTTCATATGATTTTGGAAAATCTAGGATATATATATCCTTATGGCGTGTGCCAGAGAATAACACATTATTATTATCTTTACTCAAAATATGACACATTCCTTTCGCAAAGCTAACTTTGTAACCCTTGTCACAAAGTTGGCTTATTGAAATAAGATTGTGATTTAAGCCTTTAACAAGGTAAACATCACTTATAAGGGGTTTAGAGGGGTTACCAACTTTTCCAACACCAATGATGGTTCCGCTCTCGTTGCCTCCAAAGACCACTCGGTTTCCATTTTCAATGGGCACCACTCCGGATAACAACTGAGCTTCACCAGTCATGTGTTTCGAACACCCGCTATCAAGTATCCACCCATCCTTGGAGCTAAATTTTTATTTGTTGCTCCTTTTCTTTTTCTTGAGTACCTGACGATAAAAAATATCGTATCATGGTACCCAAGGTCATTGGGTCCTAAGAGATTAGACCTTTGGAAGCCAAGTCCAATTGGACTTAGACTTCCCAATATAATCATCATTGTGCACTACATTCATGAAATATGAATTTATGTAAGCTTATTTTTCATGCATGCTAGTGTCCTTCGGGCCCCAAATAGTGAATATCTTGGGAGCCCTATTCCTATTGGGAGCATGCACATGTGGTTGATTTCTACGTGATGCATGTGGCCTACGAGGAAGTGGCCTAGGGTATGCATGACGTAGATAAGCATACGGCACATGATGAAATGGTGGTGGCATCATATGATACGGTGCATGATGGTAATTGTTCATATAGTAATGATGTGGGTGAACATATGCATGTGGAGGAACACGTGCGTGAGTGTGTCTCACTTGGTGTGCACGTGCTCGTGGACGTGGAGCATAGAAATCATCATACGTGTGAACATGTGGAGTAGGAGGTGTGTTCCTACGTGGCATAGTATTGGTGTACATAAATGCATGACCCTTCTTTGGAGGTCCACCCAAAGTGGGTTTCTTTCCAAGAGTGGATTGTACTTAGTGGAAGTACCATTGGTAGATGAACTACCCATGGGGTGTTTACTCCCACTAGTTGAGGCATCGGAAGTTGGCCTTACAAAGGTGGTGGAAGATTTGGATGAATTTTCCTTTTTATACCCCAAGCCAATACGATGATTGGCTAGAAGTAAATCATTTAGGATATTATCCAAATGGTCCTTGCCTTTGTTGAATTTGTCAATTCGGCCTAATGTGGACTCATACTTCTTGGTGAGAGAAAGTATTGAAGTATCCAAAGTGGACACTTGAGTTGTGAGTACACAAACACGAGACTGGAGATTCTCATTCTCAATACTCAAAGTTGAGTTTCGAGAAATCAAATCCGCTATCTCGCGTTCATCCGAATTCTCAAAGTGAACATGCTCAAGTTGAGATTTGAGATTTACAATCTCATTTCTCAAGCCTTCAACAACGGTGTCATTGATGATGATGATAGGCTTAGGTGAGGTTTGGAGACTAGTTAGCTCATCTTTAATCTTAGTATATCTCTTTACCAATTTAGAATACTTAGACCAAATTTGTTCGTTAGCTAATCTAAGTTCATCCATAGTTACCTCTTCGCCTTCATCCTCGCTTTCATCGGGAGAGGTCTCTCGATCATGTTCCTCTCTTGCCATGCAGCACATGTGTACTTGCTCCACTTGTTCATCATCCGACTCTCCACTTGAGGAGTCCTCTTCGGAGTCGGTGAGTGTGCCGACAAGCCCTTTCTTGTACCCCTTCTTGTACTTTCGTGACTTGTCGAACTTGGGTGCCTTCCACTTCTCCTTGTGTTTGTTGAGAGGACAATCCACCTTGATGTGTCCTGGCTTGTTGCATTTAAAACACAAAGGAGTAGAAGCATTAGTCAAACTAACTTTAGATTTATTCCTAAAGTTACCTTTTCGGAAGAATCGGTTGAGCTTCTTTGTCATAAGGGCAATGGATTCTATGTCCAACTCGTCTTCCGATCCTTCACTATCGGTAAGAGTAGAAGGAGCGGCCTTGAAAGCAATTGCCTTTTTCTTTGGCTCTTCTTGCTTCAAGTACGCCTTCATCTTGTCTTGCATCTTGATCTTGTTGTCCTTCCATACCTCATGAGATATCAAGGTACTCATTAGTTGAATGACAGTATATTTATTCATATCGTTACCTTCCTCGATAGCGTATGTACGCTTTTCCCAACTCGAAGGAAGTCCGTCAATAATCTTCGCGACTTTCTTCTTTTAGGTATAGGTCTTCCCAAGAGCTTCCAACTCGTTGGTTATATCCAAGAAGCGAGCATAGTACTCCTTCATACTTTCACCATGTTCCATGTGAAATAACTCGAACTCTTTGTTAGCAACAACGAGTTTAGAGTCTTTTACCCTACTCGTTCCTTTGTACAAGATGAGGAGTTGGTTCCAAATTTGATATGCACTCTTACAGGTGCATATCTTGTTGAAGTCTTCGGGCTCCAATGCACATTGTAAGGCATTCACTGCCTTGGCATTGTTCACCTCCGCGGCGACCTCCGCGGTAGTCCACTTCGCGAAGTCTTCTTCGGGCTCGACATACTCAGTTAACGTGGCTCTCTAAAGTGAAGTGCTCCGAAGGAAGGTTTCTATCCGACATTTCCAGTACCCATAGTTGGCACAGTTGAAGTGAGGAGGCCTAGTTGAGGAGTGTCCTTCCATCACAGAAGAAGCTCCTTCACGATTCTTGAAGGTGCTATAGTCGGAAGGTGGACGAACGGTCTTGTTGTCATTGGTAGTCATAGCTATGAACTTGGCTCTGATACCAAATGTAATGCCCTGATAGCTACTGCACAAGTACTAGAGGGGGGTGAATAGTACTTTAAAATAATCAAGAGTATAATTCCTAATTATTGTGCAAACACAACCAACAATGCGAAATGAAAATAGACAACAAGAAAAATCCAATGCAAACAAGCGATGTAACGGGTTCGGATCCACCCAAGTCTCCCCGACTTGTTCCCGGCGATCCTACGTCCCAGACACCCGGATCCCCTCCGGCTACTTGAGTTAGAATCCTCTAACTCAAATTTGCACTCTGAAATTCTTGTAGAAACTACTAAAAGATCAAATCATACAAAGATCGAAATGTGACTCCCACAAACCGGGATCACGATCTTCTCTCACAACCGAGAGATAAACTGAAATATCAATTTAAATGAAACAATAAAACACTTACCACAAAACCCTATGCCTTGAGTAAAACTTACTGATTTTAGGGCAAGAAGGATTTTGAGGAAGAAGATAGCACCAAACCCTACTCCACCAAGATGAACAGCAATAGATGGCTAGGGTGAAGTTGGTGACTTGGATTCAAGCTCTTAGCTTGAGTAGCTCACAATGAATGAGAATCTCTCTTGAGGAATTAGGGCTCAAAGAGTAAGGGAGAGATTCTTGTGAAGTGAGAGAGCTTAGAAATGAGAGTTTAATGCTCTTCTCTTTGATTCTCTAAATCACAATAATGGCATCCTTCAATGCAAGCTTGAAGCTCATCAAGTTTATATAGGAGAGAGAAAAGAGTTCAGCAAAAATCATGGCATTAAATGCCCAACGGATCTATTTCTGAAGCTGCTTAATCGGTCTAAGAAGGATCACTGACCGATTAGTTTTGCAACTAGTCGGTCGGTGAACCTTCTTGGACCGACTAGATGGTTGACAGGGAAGATAGTGAAATCAAGAGATAGAACTAGTTGGTCTAATAAGAAACACCAACCGACTAGTTTGACAACTAGTCGGTCGGTAAACCTTCTTGGACCGACTAATTGATCAACAGTAAATGAGCTGAATTTCACAAGGAAAACTAGTTGGTCTGAGAAGAGACACCAACCGACTAGTTTGACAACTAGTCGATCGATGATTCTTCTTACCGACTAACTTGTCAACAGTGAATGTAATGCCTTACAAGCTACTGCACAAGTACTAGAGGGGGGTGAATAGTACTTTAAAATAACAAGGAGTATAATTCCAAATTAAATTGCAAACAACTACCAAATCAATTTGCGGAAGCTTAAATTGAATGACAACAACAAAATTAACAATGCAAACAAATGATGTTAATGGGTTCGGATCCACCCAAGTCTCCCCGACTTGTTCCCGGTGATCCTACGTCCCAACCACCCGGATCCCCTCCGGATACTTAGGTTAGAAACCCTAACCCAAGATTTTCACTATGAATATCTTGTGAAAAACCTTCACAAGATCAAATCATACAACAATGGCAATAGTGAATCCCACAACCCGGGATCACAACCTTCTCTCACAACCGAGAGAATCAACAAGCAATATAAATGAGTTTATATTGAAATAAGCAAACTTACCACAAAATCCTATACCTTGAGTTTTTCTTACCCAATAGGTGAAATGAAGGATTTGAGGAAGATGAAGTCACCAAGTCCTAGCACCAAGGAAATGACCAGCAATAGGTGCCTAGGAGAGATTTGGAGACTTGGATCAAGCTATAGCTTGAAGAGCTCACCAAGAACAAGCTTCTCTCAATATGGATTCTAGATCTAGAATAGTGAGAGAATGGGTTTCTTGTGAGGAAGAGAGCTTTAGGAGAGAGTGAGAATGGCTATCTCTTTTGATCTCAATGAATCTCTGAATGGAAGCTCTCACCTAGATAGAAATGACCTAGGTTCGTATTTATAGGGTCCCATAAAAACAAGTTAGGTCATTCTCCAACGGATAGAAATCTGGGACAATTAGTCGGTCAAAGAACAACCACTGACCGACTAGTTCATCAACTAGTCGGTCAGTCAAACAGCATGGACCGACTAAGTGAGGAACTGAGAAGAGATAGAATTTCAGACCTAGAAATCTAGTCGGTCCAAGAAGACTTTCTGACCGACTAGTTTCACAACTAGTCGGTCAGTCAGTGAACGTAGACCGACTAAGAGGCAAAATGAAATAGTCTGAATACAAATTGACTTAGTCGGTCCAAGAACAAAAGTTGACCGACTAGATTGTCAACTAGTCGGTCACCAAATGTTCTTAGACCGACTAACGATAAACAGTAGCTTAGGAGAAATTTAGTATGAACAGTAAGTCACAACTAGTCGGTCAAAGAAGCATCACTGACCGACTAGTTCACAAACTAGTCGGTCGGTGAGTAAACGTAGACCGACTAACTGTAAACAGTAAAGTCCAAGAAATTAAGGAATCAAACTAGTCGGTCCAAGAAGAGTTGCTGACCGACTAGATCACCATCTAGTCGGTCAGTACTTCTTCTTGTACCAACTAACATGCACAAACAAGTCTGAATCGAAGCGCGACGCTTCGAGGAAGTTAGAATGAACTTGTACAAAGATCCTAGAGCTACGATATGATCGTTATGAAGTTAGAATCGTAAGATATACTCAAGGCTTAACATTCTATATATCGAAGCTAAAAAGACTATAAATAAACCCTTAATAAACGGTCTTCGAGAGCTTCGATTGATTCTTCATAACTTCCAAAACGGCGCAAGAGCTTCAACGAAGCTTTAAGCATGAATACGAGCTTTGAGAAGTGTTGAGATGTCGCTTTGAATGTTCTCGTGAATTTGGCGACGATCTCCAATACTGCGCTCACAAATTTGTTAGTTCATGGATTATTTATGGTTACTCATCATCAAAACCAAATCCGGTGAGTCCAATATTCAACAGTGAATAGGCTGAGTTGAACTAGGAGAACTAGTCGGTTCAAGAAGGATTTCCAACCGACTAGATTGTCATCTAGTCGGTTGGTTCTTCTTCTTGAACCCACTAAGATGCATAAGAAGCCGTGAAATGAAGCGATAAGCTTCGGAAAAGTTTCTAATGGCTTCTAAGGCAATCCTAGATCTAAGATATGAGCGTTATGAAGATTGTTAAGTAAGTCCTACTCAAGGCTTAACATTCTATACGATGAAGCTAGAAGACAATAAAATAAACATGACGAATCGTCTTCAAAGCTTCAATCCGAATCCCTTGACTTCATTAATAACTCCTTGAGCTTCAACGAAGCTTCAGGCACACGATCACGCGCTTTAAGAAGTCTTGGGGCGTCACTTGAGATGTACAAAGTAATTTGGCGACGATCTCTATAACTGCGCTCAAAGAGAATTAGTGCACGATATTTATGTTTGTTCATCATCAAAACCAAATCCGGGGAATCAATACTCAACACCAGTGCCATTACCTCTCCATCTCTATATCAATATTGGGTATGTTAATGATAATCACTTTGTCGAGGTATATCTTATAGATGGAAGCCCTACACTACCAGCTGTGTCATATTGGGAACAAAACCAACACCCTTGGGCAAACAGATGGGATGAAGCTTATGGAAAAAGTGTGAAGAAATTCAAGGATATAGCCAACACCCTTGGGCAAACAGATGGGATGAAGCTTATGGAAAAAGTGTGAAGAAATTCAAGGATATAGCCAACACCCTTGGGCAAACAGATGGGATGAAGCTTATGGAAAAAGTGTGAAGAAATTCAAGGATATAGTCAGTAAAGATGTGGCTGCAAGAGATAGAATCGTTATTGAAGATAATTGAAGGGTATGCACATATTACAAATCAATGCTATTGTTGTTATTGTTGTTGGTCTCTTATTCTGAACTGCACAGCTACATGGTTACAGATTGTTGCTTGCTCTAATTGTTGAAAAAGCTCTCTAGCCTTTTTAGAATCATCAGTGCTAAACAGTTTGTCGTACACACATTTAATTCTTTTGCCAAAATTTCTCGGTTACTTGTTATGCTCATTGATCTTACATTCATGGCCCGAGTTGAAACCTACTGAGTAAATTTTGATTAATTTAAACAACAAGAATTCAACAAGTACCTTGAGATTGAATTCAATAAGCCGCTTTTTAGTTTTAATAACCATTGTCGGCTCTAACCTCCATTATGTTTAAGGTTGGTTGAATAATCTTTGTTCAGAGCTGTTTATACCAATTCCAGATCAATTAAAGGGGCTAAGCATATAGTTCTATTTCTTTTTGTATCTATTATGGTGTGTTTATATTGATATTGTCAGGCATGTTTTTTGTGATAGATTTTTACTATCTCTTAAGTGTGTTCTTGTACTCTGTTGAGAGAAAGATACGATCTCAAAGAGATAGATAATGAAATCACTTTAAACTGTAACCTCTACTCTAAAGTTAAATCCCACTTATATCATGTTGTTAAGGCCAAAATTGACCGGTACAGTTGTCAAACTGACGAAGACTCGAAGCGCTGAGCTGGAACATAGTCAGCCTTTGGAGTGAGACCCTCGGTTGGAAGAACCGGGGTCGGTAGTTGTTGGTTGATAACGGTATGACCGTTGATCGACCTAAGAACGACCGTCGGTTAGGTCGTTCGAGGTCGAAGAGCTCGACATCGACATTGGGCGTTTGAATGGCGATCGTCGATCTGCACCACAGGGAGTCGTTAGGGGAGTCAGATCTGGGTTCCGACCCAAATCCCCTCTGATGCTTAAGTGAATAAGGAACTTAAGGAAGAGAGAGAGCTTGGTGTAGCTGAGATCGACCCACTAAGGTTCATCCCAAGACTAACGACGCAAGCTCGAATAACCAATCGAGAAGTAAGAAGATAGAGTTATATGTATTAGCACTCGTACCTTGAAGATGGAACCCATTTACCTTTGTCCGTCGACCTATTTATAGGTAGCTCTTCCTTGATGAGGTGTAACCACCCCTCATTGATTAGGGCACGATCCTCTCTAGGATTTGAGCTAACGGTTGTCCATTTACTCGGCCCCATTAACTCTTCCTTGAATGTAGACGTTTGTCCAACGGCCTCCTGAGTCAACAACTCCTAAGTTGACAAGGCCGCCTGAACCTCTATGTCTAGCCCATGCGAAAACGCCTGGCTCTGGTGGCTTCTGTCGCTACAAGCTCTGGGGCGTACTTGCTCAGCAGTGAGAACTCCGCATCATACTCATCCACCGTCCTCCTATCCTGAGTCAAGTGCACGAATCTCTATCTCAACTCATCCTTCGCCGCCTCTGGAAGGAACTTGGCCTCAAGCAACTCCCAAAAAGTCTCTCAGGCAATGTTCCCCTTCAGCCGCCTCTCCTGAGCCTCCCACCAGTCCCTAGCCTGATGAGTCAACTGACGCCTCACCAACTCCACCCAACCATATCGGGGAAACCGACACATCGTCAGATCATCCTCAGTATGTCGTAGCCACTCGTCTACCTTGAGGATACTCTCCCTGCCCGAGAAATATCGTGGACGCAGCGTCCTGAACTTCTTGTAGCTCGGCGGCTTCGGTACCGCTAGCCTCTCCTCTATCTGACTCATATACTCTAAAATACCCATCAGAACCTTAGCCATCAAGGCTGACTCTGAGGTCAAATCACCTGAAGACTGACCGTCACCAACTGGACCAATCCCGCCATCCGATGCTCCAGTCCCGTCGGAAGTCCCATTCCCACCTTCCATCTGCAGGTGAGAAACAGAACAAATAAGTTAGTACCATGTACCAATATTGGAGCCTTACATATATTCCCCTTACGCGTATCGCAGTGTGCACGAACCTGCATGGGCCACCACAAAACCTGTAACGCCCCGCTACCCAAAATAGGGAGGATCGGCATGACAAGCCGCGATATTAAAATACCAAGCGCTAATGTGTACACCAAATGACTCGCATGTCACTGTAAACACTGAGGAAACACATGCAATAAAGTACAGACTGAAAGAAAAGCAGAACAGTACAGCTCCAACACAGAAGGAAAGTACACGGTACTACGACACATGCAGCAAAGTAAAGTACGACAAACAGAACACCCAAGCGTCACAGAGCACTATAACTACACAACTAGTATCGTACAAGTCCACAGCATAACCCAAAAACAGCTAGAACCCCCACCAAAGTACAACTCACACTACGGGGTACAAGGGGAAAAGGGGGTACAAAACACTACTCTCAGCTCATTCCCCCCTAAAACTACACTACAAGACTCACACAACTATGGACTCTACGGACCCTGCTGAGATGAGCTGCCCTCCGGGGTCTCTGTCCTTGGTCCCGTCGCCTGTAGACTGGCACATGTACCTGTGTGGGGGAAGGGGGACATGTCACAGCGTGCCCAGTAGGAACTCTGCAAATCTACCACTCTAATCATAGTGCACAAACAAGAAAAAAGGCATCACATTCCAGGGTTACTGATTTTTAGTCATTTTAAGTTAGTTTTCATGCATGAATTCGAAACTTAAGTAACGGGACAAACATCGGGGACTAGACCTCACCCGGTAAGGTGGGTGGAATGCTACGGCTTCCTGAGACAAGCTCTTACGAAAGAAGCCGTTCTCCAACACAACCAACTCAACCCAAACCACACCAACTCCCCGCCTCTGAGGGCTCGTCAGGAGTGGCCCACAAACTCAGCTATCCATCCCCGCATGTCCACTCGTTACCTTGGTTTCCCCCAAACCCTCCCTAGGGCACTCACCCACCTCATAGTGGAACAAGCTAACCCTAGGTTTCTCTTTTTTTAACTAACCATTAGTCCTAAGGTGATATGCATATGACATGAGTTCATTTGACATGTTCTTGCATGAAACTACATAACATAGACTTGCAAAATATATACAACAACATCCATCTCAAGCTTGCATCATAAGAGAGCAATTCTACATTCAATTTGCCACTATGTCTACACATCGACGAACATTTTTGCATTGTGCATAACTGGGGATTAAGTACTACTTAAGCATGGTGCAGCCAAGAACATCGGTTTATGATAGACAATGGCATAATCATGTAATGAGGCCATAAAACACAAAACACCACAATTGGAGCTAAGCCAACTCACTCATGTAGACCCAGCTGCAGAAAATTTCAGAACAGCCACAAATATGGGCATATTCCTCCAGAACTATACTTTAAATTTTCTCTCACTATGGGTTGTAGATATGGTAGTCTTGGACTCACGGACAAAATTTCACACACTCAAACCAATTGGTTGATTTATAATGAATTAACTCGCAAAGTCTGTCAAAACTGTTTTCAGACAGCTTTCGGGGGCTGTATAGATTAGTGGATTAGGACCAGTTACGGTTTGAATATGGAATTTTGGTCTTCATGAAAGTTGTAGATATGGTTCTTATCTTTCCAATGGAACCAAATTTGCTCCATATGAACACCTGCAGCCGGACTGATTGCAAAAACGGCATGGTCTACACAATCCTGACAGAATCTGGCAGGCTGAAATACTAGCATTTTTTGATCTAATTGCATTAGTCAAATTATCATTTGCTGAGAATGAAAATTGTAGCTATGGGACTAACCTAACTACCAAAATTTTCTTGGGGTCTCATTCATCCTACAAATTAAATTTTCCTATAGAAAACTTCAGCTCAGTTTCATGAGAGGGCTTAGCTAGACTAGGGTTTCCTTAAAAATGTGAACTTTTAGCAAAATGAAATCCTTTTTGTTAAAGGTGACATTTTTATTAGGCATACCAACTAGATGAACCATAAAAATATAATCTTTTAGCAAAATAAGGTCTTGTCAATAAAGATAGCATTTTTATTATTCATAGCAACTAGCCTATTCATAAAAATGCAATCTTTTAGCAAAGTGAAGATTAGTGTTAAAGGTAACATCTTTACTAATCATACCAACCAAGGATGACAACATTCATTTAAATCTACCATCTTTCTTCCATATCAACAACTAAAAACATTACTTGGGCTAATCCCATCATTACCTTAAGAAATAATCAAGCATGCATCAAGAAACCTAGTTCTACAACACTCTTCCCAAATATCAAAAGAAAACTCAAACATGCAAGCATCCTTCCCATCATGTATAATTAGAGGAAGAGATGAGAAGTTCCTACCCTTTTTTGAGCTCCAATAGAGGCCAAAGGCTTGAATGGAAATCTCCCCTAGTTGGCTTCCCCCTCCTTCTTCTCTTCTTCTTCTTCTCCTTCTTCTTCCTCTCTTCGTTCTTCTTTCTTCTTCTTTTTTGCTCTAATACAATTCGGCCAGCCCACCAAATGGGGAGAGAGAAACCCCAAGGAAAATTAAAATGAAAAGAAAGAAGGAGAGAGTTGTAGAAGTGTGTAGAAGGGATGTTTAGTTAATTAATTACATGATCACCTTTTAAAAATTTCATAATTTACAAGTTTTCCATTATTCATTTTCTCATTTTCTTCTTTTTTTTCTCCTCTTTTTTTATAATGGCCCTCCAATTTTCTTAGTTTATTACAAGTTTGCCATGGCAAATATCTCACTTCCCTTTTGCACAAAAATCCCTTACTTATTGAAATTTGCCTTAAGCCCAATCTTTGCAATGATACCCTCATTTGGGTACAAATGAAAATTTTAGGGGCAAAATGCAAATCTCTCCATTCCCATAGACTAGTATGTATATATACAAAGAGACTATGGCCAATTTAGTATTTGCACACTCGGGTTGTTACACCCTACCCTCCTTAGAAAAATTTCCGTCCTCTGAAATTCAGCAAAATTAGGAGAGCAGATATTTACATACAGCAACCAACAACTACAGAAACTATATGATGCAACAGTTATTGTTCAAACATGTATGGGTACTTCTCATACGTTTCATCTTCTCGCTGCCACGTTGACTCCCTCGGAGACTCTTGTTGCCACATGACTCGCACTAAGTCAATGGTCTTCTTCTTCAACGTCTTCTGTCTCCGGTCCAAAATAGCCACTGGCTGTTGCTCGTAAGTGAGATCTGGTCGTACTTCTATCTCTGAGAAATCTACGACATGATTGGGATCTCCCACATATCCTCTGAGCTGAGACACGTGGAAAACGTTATGCACACCTTCAAGTGACGGCGGCAATACTAGCTGATACGCAACTTCACCGACCTTGGCAGAGATCTCGAACGGACCAATGTATCTGGGACTCAGCTTCCCACGCTTGCCAAATCAGATAGTTCCATGAATCGGTGAGATCTTTAGGAACACGTAATCCCCTGGCTGAAATTCCAAGGGTCGCCGCTTTGTATCAGCCCAATGCTTATATCGGTCTTGTGTGATGCGCATATTTTCTCTGACTGTCCGCACCACATCTATTGTTGCCGCCACCAAGTCTGGTCCTAAAAACTCTCTATCTCCAACATCATCCCAACTTAAAGGAGACCTACATTGCCTCCCATACAGGGCTGCAAAGGGAGCCATACCAATACTTGCCTGGTAACTATTATTGTATGTAAATTCGACTAAATGCAGATGGTCCTCCCACGTACCCTTGAAATCAAGCATACACGCCCGCAGCATATCTTCAAGAATCTGAATGGTCCTTTCCGACTGTCCATCTGTTTGAGGGTGATATGCAGTACTGATACTCAGACGCGTCCCCAGACTAGCCTGTAAACTCTTCCAGAAATATGAGGTGAATCTGCTATCCCTGTCGGATACTATACTCATCGGGACTCCATGCAGGCTCACAATCTCCTCCATGTACCTCTTAGCTAATATTTCTGTGGGCTATCCAACTCGGAACGAAATAAAATGTGCCGACTTGGTCAATCGATCTATGATGACCCAAATCGCATCATTACCCCTAGGTGTCCGAGGTAAACTAGTCACAAAGTCCATAGTCATATGCTCCCACTTTCATTCTGGAATGGGGAGAGGCTGCAACAATCCCGCAGTTCTCTTGTACTCAGCCTTCACCTGCTGGCAAACCAAGCAGGACGCCACACTCTTGGCTATACCCTTCTTCATTCCAGACCACCAATAATACTGCTTCAAATTACGGTACATTTTGGTTCCTCCAGGATGGATAGAATATGAGGAACTATGTGCCTCCTTCAATAATTCCTCCCGAATATCTTCACTTGGCACACAAACTCGGCTCCCAAACCTTAGGGATCCATCTTCATAAACACGGAAATCAGATCGAAGTCCAGCCTCTACCTGCTCTCGAATCTTCTTCAACTTAGCATCCCCTGACTGGGCTGCCTTGATCCTGTTCATCAAATCAGACTGAATCTGCAGCCCCATCATAACGGTCTCCTCATCTGGAAGTACAACTTCTATTCCCAGCTGTCAGATTGCCCATCGAAGTTGCAGCTGAGAGGTTAGCCTCATTACGGCGGGTAATCTGCTAAGAGCATCTGGCACCACGTTCACCTTTCCAGGATGGTATTGTAGATCGACGTCCTATTCGGCCATTAATTCCAACCATCGTCGATGCCTCATATTAAGCTCTTTTTGAGTGAACACATACTTTAGACTCTTATGGTCAGTGTATATCTTCACATGCTCACCTAGAAGGAAATGTCTCTAAATTTCAAGGCCAAAATCACCGCTACCAATTCCAGATCATGAGTAGGATAGTTCAGCTCATGCTCCTTCAAAAGTCTGGAAGCATATGCTACGACTCACCCATGCTGATGAAGGAAACAGCCGAGCCCTCTCACAGATGCATCGAAGAAAACTTCAAAATCACCTGAACGGTCATGGATAGTTAAGATAGGAGTAGTGGTCAACCGATACTTCAGCTCATCAAACGCGCGCTGGCAATCTTCCGACCAGACATACGCAACATCCTTCTTCGTCAGATGAGTCAAAGGTGAGGCAATCTTCGAGAAGTCCTTAATGAACTTTCGATAGTAACCAGCCAATCCTAAAAAGCTTCGAATCTCTGTGACTGTTCGAGGTATAGGCCAACGTTCTACTGCGACAACCTTTTCAGGATCAACAGACACTCCATCTCCAGAGACTATGTGCCCAAGAAATGCAACATTGGTCAACCAAAATTGGCACTTGCTGAACTTGGCATACAGTCGGTGCTACCTGAGAGTATTCAAAACTATCCACGGATGCTCATCATGTTTATCCTCATTCTTAGAGTAAACCAGGATGTCATCAATGAATACCACCACAAACTTATCTAAATACTCGAAGAAGACTTGATTTATTAGCCTCATAAAAGTAGCTGGGGCATTCGTCACTCCAAAAGGCATCACCAAAAACTCGTAATGTCCATATCGAGTCCAGAATACGGTCTTCGGAACATCAGATTCTCGTACCTTCACTTGGTGATACCCACTTCGCAAATCCAGCTTCAAATACACCCGAGATCCACCAAGCTGATCAAAGATATCATCGATTCGAGGAAGGGGATACTTATCCTTCACCGTTACCTTGTTCAATTCCCGGTAATCGATGCACATCCTCCGAGATCCATCCTTCTTGTTCACAAGCAACACCGGTGCTCCCCACAGTGACACACTTGAGCGAATCAATCCCCTATTTGATAAATCAGTCAACTGATTACGAAACTCAGCTAACTCTGGTGGGGCCATACAGTATGGAGCCTTTGCTATCGGTTGGGTGCCCGGAATCAGATCAATAGTAAACTCCAGGAACCTATTCCAAAGATATCATCATGAAAAATATCAGGAAATTCCTTAACAACCCTTGGTAACACTGGCTCTACCTCAATGTCCAAATACTCCACTACCGTTGCTCGGAACTTCAAGGGCTCAAGCTCACTACTGCCATCCCAAAACTCGAACTCTGGATGGTCAGGGATCCGAAAAACTACCCTCCTTAGTCTACAGTCTATATTAGCATAGAACATCCCTAACCAATCCATCCTAAACACTGCCTCATAATTGGGCAACTCAATCACTAAAAAGTCTGCATACAACTCTCGCCCTCTCCCCCCCCCCCGATCTCAACTGGACAGTTTTGTATCCCAGTAACACTACAAATGATCCAATTCCCGGTGTAAACATTCCAACTAGCAGCAAAAGAGTCTACTATTATAGAGTGCTGAGTCACAAATTTCTTAGACAGAAAATAATGTGACGCTCCAGAGTCAAATAGAGACAAGGCAGGGTAGGTGGATACTCTAACAATACCTAAATTATCACAGTAATAAAACACATCTAACTAACTAAATAAAACAACTGAGGCTAAAAAAATCAAATAGACTGCAAAGGGGCAAGGATCATACCGGTGATCACTCGACTCGCACCCTCCGAAGTCCCTACTGGGGTCATGGTGAACTACTGCTGCCTTGGCGAGGGTACTGCCCCCTAGTACCCTCGTCGCTGCTGAGGAGGTGGAGGGGGTCCTCTCTATGCAGACGGTCTCGGTCCTGGCGGTGCCGGAAGGGCAAGCCGCTATGACGATAGTGGAAGATGCCTCTGCTGCGCAGGCCGGACTGCTGCTGAGGCCGGTGGTACTGGAGCATGACCCGACCGTGGGCAAAATCTGATGATGTGTTCCGGCTCTCCACACGTGTAACACCTGGTATTTTGAACTCGACAGTCCCTCTGCACGTGCCCCGGCTTCCCGCATCTGTAGCATGAAGGCCCCTTTGGTGCCGACGGTGGAGACCACGATCGCTTGAATGTTACCTGCTGAACTGGCATAGGTGCGGTCCTCTGCTGAGTGGCCGGTCGTATGTCACTGGCAGGTGGTCTCCGTAAACTCCGTAAATGGGTCTCATGCTGTCTGGCAGCCCGCAACACGGCCTCTTGAGTCAACAACTCCTGAGAAGACATGGCCGCCCAAAACTCTATGTCTAGCCCCATGCAAAAACGCCTGGCTCTGGTGGCTTCTGTCACTACAAGATCTGGGGCGTACTTGTTCAGCAGTGAGAACTCCGCATCATTCTCATCCACCGTCCTCCTATCCTGAGTCAAGTGCTCGAATCTCTGTCTCAACTCATCCTTCGCCACCTCTGGAAGGAACTTGGCCTCAAACAACTCCCGAAAAGTCTCCCAGGCAATGTTCCCCTTCAGTCGCCTCTCCTGAGCCTCCCACCAGTCCCTAGCCTGATGAGTCAACTGGCACCTCACCAACTCCACCCAACCGTCTCGGGGAAACCGACACATCGTCAGATCATCCTCAGTATGCCGTAGCCACTCGTCTACATCAAGGCTACTCTCCCTGCCCTAGAAATATCGTGGACGCAGCGTCTTGAACTCCTTGTAGCTCGGCGGCTTCGGTACCGCTGGCCTCTCCTCTATCTGACTCATATGCTCTAAAATACCTATCAGAACCTTAGCCATCAAGGCTGACTCTGAGGTCATATCACCTGAAGACTGACCGTCACCAGCTGGACCAATCCCGCCATCCGATGCTCCGGTCCCGCCGGAAGTCCCATTCCCACCTTCCATCTGCAGGTGAGAAACGGAACAAATAAGTTAGTACCATGTACCAATATTTGAGCCTTACATGTATTCCCCTTACGCTTATAGCAGTGTGCGTGAACCTGCATGGGCCACCACAAAACCTGTCACGCCCCGTTACCCAAAATAAAGAGGATCGGCGTGACAAGCCGCGGTATTAAAGTACCAAGCACTAATGTGTACACCAAATGACTCGCAAGCCACTGTAAACACTGAGGAAACACATGCAATAAAGTACAGATTGAAATAAAAGCAGAACAGTATAGCTCCAACACAAAAGGAAAGTACACAGTACTACGACACATGCAGCAAAGTAAAGTACGACAAACAGAACACCCCAGCATCACAGAGCACTATAACTACACAACTAGTACTGTACAAGTCCATATCATAACCCAAAAACAGCTAGAACCCCCATAAAAGTACAACTCACACTACGGGGTACAAGGGGAAGGGGGTACAAAACACTACTCTCAGCTCATTCCCCCCGAAAACTAAACTACAAGACTCACACAACTACAGACTCTACGGACCCTGCTGAGACGAGCTGCCCTCCGGGGTCTCTGTCCTTGGTCCCGTCGCCTGTAGACTGGCACATGTACCTGTGTGGGGGAAAGGGGACATGTCACAGCGTGCCCAGTAGGAACTCCACAAATCTACCACTCTAATCATAGTGCACAAACAAGAAAAAAGGCATCACATTCCAGGGTTACTGATTTTTAGTCATTTTAAGTTAGTTTTCATGCACGAATTCGAAACCTAAGTAACGGGACAGACATCGGGGACTGGACCTCACCCGGTAAGGTGGATGGAATGCTACGACTTCCCGAGACAAGCTCTTACGAAAGAAGCCGTTCTCCAACACAACAAACTCAACCCAAACCGCACCAACTCCCCACCTCTGAGGGCTCGTCAGGAGTGGCCCACAAACTCAACTATCCATCCCCGCATGTCCACTCGTTACCTTGGTTTCCCCCAAACCCTCCCTAGGGCACTCACCCACCGCATAGTGGAACAAGCTAATCCTAGGTTTCTCTCTTTTTAACTAACCATTAGTCCTAAGGTGATATGCATATGACATGAGTTCATTTGACATGTTCTTGCATGAAACTACGTAACATACACTTACAAACTATATACAACAATATCCATCTCAAGCTTGCATCATAAGAGAGCAATTCTACATTCAATTTGCCACTATGTCTACACATCGACGAACATTTTTACATTGTGCATAACTGGGGATTAAGTACTACTTAACCATGGTGCAACCAAGAACATCAGTTTATGATAGACAATGGCATAATCATGCAATGAGGCCATAAAAACACAAAACACCACGATTGGAGCTAAACCAACTCACTTATGTAGACCCGGCTGCAGAAAATTTCAGAACAGCCACAAATATGGGCATATTCCTCCACATTTTTGAACTATACTTTAAATTTTCTCTCATTATGGGTTGTAGATATGGTAGTCTTGGCCTCACATACAAAATTTCACGTACTCAAACCAATTGGTTGATTTATAATGAATTAACTCGTAAAGTCTGTCAAAACTGTTTTCAGACAGCTTTCAGGGGCTGTATAGATTAGTGGATTAGGACCAGTTACGATTTGAATATGGAATTTTGGTCTTCATGAAAGTTGTAGATATGGTTCTTATCTTTCCAATGGAACCAAATTTGCTCCATATGAACACCTACAGCCAGACTGATTGCAAAAACGGCATGGTCTACACAATCTTGACAGAATCTGGCAGGCTGAAATACTAGCATTTTTTGAGCTAATTGCACTAGTCAAATTATCATTTGCTGAGAATGAAAATTGTAGCTAAGGGACTAACCTAACTACCAAAATTTTCTTGGGGTCGCATTCATCCTACAAATTAAATTTTCCTATAGCAAACTTCAGCTCAGTTTCATGAGAGGGCTTAGCTAGGCTAGGGTTTCCTTAAAAATGTGAACTTTTAGCAAAATGAAATCCTTTTTGTTAAAGGTGACATTTTTATTAGGCATACCAACTAGATTAATTATAAAAATATAATATTTTAGCAAAATAAGGTCTTGTCAATAAAGATAGCATTTTTATTATTCATAGCAACTAGCCTATTCATAAAAATGCAATCTTTTAGCAAAGTGAAGATTTAGTGTTAAAGGTAACATCTTTACTAGTCATACCAACCCAGGATGACAACATTCATTTAAATCTACTATCTTTCTTCCATATCAACAACTAAAAGCATTACTTGGGCTAATCCCATCATTACCCTAAGAAATAATCAAGCATGCATCAAGAAACCTAGTTCTACAACACTCTTCCCAAATATCAAAAGAAAACTCAAACATGCAAGCATCCTTCCCATCATCTATAATTAGAGGAAGAGATGAGAAGTTCCTACCCTTTTTTGAGCTCCAATAGAGGTCAACGGCTTGAATGGAAATCTCTCCTAGTTGGCTTCCCCCTCCTTCTTCTCTTCTTCTTCTCCTTCTTCTTCCTCTCTTCTTTCTTCTTTCTTCTTCTTCTTTTTTTTTTGCTCTAACATAATTCGGCCAGCCCACCAAATGGGGAGAGAGAAACCCCAAGGAAAATTAAAATGAAAAGAAAGAAGGAGAGAGTTGTAGAAGTGCGTAGAAGGAATGTTTAGTTAATTAATTACCTGATCACCTTTTAAAAATTTCATAATTTACAAGTTTGCCATCATTCATTTTCTCATTTTCTTCTTTTTTTCTCCTCTCTTTTTTATAATGGCCCTACAATTTTCTTAGTTTATTACAAGTTTGCCATGGCAAATATCTCACTTCCCTTTTGCACAAAAATCCCTTGACTTATTGAAATTTGCCTTAAGCCCAATCTTTGCAATGATACCCTCATTTGGGTACAAATGAAAAATTTAGGGGCAAAATGCAAATCTCTCCATTCCCCTGGACTAGTATGCACATATACAAAGAGACTAGGGCCAATTTAGTATTTGCACACTAGGGTTGTTACAACCCCTGAGGAGCTGGCAGAGCGCCTCCGGCCCCCTCGCCCGGTGGAAGTTCCCAGAAAGGGGAAAGCATTATGGGTGGAGCCCGACCTTCCCATTTGTCGAAGGAGATTGAGGTTTGACGAATGGCCCCTAGGTTCTCCTTTGACTAGACCTACAAGGTTTGACGAGGTTGTTTCTGCGAACCCTTTAGGGTTAGGGTGCCTGACCCAGATGAGAGAGCGTGTTTCCCGCGGAAGGAGGTTGAGGTGTATCTTAGGTCTTTTCGCTTAGGACTTCGATTCCCCCTTCACCCCTTCATTATCGAGATTTTGTGCTCATTGAAGATTTCTCTCTGTAGATTTGCTCCTAACTCCTTCCCTCTCCTGGTGGGTTTCATCGAGCTGTGTGATCTTTGTGGAGTTTGTCCGACCCTCGGATTGTTCGAGTATTTCTTCAGGATAGTTGCTGACCCTCACCGAGTGTGGTATCACATAGTTGCTCGCCCGGGTACGATGCTTATATACGACCTCCCGGTTTCTGACCCAGGGTGGTTGGATACCTTCATGTTTGTCGATGTACCCGACCTGGGCCCGTTGCTCAATGGCTGGAGTTCCCCGAACTCCGAGCTTGCGAGGGAGTCTCGTCTGTCCCTGGAGCAAGTCGGAGCCGGGTTGTCGCCGTGCGAGGCCGAGGCAGTGAAGACTCTGTTGGATCTGTCGAGACAGGATAGATCGATTCATTACCTGCTAGATGATCGAACGATAAAGATCCTTCTATGGTACCGGGGTGAGGTATTCCGCATCGATGTCCTTATTTTTGCAACTCACGGTAATTATCTTCGTTGTCTACAGACATGACCAACGGGAACCGACGCAGTGGCGAGTCAAGCCTAAACCGAGTCTGGAGGGAGCAGAGGAAGAAGAAAAGGGCGGTCGAGAGGTCAGGCACGTAGAACAACCGATTGGGCGCTCAAGTAGAGGAGTCGGACTCTCGGTCCCCCCTCTCCATTCACCAGAGCTCCTCCTTCGAAGGAGGAGAGACCAAACGGGTGTCCAGGCCACATTTTCGAGCCTCTTCGAGGGAGGTGTCTAGCCGGGCTCCCTGTGGACCCCAGCTCCTCTGGCTTCCGTCATGGTCGGAGTGGTGCCCATGATTGTTTGACGTCGACCCTGTCGACATCGTCGAGTCGACTTGGGGAGTCAGTCAGAAAAGGGAGATTCCTTCCCGTGAAGAGGAGGGGTCCCCTAAGAGGAGACGTGTGGACGAGGAAGACCCCATGGGGAAGGGCAAGGGAGCTGCTTCCCTCAAAATTCCAGAGGCGACGGAGACCCTGTCGATCCCCCAGAGTTCCACGACGCCCCTCGTGGATCTGTGGCCGTGGGGGACATCGTGTCGCCCACCCCGTTGGTTGGCCCGATTCCAGGGGAGTTTGATCGAGCACTTGGTCGCTCCGGGATGTAACCCTAAATAACGGTTGTAGTTTTACCGCAAGTGCACGGTGTAGCAGCGAGCGGGTTATCGAACACAGGGAGGACGAATGACCGTGCTTGTTCCAATCAATCTGGCTATTTAAGAAGAGAGAAATTTACCTTTGGCGATCCTGTCACAATCGTCAGACAAAGTACGGAAATATCAAATCAAATAAAGAACGTCTAGGGAATGGGGAATTCCCGCTACTCACCATATTTCGTAAAAGTGGTTCATCGGTATCAAAATCACTAGAATATGATTTTGGATGAACTAGTTGCAACTGAATGTAGAACCAAGCTCACGCTCTCGCGCTGTTGCCGGCCTATAGCTATCCTAGGTTCGGGTCCAATCTCTTGCAAACCCTAGCCTAGGGAAGCTAGCATTAGGATCAACATCATCGTTCAATCGCTTCGAGCCCAATCTCTTGCAAACTCGGCCCACGACCTAGATTGGGATAGTTCCTACCCGTCCAATCTCTTGCAAACGGGTATTGGCGCGGAATTCGAACCGGAAACCCTAGTATCGGTCCAATCTCTTGCAAACCGATACTACAGAAATTTGATTCCAACCCAATTCGGATTTCTAGGGTTTCCTATCGAATTGGGATCCAATCTCTTGCAAATCCCAATCAATGTGAATTCCTAGCCATCCGTAGTAAATTGATCCCAATCTAATCCCTAATAGCAATTCTAACAAAATTTCTACCAATTCGTCACAATCATGAAATAGGGCTTGTAGGGTTCATCCCCACGCCCCAAGACGTGGCGACTACTCACAATTCATAGCAAGATCACAAAAATAATCAATGAAATAAGCAATAGAATTCATCACAATATTGAGATATGCAATAAAAATAGAATTTTTAGAGAAGAGAAAAGCAAACCAATGGAGTTCTTCAATTAATCCAACAAAAATCCAATTTTGTCTCCTCTCCAATCTCAAGAATAAAACTAAAAAGCTAATCTAAAAGCTGCAAAAAAATCTAAGAGAAAAGCTCCCAAAACTAGGGTAAAAACAGGGGTTAAATACCCCCCAAAATCGTCCAAAAACTGTGACCAAAATACCCCTGCGCAGCCTGTTTTCTGCAATTTTCGCTACAGGCAGCGCGTCGCACTCGGCCGAGTGATAAAAGTCGCTCGGCCGAGTGAAAACCCTGTAATTTTCCAGTAAGTCTCGATCTTCAGGGGTCTTCACTTCGGGGGCGGCTCGGCCGAGTGAGTTATCGTCACTCGGCCGATGGCTTCATGGTACTCGGGCGGTCGGGATTATCCACTCGGCCGAGTGGGTCTTCTGAAGCTCAGGCAGCCGAAAAACAGTAACATGGCGATTTTTGAAGGGCTTCGTCTGGGCGCCACTCGGGCGGACGGGGTCTCGTCACTCGGCCGATGTGGTCTCCGTCGCTCGGCCGAGTGCACATATGAATCGTGTCTGATCTGGTCGGCCGAGCGGTGTCTCGCTGGTCGGCCGAGTGACTCCTTCACTCGGCCGAGTGGGACACAAAACATGCCCAATTTGTTTGTTTTGGCCTCCTCGTCGCTCCTGCGACGTCCGTTCTTCTTCCGCTCCTCTCTAACAGCAAAATACCCCTCGGGGAGGACGTCGGTGACCGTCTGGAGTAAGCGCATCTCGAGATCACTTCAAATCGCGCCAAATCACCTGAAATGCGACAAAAACAACAAATCGTGAAAAGCATCGCAATATCGTCGATATATCGTGAAAAACATGATTTGGGCGATCTAAATGGCATGCAAACATGCTGGAAAAAGGTGTAAAATAAGGAGTGATCAAAATCCCCCAAGCTTGCCTCTTACTCGTCCTCGAGGAAGATAAGTAAAAGGCGAACCCGGTGGATTCGGAAAACGAAAACGGCGAAAAAATGAAAAATGAAAAACGGAGAAGAATGAAAAACGAAATAAAAATAAAGAAGAAAGAAAGAAGCGAAGAGGTAAGCTGCTAGATCATTTTCTCAGGACGTGGGTTCCGCTTACTCGTATAGCATGCACTGAATGAAAAACACATGTCAAAGAGTTTTATTTTGATATCATAGTATAATGGTGCAAATAGAAATAGAAAACCCACGAACAACAATATAATCATGAAAAACGGAATAATCTTATAATTAACATCGTCTGAATCATTTAAAGCGGTATACAAATCACAGATCACACACTTTTCAATTGAATGCTTTCTATCAGGAGTATAAGATTATCACACTATAGAATAGAGAGAATAGAAAAGTATGGATTTCATGAAATGAGTGCTAGGCTTTAGATTTCTGGATGTCGTAAAGCTAAAAATAATCTCACCGGGTATAGAATATTACTTAGCCTAGGTTGTCGTGCAACGTCAAGTAGTCACTCTCTCACACATCAATGGATCCCCTCCCCCAAGCTTATCTATAAGCGTGGTGGCATAAAAAAATGTTTACATCCCCATTTTTAGAAAGCTCCAAAAGCAATGAAAAGAGAAGAGAAAGAAAGAAAGTGAGATGTGATCTTTTATTGAGGATTTTTTTTCTTCTTTTTCTTTTTTTTTCTTTTTGTTTTTTTTTTGAAGCAATAGCATATATACACAACGATCCCAACTCAAAGAGAGATAATGATATACAAGAATATTTTCTCTTTTCTCTCTTTTTTTTTCTTTTTTTATTTTTTTTGAATAAGAAATTTGGAGCTAGGAATTAATAGCGGGGGAAATGCCATATAATAGAATCGCTAAGGGGAGATTCACCAATGATTTTAAAAGTAGAGAAATGATGTTCAAGATTTGTGGAGAAAGAAATGAATATATCTCTCGGTTCACTCTATAAGACATGCACGACAACTTCAGCAGGGTAATCTAATCTACTCAGTTTCGATCACAAAAAAGCTAACTAATCCAGATTTATCATAGCTAACATCATTCAATCATCCTGAAGTGAAATGTACAGTTCATGCATATAGAAGTGATATAGGAAAAGAAATCAGTACTCCAGATATAGGCATTCAATGCGTGAATCTTGGTGTGTTTTCTGTGATAGCATACATATGAATATTCAGACTCAGCTAATAATAAAATTTCATCCATTTTCATGTGGAAAAAGTGTGGGTTACTATCTCTAGATGCAAGGCAAGTCATAGCATATGATATCAGAAATAAAATCTAAGACATGACAAATAAAGCATGCATATAGAATAAGCTAACTCCACGTCATCATCATCACAGAAAAGTCATCTCTAGCATGAGATGAAAAAGAAAGAAATAAAGATAAAGGGAAAATAGAACTATTTACAATGCGGCACACAGAAAAATAAGAAAAACGTGATGCATGGCAAAATAAAAGAAAAATGATGAAAATAAGTGCAAAAGCGGAAAATGGCGTGAAAAACTAAAAATAAAGGTGGCAAATCGAAAAAGATCGTGAGAACTCACTCCCCCAAGCTAAATGGCACAGTGTCCTCAATGTGCAAAGTGTGGCACACCGAGAGACAAGTAATGTGAGTGGTAAGTGAGGATGCATGCATGATGGGAAAAAAAGGAAAATAAACGAGAAATAAAGAAACGAAAAATATGATGCGGACATGATGCATGCAGGAATGGAGTGATACAGATATAAAGGTGGGGCACCAAGAACTCTCCCTCTCTCCCAAAAAAGATATATAAGGATACGGTCTGAGTGAGAAACCCAAAATAAGTGAGGGGAGGGGGGTGGACAAAAATGCAACATGACCCAGCAGAAACGGGCAGCACAACGGCAGGAATAATCGATGGCATCAAGGGTGCCTAAGAAGGTGGTGCTGCACCGTCTCCGTCCTGAGGCGGAAGTGGTGGTGGTGGCTGGACAGGCCGCTGAGCGGGTGTGGGTGTGGAAGTGGTAGCAGGCTGAGTGTGTGTGGAAGTGTGGGTGGGAACCTGCTGGGTGGGTGGGGGTACGCGGGGGAGACGCTCCAGGACCTGGGTAAGACAGTAGTGAATCTGAGGGAGCAGGTCAAAGCGGCCAGCCATCGCAGAGACGGTGGAGGACAGGGTCCTAAGGTCGCCTCTGAGGCCACTCACCGCCCCCTCTAGAGCACGAATGCTCTGAAGTACAGTGTCGGGGGGAGGTGGTGCAGAGGGACGCACCGGTCGGGGCTGTGCAGGGCGGGGCTGGCGTACTCGGGTCGCGTATGTGACGGGCTCAGCGGGGAAGGGAACGAAAGGCGCTGCGCTCGCAAATGTGGGCCTGGCCTCAGTGTGAGGCCGGGGCACCGGCTGGTGAGAAGTGGAGGCAGCAGCAGCGAAAGAAGAGTGCAAAAGTGGCAGCGAGGCGGCCAGAGAGGTCAGTGGCACAGAAGTGTGGACAGACGCCACGACACTCTCGGAAAATACAGCAGCAGTGGAGACAGAGGGCTCTCCGCACTCAACTACGGTCGGCGGGCGCTCGGGTGGGGCAAAAGAAACAGGCTCAGCAGACAGAGGGCCAGTGGTGGTGGTGACAGCCTCGGAAGCAGTGGAGGTGGGCTCAGCTAAGGTACTCCCGACATCGACAGAGGTGGGGACAGAGGTGTCAGGAACAGCGGAAACATCAGGTATAGGCTGAGGGGCCACGGGGTCAACAGGGGCGGCAGGCTCGGCAGGTGCAACAGGGTCTGCGGGGGCAGCGTGGGCAGCGTGGGCCTGCTCGGCCTCCTCGGCCTCGAGCACGTAAGCAGCGGGGATGAGAACATCCATCGCAGGGAGCCAGTCCACGTGGGCTGGTGCAATTTGAGTCCGAGCTGGGCTCGGAAGAATCATGTAATCGGCACCGTAAGGGCCGTGCAACCAGACCCAGTGACGCTCACCGTGCGGACGAAGCATCTTCATCCGGGCCATAACATCGATCGACAAAGAAGTGGGGCCTGGTACTCGTCGCAGGTCGTCAGGGAAGTCCTCGCCGGTCATAAGGGCAAGCAAGGTGATCAGGCCGCCGCAGCATATCGGTGAGCGAGCGCCCACCGATATAATGATGCGGTCCAAAAACCAAGCCGCGACATCAATCACGACGGCAGGGACAAGCTCATCGCCATCCCTAGATAGAGCTCTGGGCCGTGTCATCGCGTAGAGCATGTAGAGCTCTGGCGTAGACATCGTGCCCGGCTCATATCTGGCCAAAAAGGTCGTCGCCATAAGGCGCTGAGCAATACGGAGGCAGGGATGGACAATGGCCGAGGCCTTGGCCCTACTAGGGTCAAAGGCAGCGTGAAGACCCGTAATCCGGGCCCAGAAGGCACCGGCGTCGAAGGAAGGTGGGGGGATATGGGTGGGGCCGTAACCGCGATCGGCTCCGGGGACAGCGGGCCACGAGAAAAATGCTCTCATCATATCGAGAGTGACCTTGCACTCCCGGTCCATGAACCGAAACGAGCATCCCTCGTCGGTCCGGGCGATCGAACTAAGAATCTCAAGTGTCGGGCAGGTAAACGTGTCTGCCGACACCTGAAAGAAATCTCGCCAGCCCACGTTGTCGTACAACGTGAGCATCCCCTCTAGTACCCCCAGGCGTCCTAGGTCGGCAAGGTGTGCAAACCTGGAGGGTACGATCGAGCGCTGGGAGATACGCTCGAAGACGGCGCGGTGTGCGTCGTCTCGGAACGTAATCTCGAGCGGCCCGAGCAGTGGAGCCGGAGGTGGTGGCTGTGGAGCGGCAGGGAGTGGCTGTGCGGGCTGTGCGGGCTGTGTGGGCGCTGCAGGCTGTGCGGGGTGTGCGGGGTGTGTGGGAGAAGGCAGAGGAGAGTCCTCCAACTCATGGGAGGGGCCGGCGTCATCCGACCGCTTCCGCTTAGCGGAAGCTCTCTTCGACCGCGGCCGTGTCCGGGGCGGCATATCGGCCCCGAGCGCGCGCCGAAAAGTGTAAAAAGTGCGGCGTGTGCAAAATAAAGGAAAGAGTGTACCCCGACACGCCGCGAGTGCAAAATAATGGAAGCGTGCGAAGACAGCGCCTCCACGAAGCCCAAATCAGTCCGTAGAAGCTCCCCTGGGCTCCCCTAAGCTCCCAAAAACAACATGCGCATGAAATGGAGATATCAGCGGGTAATATTCAAAACGTATGGAGCATTAGGGGTATAATAGATAGATATAGAAGTTGATTAGGGTTTGGGGGTCGTTTAACACATGGATCCTCGAAAAATACACAAAAAGAGGAGAAAAGGGCGAAATTGGCGATACCGGAGGTGGTCGGAGCGGCGGCCGCCGGCGGCGACTCGGGCGAGGCGCGGCGGGTGCTCGGCCGGCGGTGGCTGGCTGAGCGGCGGCGCGGCGACTGTCGGTCGGGCGAGTGAGGGCGCGAGCGAGGGGAACGGGCGAGAGGAGCTGAAGGGTCGGGCGAGTGATTGGGATTTTTGCGTTTTGAAAAACGTGCCTCCCCTCAGCCCCTTATATAAAAAAGTTACGACTCGGCCGAGTGACTAGGTCACTCGGCCGAGTGGGATCAATGGAAAATCCTCCCCGCTTACGCTTCGGCCGAGTGGCTTTGCCAGCCTCGGCCGAGTGGAGTAAGTCCATTCGGCCGAGTGGCTCAAGCTACTCGGCAAGACTCGCCCTAGGAGCGTATCCGTTTTACTCGGCCGAGTGAAAATATATACTCGGCCGAGTAGCAGTTATATTGAAATCAAGAAAATAAACAGAGAGTTGGGTACAGCAGACTTACCTCGTTCGTGAGCGGCTCGGCCGGACGAGCTTGTGTACTCGGCCGAGTGACTAGTATACTCGGCCGAGTGAGCCTTGTGTTCTGCTGTTTGTCTTCGTTTGGGCTCTAAACTCCGTCTTTCTTCCTCCAGTCGATTTCATCTTCCTCCTAAGCATCGAGCGCCTTGCCGGGGCGCTCCTCGTCGTCTCGTTCATCCTCCTCATGATGGATTTGCCTATCTCCTCTCCTGTCAAGAAAAATAGGACCCGTTATCACAAAATTTTTGGGCGAACGACTCAAAACACTAAAAATTTCTAAAACAAAAATAAAGAAAAAGTAAAAATAAAGCAATAACCGTCGGGTTGCCTCCCGACAAGCGCTCGTTTAAGGTCGTGAGCTCGACCCCCTATGATTTTCAATTAATGCGGGATGTTTGGTGCATATGAGATGCACCCATCAAACTTTCCGGGGAGAACGCTTGGATTTGGAAGTTGCGGCGGCGTGTTCTCCCGTGGTGGTCTCTCGTCTCGAATTGTGTTGGGGGGAGGCTCCCCCAAGCTAGCGTTTGCTCCGGTCAACGGCTTCACCGGTGACACCGATTTCCGTATCGGCGGAGCTTTCTTCGAAGACTTTAATTTCAAGAGCTTGCAGAGCTCTCGAATCCTTGCGACATCAGCGCCGCCTTCATCATTTTCAGCGGAGAGGTCGGGGAAATCATCTTTCTTCTCATCTCGGCCTAAATCCGGGCCTTCCTCGAAATCTTCATCGAATAGAGCGCCAATCGAGTGGGGGATCGCCTCCTCAATTACCTCATCAAGGAGGTATGAAAGATCATCCGGCTGTTCCCTAAGCAAATATATTCTATTGGTTTCGCCCGTCGGGACTCCCTCGGAATAGTGTTTGAGTCTCTGACCATTTACTTTGAATGTGGAACCGTCCTTGCTTTCCAACTCGAAAGCTCCTCCCAGTTGTATGTGCTTGATGGTGAAAGGTCCGGACCAACGTGACCTCAACTTACCGGGAAATAGTCGGAGCCGGGAATTATAGAGCAAGACCTTGTCTCCTACTTTGAAGTCCGTGACGGTTATGCGGGCATCGTGGAGAATCTTGGTCCTTTCTTTGTAAATTCTTGAGCTTTCATAGGCGTCTCTTCTTATCTCATCAAGCTCGTTGATGTCCAAGAGTCGCCTCACCGCCGCACTCTTGTAATCGTAATTAAAGGTTTTGATGGCCCAATATGCGCGGTGCTCCAACTCTACCGGTAAGTGGCAAGCTTTCCCATAAACGAGTCGGAACGGTGTGGTGCCTATGGGAGTGCGAAAGGCCGTGCGATATGCCCATAGAGCATCGTTTAGCTTCATTGACCATTCCTTTCTAGATCGATCCACCGTCTTTTCAAGAATTTGCTTAATTTCTCTATTTGAGACTTCCACTTGGCCGCTTGTCTGGGGGTGATATGCCATGCCAACTCTATGATTTACCCCGTACTTCTTTAGCATGGCTTCAAACTTGTTCTCTATGAAGTGGCTCCCCCGTCGCTTATCAAGGTACGAGGCACTCCGAAGCGCGGGAAGATATTTTGCTTGAAGAACTTGGAGACGACCCTTGCATCATTAGTAGGGGTGGCGATTGCTTCCACCCATTTGGAGACATAGTCGACGGCCAATAGGATGTATTTGTTGCCATTGCTCGACGGAAATGGTCCCATGAAGTCTACTCCCCAACAATCAAAAAGCTCAATTTCTTGGATGGGCCTCATTGGCATCTCATTGCGCTTGGAGATATTCCCGGTCCGTTGGCATCTATCGCACCCCTTTACAAAGTCGTGGGTGTCTTTAAACATTGTCGGCCAAAAGAACCCGCTCTGCAAAATCTTAGCGGTAGTTTTAGAGGCGGCATGATGTCCTCCGCATGGTAGACCGTGGCAATGCAAAATGATGGATGTCGCCTCCTCTTTAGAAACACACCTCCGAATGACGCCATCCTTGCATATCTTGAAGAGGTATGGATCTTCCCAGAAATAGCTACGGACTTCATGAAGAAATCTCCTCTTTTGATGCGTGGGCATCCCATGTGGTTTAATTCCACAAGCCAAGTAGTTGACGAAGTCCGCGTACCAAGGGACCTCTCCGGTCCTTATGGCATATAGCCTCTCATCCACGAAAGTGTCGTCGATAGGCAAACTCACATCCTCCTTGTCGCGAATGAGCCTAGATAAATGATCCGCCACGACATTGTCCGTACCCTTCTTATCTCTGATCTCTAAGTCGAATTCTTGCAACAAGAGTATCCACCTAATCAACCGAGGTTTGGCCTCCTTCTTGTTTAAAAGATACTTCAATGCCGCATGGTCGGTGTGGACAATCACCTTGGAACCGAGGAGGTAGGAGCGAAATTTCTCTATGGAATAGACGACCGCTAGAAGCTCCTTTTCGGTAGTTGTGTAGTTTTTCTGCGCGTCATCCAATGTCTTGCTCGCGTAGTATATCGCATGAAGCTTCCTATCTTTTCTTTGTCCCAACACCGCTCCAATGGCTTGGTCGCTAGCATCACACATTAGCTCAAAAGGAAGGCTCCAATCCGGTGGTTGTATGATGGGCGCGGAGACTAGTGCTTCCTTCAAGGTGTTGAAGGCTTGCAAGCATTCTCCTGAAAAAACAAAAGGAATATCTTTAGCGAGCAAGGAAGTAAGCGGTCGGGCAATCGAGGCGAAATCCTTGATGAAGCGGCGGTAAAACCCCGCGTGACCAAGAAACCCTCTAATGCCCTTGACATTAATAGGAGGAGGGAGTTTCTCGATTACCTCAATCTTTGCTTTATCTACCTCAATTCCTCTCGAAGAGACAAGATGTCCGAGAACTATACCTTCCGTGACCATGAAGTGACACTTCTCCCAATTGAGAGTGAGATTGTTTTGTTGGCACCTTTTTAGGACTTTAGTAAGATTTTCCAAGCAAGAGTCAAACTCACTTCCATAGACCGAGAAATCATCCATAAAAACTTCCATAATATTTTCAATGTAATCGGAAAATATGGATGTCATACACCTCTGAAAGGTGGCAGGAGCATTACAAAGGCCAAACTGCATCCTACGGTAAGCATAGGTGCCATAGGGACAAGTGAAAGTTGTCTTCTCTTGGTCATCTTCGTGCAAAGGGATTTGGAAGAATCCCGAATACCCGTCTAGATAGCAAAAGTATTTATGTTTTGCAAGGTGTTCAAGCATTTGATCAATGAAGGGCAATGGGTAATGGTCCTTTCGGGTGGCTTTATTGAGTTTCCTATAGTCAATGCACATTCGCCATCCCGTGACGGTGCGCGTAGATACGGGCTCACCTTTTTCATTTTTTATGACAGTCATCCCCCCTTTCTTGGGGACGACGTGAACGGGGCTAACCCATCTACTGTCTGAGATAGGATAAATTATACCGGCTTCTAGCAATTTTAGGATTTCCTTTTTAACCATCTCCTTCATATTAGGGTTTAACCGCCTTTGAGGCTCTATGGAGGTAGCGTCTGTATCCTCCAAATGGATCCTATGTGTGCAAAGCATAGGGCTTATCCCTTTTAGATCGGAGATAGTGTAGCCAAGGACATCTTTGTGGCTCCTAAGAACGTCTAGGAGTTTTTCAAGTTGGTCCGGCGTGAGGTGGGAGTTTACTATCACCGGGAAAGTTAATTTGTTACCCAAAAAGGCGTACCTTAGATTCGGAGGTAATTGTTTAAGTTCTACCTGAAGAGGCGCCGCTCCTTCCACTTCATCAGCTCGCATGAGTTTGGCTTCTTCCTTGTCAGCCGGGTCTAGCTCGTGCTCAGGTGGCGCGCTCTCTTGTGAAGAGTCAGACTCACTACTTAGTGAGGACAATGCATCGAAATAGGCGTGTTCCGATTCTGTGCTAGCGTCATCAGAGCTTTCACTCGGCTCCGGTTCGTTCCTGGAATCAAGAAACACATCAGACGACTCGTAGAAGCAAGGATAAGTGTCATGGGGTGTAACTCCCTGAACGATGGCTTGCTCTGAAGATCCTCCCGGAGTATAGTGATCCTCGATACTTGTTCTACCGTCTTCGAAATATAGCTTGTCGTCCATCACATCAACTCTGACGTTGCCTCCGATAGTCCCCTCCGGGGAGACTTGGTCCATCACAAAACTAGCAAACAGTTGCTCGTCAGGGTCATTGACATCGATAGCAAAAGCTCCGGTAGCGTGGACCTCATCGACAAGCTCCTTAAGGAGGTCTGTGAAGGAGTCATAGTCTTCCTGACTGAGTTCTATTGTTGACATTGCATCCTCCATTCTTCCAGGTGGTCGATGACGAACACCGTCAAAAGGCCGTCCCCGGCAACGGCGCCAAAAACTTGATCGCTCCGGGATGTAACCCTAAAGAACGGTTGTAGTTTTGCCGCAAGTGCACGGTGTAGCAGCGAGCGGGTTATCGAACACAGGGAGGACGAATGACCGTGCTTGTTCCAATCAACTTGGCTATTTAAGAAGAGAGAAATTTGCCTTTGGCGATCCTGTCACAATCGTCAGACAAAGTACGGAAATATCAAATCAAATAAAGAACGTCTAGGGAATGGGGAATTCCCGCTACTCACCATATTTCGTAAAAGTGGTTCATCGGTATCAAAATCACTAGAATATGATTTTGGATGAACTAGTTGCAACTGAATGTAGAACCAAGCTCACGCTCTCGCGCTGTTGCCGGCCTATAGCTATCCTAGGTTCGGGTCCAATCTCTTGCAAACCCTAGCCTAGGGAAGCTAGCATTAGGATCAACATCATTGTTCAATCGCGCACCGAGCCCAATCTCTTGCAAACTCGGCCCACGACCTAGATTGGGATAGTTCCTACCCGTCCAATCTCTTGCAAACGGGTATTGGCGCGGAATTGGAACCGGAAACCCTAGTATCGGTCCAATCTCTTGCAAACCGATACTACGGAAATTTGATTCCAACCCAATTCGGATTTCTAGGGTTTCCTATCGAATTGGGATCCAATCTCTTGCAAATCCCAATCGATGTGAATTCCTAGCCATCCGTAGTAAATTGATCCCAATCTAATCCCTAATAGCAATTCTAACAAAATTTCTACCAATTCGTCACAATCATGAAATAGGGCTTGTAGGGTTCATCCCCACGCCCCAAGACGTGGCGACTACTCACAATTCATAGCAAGATCACAAAAATAATCAATGAAATAAGCAATAGAATTCATCACAATATTGAGATATGCAATAAAAATAGAATTTTTAGAGAAGAGAAAAGCAAACCAATGGAGTTCTTCAATTAATCCAACAAAAATCCAATTTTGTCTCCTCTCCAATCTCAAGAATAAAACTAAAAAGCTAATCTAAAAGCTGCAAAAAAATCTAAGAGAAAAGCTCCCAAAACTAGGGTAAAAACAGGGGTTAAATACCCCCCAAAATCGTCCAAAAACTGTGACCAAAATACCCCTGCGCAGCCTGTTTTCCGCAATTTTCGCTACAGGCAGCGCGTCGCACTCGGCCGAGTGACAAAAGTCGCCCGGCCGAGTGAAAACCCTGTAATTTTCCAGTAAGTCTCGATCTTCAGGGGTCTTCACTTCGGGGGCGGCTCGGCCGAGTGAGTTGTCGTCACTCGGCCGATGGCTTCATGGTACTCGGGCGGTCGGGATTATCCACTCGGCCGAGTGGGTCTTCTGAAGCTCAGGCAGCCGAAAAACAGTAACATGGCGATTTTTGAAGGGCTTCGTCTGGGCGCCACTCGGGCGGACGGGGTCTCGTCACTCGGCCGATGTGGTCTCCGTCGCTCGGCCGAGTGCACATATGAATCGTGTCTGATCTGGTCGGCCGAGCGGTGTCTCGCTGGTCGGCCGAGTGACTCCTTCGCTCGGCCGAGTGGGACACAAAACATGCCCAATTTGCTTGTTTTGGCCTCCTCGTCGCTCCTGCGACGTCCGTTCTTCTTCCGCTCCTCTCTAACAGCAAAATACCCATCGGGGAGGTCGTCGGTGACCGTCTGGAGTAAGCGCATCTCGAGATCACTCCAAATCGCGCCAAATCACCTGAAATGCGACAAAAACAACAAATCGTGAAAAGCATCGCAATATCGTCGATATATCGTGAAAAACATGATTTGGGCGATCTAAATGGCATGCAAACATGCGGGAAAAAGGTGTAAAATAAGGAGTGATCAGCACTCATGCTCAATCAGCTCTCGACTCGGTCTTCGGGACCGATCGACGAGGATCTTCACCAGCCCCTACGGACTTTGGGATCGAGGGTGATCGAGTCGGCCCTTACGGACTTTGGGATCGAAGGTGATCGAGTCGGCCCTTACGGACTTTGCGACGACGGCCAGGGTGGTGGAGAACTCGATCCTCCCCAAAGATTTAGAATTCCTGCGGAAGCTGGACCTCGAGCGGATGTCAACTTCTGAGTTGGGAGTGGGTACCACGTATGTTGCCTGAGCCCATGTTTTTTAGTACCCAACTTGGTCGATGTTCGTGATTGACCTTTGTTTTATTTGCAGATTGTTGGATCTGGATCCTAGCCTAGAGGGGGGGGGGTGAATAGGCTTATAAGATAATTCGTGCAACCCACGAACAAACTCACGCAGTTATAGCAGCAGCAGAGTAAATAAAATGCAGACACAGTGTACACAGCAGATTTACCCTGGTTCGGTCGTCCCAACGACCTACTCCAGCCCCCAAAGCAGAAACTAGTATTGAATAGCGCAATAGGTACAAAACCACACGTTAGAGCACGCTCAGAGCACCCTCTACGTCTCTACACTCGCCAGGCTCTCAGTACCCCACTCACTGTGTTTTCTCTCACTATCAATCCTAGTAACGCTTTCTACCAGCTAGTCCCAAACTAGCTGGGTCCCACTTGTCTAGCCCCAACCAGACAAGTCCCAAAATAGTCACAAAATGTAGTAAAGTTTCCCCTACAGAGAACGTTACACTAAGACACGAATAAAAGAGTTAAGGGTTTAGAAATGCTCAGTTCGTGTCCGTGTAGGCGTCTCTGTCAATCAGCACATCGTCAGCTCCAATCTGACGCAAACAGTGTCTCGATCCGACTACTAGATCGTAAATAACACATTGATCTGTGTGTAAAGAAGTTGCAGTTCAAAACTTAATACTGGCCGGTCTGTGCGCTCAGTAACTCCCTTTAAATCAACGGTCGGTGCACAGAGCAAATCAGTTCAGCTCAAATAAATAAGAGGCATGTGCATAGAACAACTCCCTAAACTCCTTATTCCACGTCAGCAAGCAAATGATGCGGGCTTCGTTTTCGATCTCGCTCGTATTAAATAATTCTCGCCGTTGATTTTTGTATCTCAAGAGATCGTGCCGATCGCGCACGTCAGCCTAGCAAACGAAGTTCTCTTCGTTACTGGCCCACCTCCGATTCGACCGAGGACTCACGGTGACTTCGAGCGGTGACTGCGTTCTGTCCACGACGACTTCGACGTTCAGCAGCGGCGGCGATCTCGTCGACTGCAACAATGTTTCCTCCTTCGTGCGGGCAGTGCGCAGATGACAGCGGCGATGGCAGCTGCTCCGAGCGGCGGGATGAGAAGCTCCGATGAGGGGACGCCGGCAGCGATGTCGACTGCTCCGAGCAACTCCACGGCGGATCACTCCGGTGGCGACTTCGTTTACAGCAGCGGTCTTCAACGGTGATAGCTTCGACGTCTTCTTCTTCGTGCAGCAGCGACAGACTTCGTGGCCGGCAGCTGGGGGCTTCGACGCTTGTTTCGTGATGGCAGCAGCGATCTCCGGTGATCAGCTCACGGCGTCTCCTTCGTCTTCTACTACGGTGACTCAACTCCTTGGTGATGCTGCTCTGGTGCCGAGGAACTCAGGCTTTTGTCGTTCACGGCAGTATGGGGCAGCATCTTCTACTTCGACTCCTCGAGAATCGACTTGCAGCTTCTTCGGACGGTGTGGTCTTGAGGATGACGCTTGATAATGGAGCCATTGCCGCTGTCTTGGGTTAATGGGAAGTGGAGATTATATAGAGGCTCTTAGGGTTTTTGATAAAGGAAATTCTGTGAGCTCCTTTGGAGAAGGGGTTTGCGGCTGTAGGGTTTTATAATGGCTAAGGGTTTTTTGCAATGATAATTTTTGCGAGACCCAAGATTTTGAACTCTCCCCCTTTTTTTGTATTCCCCCAAACTAAAACCCTCACGAAGAGGGGTATATAAAGAGAGTGGGTAGGGTTTTAAAAATAGAAATTAGAGGTTGTTGGAATTGATTGGAAATTTGTATTTAACTAGGAATTGGTCTTGGCTAAGGAGATTGTATGGCCATAGGATATATTCCAATAACCAAATAAGATTTGACTCCATCTCTCCATATTGGACCAAGTCCACTTTGCTACATATTAGACCAAGTCCACTTTGCTCCATATTGGACCAAGTCCACTTTGCTCCATATTGGACCAAGTCCGCTTTGCTTTAGCCAAAGCTCTATATCTCACCCAAATAGCTATATGAATAGCCGTTTCTCAAATATCTAAAGATGTATCGTTTCACCAATCCTGAAACACACTAAGCACACACGTCAGATATCACGAGTCGTTTGTCATCATCAAACCAAGATCCTAGATCATTGCTTCCAACAATCTCCCCCTTTTGGTGATGACAAACCCATAAAAGATTTGAGCAATAAGTAATGGGTGTGTGAAGTGTGTTGAAGGGTGTAATTCAATATGAATCATGGAATAAGATATTCAAGTATTGCATCATAGCATGCACAACAAGTAGCAAATATAAGCATGCTCCCCCTTTTCTCAAGCTCCCCCTCTTTATGTATTTTTCAAGCTCCCCCTTCAACATATAATACCGACACACCATATCTTTCTTTTTCTTTCTCCCCCTTTGTTATCATCAAAAGTGGGCTAATGAAGTCCCAAAAATATCTCATGCAAAAATAAACCATTATAAGTTATAGCTAGCATTTACATGAGTTTTCTAATTAGCAAACAATTCAATGCTCATGTAATTTCATAAAGTGACTTCTCCACCTTTGTGTAAGTGTAATAATATAGTCTTTAAAGTACAAGAGGAGATTCAATCTTAGAAAATCAACCAAATCAATCCGCATTTTCCAATTTTTATGAATATCACTAGGATTGATTTTTCCCACCTCATCAAAGATGAGTTTAAGATACCAAACCCCAAAACATGGCCTAAAAAGGACTTTTAAATGTGGGGTGGCATTGCTTGACGAGTTATATACACCAACGCTAATGATTACCCATGTAGCATAAGTTGGATACTCGTGGGTTGTGTATTAGCCATGAAGTGTATCCATTTTTCATACGGAGCAATTTTCATGTTTTTTTGCAATTCTTTTTGTGCTTAATTTTTATTCATGGCAATACACTTCATATCCATTTAGAAAATTCAGAAATTAATCATTCCTACATTCACTTTCCATTATTCTTCAAAAGAATCTCCAAAAGCACTAAAAGGTCAATTATCGTGAAAGTGAAAATATAGGTGTAGAAATCAAATTTGAAAATTTTGAGACATGTCATGGCTACAAAAAGGATAACATCATGTTCATGTAGCTACAACAATAATGAATTAACTTCTACAAGGGATAGATTTGATCATTCATACAATACCACTTAAGATAAATCATAAAGGGTATTCTTTTAAGCTCAATTTTATTTAAAAAAATTTTTTCAGAAATAAAAATATTAAAAACATGCAAACAAGCACACAAACAAAAATAAATCAAGCACACAAAAAAACTATGAAGGTATGCAATGAAATGCAAAGAAGGATAAAAATTATACCTTCTCGTCGCTATTTGACGAAGGAGCTAAAAGAATGAGATATTGAAAAATTTGCTCCTCGTCAAATCTCCACCTTACCTACATGAAAGGTGTTAAGTGTGACCTTGGAATCCAACAAGGTCCACTAGTGTTAGTCATTATTGTTTTAGGAACCCACACTTGTTTAAACTTGATATTTGTGTTCCTAAATTTACAATAATATGAAGTATGGCCTACACTATCACAAGTAAAGCACTTTGCATATTTGTTCTTTGCAATAGAGGGTATATTGTGGAATTTCTTGAATTTTTGCTTTTCAACGTTTTTCAGACCAAAACCAAGTCCTCTTCTATTATTGCTATATAATTGATTCTCTAAAATAGTGTCCAACGATTTTTTTCCCATAGAGAATTTCTTAATGGCCACTTCAAGATGAGAGACTTTGATTTTTAATTGTTTATTTTCTTCCACAAGCATCGTGCATTTACTAACGAAAGCCAACTTGTTTTCTTTTTCCTTCTTTTCATATTCAATTGTTTTCTTTTTAAGATCGTTATCTAGCATGCAAAATTTATCCTTAAGCTCTCTTATTTCATATTCTTTTTCAGCTTCGAGCTTCATTAAATCTTGTTTAAGCATGCTATTTTGGTTTAATAATGAGGAACAAGAAATACAAGGAGCAGTTTCATCAAAGCTTGCTTTTTCCTTCTTCATGATTTCAATAGTAGACTTACATGCATTAAGTTCAATTTTAAGTTTTTCATTCTCTTTAAACACCTTATCATCTCTAACTTGCATGTCATAGTTCTGATTTTGGAGACATTCAATAGTGAACTCATGATCTACTATTTGATTTTGTATTTCTTCACAAATTTTAAGAAGTTCAGCTTTGCTACCTGACGGTGTCTCATCTTGGATGCCCATCAAAGCCATGCAAGAATGGGCTTCATGTTCCTCTTCGCTTTCAGCTTCGCTATCCATATCACATGTTAATACCTTCGCTTTTCCTTTTCCTTTAGCGAGCTGAGCAGTTTCATTTGGGCAATTCTTCATCAGATGTCCTCTTCCCCTGCATTTAAAACATTACATTCTATCAGTAGATTTCTGATCATTAAATTGCTTGGAAGAATTATTAAAGTTAGAACGATTAAACCTGGGTGCCATTTCTTCTCTTCCTTGCTTGGTCCTGACAAACTTTCTGAAGTTTCTTACCATCAGTGCAATGGCCTCATCAACATCCTCATCTTCTTCCCTAGCTTTCAAAGCAAGGGGCTTTATGGCTTTCTCCTCAGGTTTCTCTCTTACTTCAACATTTTGCAATTCCAACTCATGGGACATCAAATTACCAATAAGGTCCTCCACCTTCAATTGAGACAATACCTTTGCTTCCTGGATGGTGGTGACCTTTGGTCTGAAAGAGCTTGGCAATGCTCTTATGATCTTCCTTACTTGATCGAGGCTATCATATGGCTTTCTAAGCGAGCTAGACTTGTAGACTATGTCGGTGAACCTCGCATACATCTCTGATATGCTCTCTGATGGTAGCATGCAAAATCCCTCGAAGTCTACACTCAAAAGAGACAGTCTAGACTCCTTTACCTGTGACGTTCCCTCGTGCGTCACCTCCAAAGTATGCCATATCTCCTGCACAGTTAAACAATGTGAGATTCTATTATATTCAGATTTATCAAGTGCACAAATGAGAGCATTCATAGCTTTAGCATTTAAAGAATAAGATTTCCAATCATTATCATCCCATTTGTCATTTGGTTTTTCAATCTCAACATTATCTACTTTAATTACAGGCAGTTTATATCCTTTTTCAATTATTTGCCAAGCCTTGTAATCTACAGAAATGAGGAAAATTTTCATTCGATTTTTCCAATATGCATAATCACCTCCATTAAATCTAGGGGGACGGAAAACAGACTGACCCTCAGCAAAAGCACTATCAATGTAATCCATGGCCAATCCTAGGCTAGATCCTAAAACCTGCTCTGATACCACTTGTTGGATCTGGATCCTAGCCTAAGGGGGGTGAATAGGCTTATAAGATAATTCGTGCAACCCACGAACAAACTCACGCAGTTATAGCAGCAGCAGAGTAAATAAAACGCATACACAGAGTACACAGCAGATTTACCTTGGTTCGGTCGTCCCAACGACCTACTCAAGCCCCCAAAGCAGATACTAGTATTGAATAGCGCAATAGGTACAAAACCACAAGTTAGAGCACCCTCTACGTCTCTACACTCGCCAGGCTCTCAGTACCCCACTCACTGTGTTTTCTCTCACTATCAATCCTAGTAATGCTTTCTACCAGCTAGTCCCAAACTAGCTGGGTCTCACTTGTCTAGCCCCAACAAGACAAGTCCCAAAATAGTCACAAAATGTAGTAAAGTTTCCCATACAGAGAACGTTACACTAAGACACGAATAAAAGAGTTAAGGGTTTAGAAATGCTCAGTTCGTATCCGTGTAGGCGTGTCTGTCAATCAGCACGTCGTCAGCTCCAATCTGACGCAAACGGTGTCTCGATCCGACTCCTGGATCGCAAATAACACACTGATCTGTGTGTAAAGAAGTTGCAGTTCAAAACTTAATACTGGTCGGTCTGTGCGCTCAGCAACTCCCTTTAAATCAACGGTTGGTGCACAGAGCAAATCAGTTCAACTCAAATAAATAAGAGGCATGTGCGCAGAGCAACTCCCTAAACTCCTTATGCCACGTCAGCAAGCAAATGATGCGGGCTTCGTTTTCGATCTCGCTCGTATTAAATAATCCCCACCGTTGATTTTTGTATCTCACGAGATCGTGCCGATCGCGCACGTCAGCCTAGCAAACGAAGTTCTCTTCGTTACTCGCCCACCTCCGATTCGACCTAGGACTCACGGCGACTTCGAGCGGTGACTGCGTTCTGTCCACGGCGACTTCGACGTTCAGCGCCGGCGGTGATCTCGTCGACTGCAGCAATGTTTCCTCCTTCATGCGGGCAGTGCGCAGATGATAGTGGCGATGGAAACTGCTCCGAGCGGCGGGATGAGCAGCTCCGATGAGGCGACACCGGTAGCGATGTCGACTGCTCCGAGCAACTCCACGGTGGATCACTCCGGTGGCGACTTCGTTTACAGCAGCGGTCTTCAACGGTGATAGCTTTGGCGTCTTCTTCTTCGTGCAGCAGCGACAGACTTTGTGGCCGGCAGCTGGGGGCTTCGATGCTTGTTTCGTGATGGCAGCAGCGATCTCCGGCGATCAGCTCATGGCGTCTCCTTCGTCTTCTACTACGGTGACTCAACTCCTCAGTGATGCTGCTCTCCGGCGGCGAGGAACTCAGGCTTTCATCGTTCACGGCAGTACGGGGCAGCGTCTTCTACTTCGACTCCTCGAGAATCGACTTGCAGCTTCTTCGAACGGTGAGGGCTTGAGGATGACGCTTGACAATGGAGCCGTTGCCATTGTCTTGGGTTAATGGGAAGTGGAGATTATATAGAGGCTCTTAGGGTTTTTGATAAAGGAAATTTCGTGAGCTCTCTTGGAGAAGGGGTTTACGGCTGTAGGGTTTTATAATGGCTAAGTGTTTTTTGCAATGATAATTTTTGCGTGACCCAAGATTTTGAACTCTCCCCCTTTTTTTGTATCCCCCCAAACTAAAACCCTCACGAAGAGGGGTATATAAAGGGAGTGGGTAGGGTTTTAAAAATAGAAATTAGAGGTTGTTGGAATTGATTGGAAATTTGTATTTTACTAGGAATTGGTCTTGGCTAAGGAGATTGTATGGCCATAGGATATATTCCAATAACCAAATAAGAGTTGAATCCATCTCTCCATATTGGACCAAGTCCACTTTGCTCCATATTGGACCAAGTCCACTTTGCTTTAGCCAAAGCTCTCTATCTCACCCAAATAGCTATATGAATAGCCGTTTCTCAAATATCTAAAGATGTATCGTTTCGCCAATCCTGAAACACACTAAGCACACACGTCAGATATCACGAGACGTTTGTCATCATCAAACCAAGATCCTAGATCGTTGATTCCACCACAGATGTCCGTTCTTGGGGCTGCATTGCATCATCAGGCTGTCGACTTGATCGACGGAGGTCGGCAGGTGGCGGACGCAGAGCGTAGAGCCCTTGGCACCGAAGCACGGGTGAAAGAGGCGGAGGAAGCCTTGGGAAAGACCCTCGCTGAACAAAGCGGTGGTCGAGTGGGAGGAAATGAAGGCTAAAGATAGCCTTTCGTCGCTATCGATCATCCATAAGTCTGCCGAGTTCTAGTGGCAGACGAGAGGGCCCAGCTCGAAGAGGAGCTCGACGCTTTCAAGAAAGAGACGGTCGAGCTTTGGACCAAAGTCTTCGACCTTGAGCGGTGGGCGGAGCCTAGCCAGGTGAAGAAGGCCGAGCTCCAAACCAAAGTTGCGGCGCTCGAGGAGGCTGTCGTGAAGGAGAAGACCGAGCTGACTGCTAAATTCACGAAGGTGATGGAGGCTTTCACCCATGTCTTGGTGTCGGGGAGCGCTCCCCTCCTCTTAGGTCGTAGGCAGTCCTTTGGTAACTCCAAATTTTGTAATATCTCTGATTTTAAATCAATGAAGAAAGTCTTTTCCGTCTCCATTTCTTTATCCGAAAACTTTTTAAATATCTTCGTGTGTACGGCCCCTCAACGACCTAACTTGAAAGAACACAGAAGTCCTTTAAGCAAGTTATGTCATAGATAGGTTAGGTGGATTCACCGTGAATCATGCTTCTTTGGTCATACAGTGGTCGTTCGGTAGCGAGGGGTGTGGCCCCTTCGACTTATGGTCGACGAGGGTCATTCGATGGCAAAGGGTGTGGCCCCTTCGACTTACGGTCGACGAGGGTCGTTCGGTGGCGAGGGGCGTGGCCCCTTCGACTTACGGTCGACGAGGGTTGTTTCGACTGATGTCAAAGAACGATCTGCTTTGCACTTATAAGGAACATGTATAGGGTAAAAGCTGAACGATCGACTTACCCTTTTGGTACAATCATCGATAATACTCTTGTGGATGTTCCGCGCTTTAAGAATGAGGAAGTTCCCTATCATTCAAAGTAGATAGTAGGTAGGTGGCAAGACCGAGTACGTCGATCACTGTGTAGGACCCTTCCTATTTTGCCTGCAAGCTTTCACTGCTTGAGGATCTCGGAAGTGAGGGCGGTCTTGCACAGCACCAAGTATCCCACACAGATATTGCACTTGCTGAGTTTCGAGTAGAGGTTGTGTGCCATGCGCCCCTTTATGCTCGAAGAGGGTCACCAACACCCGTTCGTGGATCTCGTTCCCCAGTTGTAGACTGAGTTCGAGGCGGTCCTTACGGACTTTGATTGAGACGATGGCTTTGCATCCGTAGGCCAGCATGAAGGACGTTTCTTCAGTCGAGGTTTTATGGGTCGTTCTGCATGACCATAACATGCCAGGGACCTCACCCAGCCAAGTTTCTTCAAACCCGACTATTCTTTTCCGCCGGGGTCCAAAGATGCTTTGGTTGGCGTACTCTATCGAGCCGTTCGACTGGGGATGAGCGACGAAGGCGAAGTGCAGCTTGATCTTCTACTTTACGCAGAAGTCTCGGAAGCCGGTGTTATAGAGTGGTGTCCCGTTGCCCATTACTGTGGATTGTAGGACGTCGGGGCGTCAGGCGACGGACTCCCAGACGAAGCTTCAAGCCCCCCTTAGGTGATTCGGGGCAAGGGCTTCGTCTCAACGCACTTGATGAGGCAGCATGTCGCCGCTATCAGGCCCTATTGACTGCTTGTCCGTTTGAATGGTCCAAGTAGGTCCAGCCCCCATTTGGCAAAGGGAACATGGCTGACGATGTGAATCAGATCAGTCGGTGGTGCCGAGCTTGATCTTTGAGAACTTTTGGCAGGTTGAGCATCGTCAGACGTACTCGATGGCATCTTTGAACATTGTTGGCCAAAAGTACCCTTGTCTCATAGCCTTCAAGGCTATGGACTTTCCCCCGCAATGGTTCCCGTGGTCGCCCTCGTGGATCTCTTGGATCACGTAGTGTGCTTCCTACGGGGCTAAGCATTTAAGGTAGGGGAAGATGTCATACCTGGTCTATCGTCTTTTGTACAACGAACCATATAGGACGAATTGATGGGCCTTCCATTCAAGCTTTCGCGCTTCCACTGGGTCGGTCGGTTTCTCTCCTGTGCTCATGTGGCGGATTATCGAGTCCATCCATGGGGCCCCCTAATCGAGGCTTAGAAGCTCTTGAGTCAGCCCGCTAGGATGGGATAAATGCTGCACGTACCCGGTTCGACCGAGCCTCTGCATTGGGTCGTCGTGGGCCTCGAATGTCCCATTCAGTTGATGGACAACGAGTTATGATTCGCTGTATAGTTGGACTACTCTTGCCTCTAGGGCTCGTGCTAGACGGAGTCCGTTGATGGCCGTCTCATATTCCGTACCATTGTTGGTGGTTTGGAAATCGAAGCGGAGGACGTATTCAAATATGCTGCCCCCGAAAGTTTGAAGGACTATTCCGGCCCCGCTCCCCGCTTGGGTGGATGACCCGTCGACTTGTGCGATCCAAGTTCCCTCATGCCCTTCCGACCCCCTCGGGGGTCTGGGATTTGATCGTCTGGTGGAATGCCGTGACCACCGCTTCTATGACGTTCAGCAGCGGTTTTCTGATGATCCCGTTGTATGTCGAGTTGATCTTTACCATCATGAAATGGGTTAGGCGAGTGATTTGTTGAGGATACGTACCATGGGTCACCGGTAGGTATCGGTGCGGAATGCCCGGTGATCCCACCAAGGGTCCCGTACACGGCGTCAACTCCACGGTGGGCACTGCCATCCTCTCCAGCGTAGTGAAGAAGGGTACGTCGCACGAGCTTCCGGTGTCGATGAGAGAGATTCTCTCGATGATCTCTCTGATTGTAGCAATGATAACCTCGGCATCATCGTGCGGTAGCTCCAACCCTTTCAGATCTTCGTCCAAGAAGGAGGTAGGCGGTGTAGAATCTATGGGGCACTTTCGCCCACGGATACGGTCGTTGTCTCCCAGCATAGGAGCCTTGGAGAGATGTTGGTAACTCCGGGTGCGGGGGACCTCCCGTTATCGTGTTGACGATCCCGACACTGGAGGATCCTGCAGTAGCCTCGAAGGATGTGGTTGGGTGAGTCGGCATATTCGAGTGGTTCGTCGAGGGGGATGTTGACTCATGGTTTCCCACAGATGGCGCCAAACTGTTAATGCCAAAATTGACAGGTACAGTTGTCAAGCTGACGAAGATTCGAAGCGCTGAGCCGGAACCTAGTCAGCCTTCGGAGTGAGACCCTCGGTTGGAAGAACCGGGGTCGGGATTTGTTGGTTGATGATGGTACGCCCGTTGATCGACCTAAGAATGATCGTCGGTTAGGTCGTTTGAGGTCGAAGAGCTCGACGTCGACCTTGGGCGTTTGAATGACAATCGTCGATCTACACCACAGGGAGTCGTTAGGGGGGTCGGATCTGGGTTCCGACCCAAATCCCCTCCGATGCTTAAGTTAGTAAGGAACTTAAGGAAGAGAGTGAGCTTGGTGTAATGAGATCGACCCACTGAGGTTCGTTCCTAGACTAACGTTACAAGCTCGAATATCCAATGGAGAAGTAAGAAGATAGAGTTCTATGTATTAGCACTCGTACCTTGAAGATGGAACCCCTTTACCTTTGTCCGTCGACCTATTTATAGGCAGCTCTTCCTTGATGAGGCGTAACCGCCCCTCATTGATTATGACACGATCCTTTCCGGGATTCGAGCTAATGGCTGCCCATTTACTCTGCCCCATTAACTCTTCCTTGAATGTAGACGTCTGTCCAATGATCGTCTGACCCGTTCGCCCGACTCAGTCGTAGCTCGCTTAGGGTGTGGGAGTAACGGGTTGCGAGGGAGAAACGGGTCGGGTAGGCGAATACCCAATTGGGTTGGTATCTGTGCACTAACACATGTCCTTGTGGATGTTGTCATACTGTTGAACCCCATACATCATTCTGTCTTCATTGCATCCTTGTTGGTTGTTCTTAATTGCTACTTAAATTCTTGGATTCCATCCCCCATTTGATGCACATGAATCCAATTTGATTGGTTGCAAGCATTGCCTAAGAAATTGTATTACATTCAACTTTAATGTATTGCCATTGCGTTTCTTTTTTAATTTAAAAAATTAGCATGGTGTTATGGCACATAAGCTGGACATCTGACATGACATGCTTCTGATTCATTAGAAATGATTTTCCCTCTCTTAATTCATTTAGATTTATTGCAATCTTGAAGAAACATTTATGGCCATACTGGATAAATTGAATATTTGGTGGCATTGGATGACCTAGAGCATCAGACCATGTTTTTTTCCAGTTTGTATACAATCAGTATCCACTTTCCAGTTTGTATATAATTCAAACCATGTTTTTCCCATGTAGGTGGCGCAAGTTCTGGAATTTGTTGTCATTGAAACTTGGATACCTAAAGCAGCTTGAAAGTTCTAGGAACTTGGAACCTGAAGCTACCTGAGTGCTTGCAGCTTGAATCAACTTGAATCAACCTGAAACATTCTGCACCAACCATGATGTTTGGTGTCATTGAAGCTTGAATGACAAATTTTGTGTTACATACTTGGTTTAGCTGCTTGCCAGGAAAATCTTGACACATCAATATGTCAGCTAATATTTGCTGCATTTTATGAAATCTGGATAGTGTCATCTTCATTTTGTTGCATTGTATGAATTGGAGAAAAAGGAATTGGTAAAGAGAATAGAAGAGATTGGGGTTAATGTGAATGTGAATGTGAATGTGAATGTCTGGATTGGAATGTGATTGTCTGGATGCTATTGTAAACATTCTGTATGTATGGCAGCTTTTATGAATGAAATTCTGCATTGTAAGCATTGTATTGTTAACATTCTGTATGTATGACAGCCTGTATGTAAACATTTTGCATTGTATGAATGAAATTCTGTATATTTGGCAGCTTACATCAATTTGCTCACATGAATATGAGTCTCAATTTCCCAAGATTGAAATTGGTTTATGCATGAAGAAGTCAAGAGATTAAGAGTTTTAGTACATTCCCAAGTAGGAAATTTTGTGCATATGTTCAGTCCTCACTTGGCATATTGTCTTTCTTGGTATATTTACTATCTCTGTAAGTATGAGGCACTAATTCCGAGGCAATACTCTGCATTAAGATGTAAGTGCTGACAGTGAAGCAATTTTGAGTATAGCTTGGACCATAACCAACCTTAGTAAAAGGTTTTTCAAATGCAATGATGGAAGACTTGATTTCTGAAAAGGACATCATTCAAACATTTCAAGTTGGATACCATGTTCATGTTCTGAAAAGGGCTCAGATGCTAAGAGAATTGAAGGGATTGTTAGGATATGGTCATGTTGCCAGAAATGAAGATAAGAGCATGATGAATCACAAGCTTTGAAAATTGAAGGAATTGTAAGGAAATGCTCTTGATGCAAGCAAGTGAAGATGAGAACAAGGGAATTCAGAATAAAAAAACAATTGGTGGGTAAGCAAGATTGAGAGAACTGCTCTTGATAATATAAAATTATTTGTTGATAAAAGCAAGGTCACATTGGCATCTTAAGTTACTACTGAGCTACAGCCCCGTTCAGCAACAAAGCTGTAAGCATACTTTCCACAAATGCAAATGGGTAACATCACAACCGCAGTGCCCAGGTTTTATGCACTCAAAATCTCCTACAGTGCCTCAAGGCCATCTCCTCTCTCTGCCATCTCCATCTACAGATGCTTCTCTTCTGGTAATCATGCTCAAGTAATTAATTATCCTCAGTAAGTTTATATTGCTTACCCTGAAAGTTTGTTTTCTAAACACCAAGCCTTTGAAATCTCTATGGACTAGTATTAATCAAAGTATAGTTTTGATAATAATCATCAGTACCTATCTTTGTTAACTGAATGAGAAAGAAAGAAAAATTTAGAAAACAAACAACATGCCAACTTGATATCAGTTAATATGGTTGTTCGAGTTTAATCGTATTTTCTATATCACATATATAATAAGCTATGTCTATGAGTAGGAACATCCAGGAGAGGTTGTGTTTGTTGAGCTGCCGGAGTTTATTGCGGAACATCTAGGAGAACCTTATATGAGCGGGAAGCATGCGTTTATTGCTCACATCAAGTAAACCCGGCATTTTGTAGAGAAAATTGGCTAACTAGCATATGTCAACCCTCTCTTTTAACTTCTACCACCCAATTTAAAATCTTTGCTAGAATACCATACCCCCCGCGAAAAGACTAAAATACCCCCCCATTAATTATTTTCAACATATACTAGTGTATATTAACGTATATTAACGTATACTAGTGTATGTTAACGTAGACTAAAATACCCCACATAAAATACCCAAGCCTGAATACGCCAACATATACTAGTATATATTAACGTATACTAGTGTATATTAGTTTATGTTAACGTATCTTAGCATTTTCTTTACCACATACTTATTAGTTCATTGTTCTTGCAGTTGGCTTTCATGAGAGTAACCCTTGAAGCCGCAGAGTTGGAAACGGACTACTACAAGAGTGTACGAGCATACCTTGATTACAGACCGGCTCATCAAGGATATCCAATGCTTACTGGAGGAGCAGATGATGATGAGAACGTCCCCGGGTTTCTTAACTTGACTTTGGCTTTGAAGAAGCTAGATAGGAAGACAGCCGTGAGCATCCAGAGGTTGGGAGATCGGCTGACCGTGTTGGAGGAGAGGGTGTCATGTTTAGAGAAGGACATGCCGGTTGCCAAAAGGGTTAAGCTCAATGTTGCGAAGCGTGTGCGAGACATGTATTCCTATCAGTTCGGACTGGCTACGCACAAAATGGAGAGCAATTAAGGGCTGAACTGAACCTCCCACCATCCGAAAATGAACCCCCTAAAGTGATTGAGCTCAATGATGCTGGAAAGTTTGTTGATTTGAGGCGGATATTGGGCCATTTTCATACGAACTAATAAGTATGTGGTAAAGAAAATGCTAAGATACGTTAACATACACTAGTATACGTTAATATATGTTAATATACACTAGTATATGTTGAAAATAATTAATGGAGGGTATTTTAGTCTTTTCACAGGGGGGTGTGGTATTCTAGCAAAGATTTTAAATTGGGTGGTAGAAGTTAAAAGAGATGGTTGACCCATGCTACTTAGCCAATTTTCTCCATTTTGAAACTATGCTGATAACGTTGGGAGTAATGTCCACATGTTGTCACATTTGCAGTTGCAGAGTAGTTAGCACTACTGCATGACCGAACTGTAATCTGGCTATGAACCAAACTCGTTTGAATCAGCCCAATTTGACTACCACAACTATATTCACCTTTCTTGTGTCTGAGAGATGGGCTTGTCTCTTCGTAAAATTTATTGTAACTTACATTTCTACTTGCCCCTTATTAAGCAGCGACGAATCTCAGAGAAACATGTATCATACGATGTATGCGATGCATGTTTGGCTGCTGCTTTTAATCTTCTGCTGTCTTTGACTGTAAGCAGCACCCGCAGTATGTGGATCCAATTGTTACGATGGTGATCTCGTCCACATTATGAGAACTCTTAAATCTCAGCTAGGATGGTAGTGAGCGTTTGCTGGTTCGGTCCTTTCCCCATTTCTTGATTTCAAATACCTGGCTCAATGAGTTGTTTTTGAATCAATTGATACTGAAAAGGAAAAAGTTCTCTGAGCAAAGAGGAAGAAGGTCTGACAACTCAGTAATTCTAAGGATATTTTCGGTTATTGTGGTATTTTTCGAAAAAGGGTACTTCTGTTATTTTTTGAAAAATAAAGTGGTCTATAAACTCAGCAAAAAGAAAAGGTCTGTACTAATAGCAATTCTCTTTTCAGATACATTCGGAAAAATAACGAAAGCTGAATCAAGTTGATGTATCTATCTTTATGAGCTCGTGCAACATACGCTCATGCCTCAAGCTATTGCAGACACTGACCCATTATGAAGTACGGGAAACAACAAAATCACCATCCTTCACAGCTCAACAACGGAGTAAGTGCTGCGTATTCGCACTCTGGATTGTCAAATAGCCTTTCGCCAATTGGCCCCACATTCTCAGCTTCTCTTATTGTTTCCACAGTTTTCTGTGGCAAATTGCAGTTGTGTGTCACCAATCACCATGGACAGCACAAATGCCAAAGAACACCTGAAAGAAATGTTGCGAAGGACAGGCCTGATAATTTGAGTGGCATGTTTAGAGAAGGACATGTTGGATGTCAAAAAGGTTGAGCTCAATTTTGCGAAGCATGTACGAGACATGTATTCCTATCGGTTCGGATTGGCTACACACAAAATAGAGAAGCAATTAAGGGCTGAACTGGACATCCCACCATCTGAAAATGAACCCCCCTAAAGTGATTGAGCTCAATGATACTAGGAAGTTTGTTGATGTTGAGGCGGATATTGGGCCATTTTCATACGAACTAATAAGTATGTGGTAAAGAAAATGCTAAGATACGTTAACATATACACTAGTATACGTTAATATACGTTAATATACATTAGTATACATTGAAAATAATTAATGTGGTATTTTAGTCTTTTCGTATGATGGATATTGTATTCTAGCAAAGATTTTAAATTAGATGGTAGAAGTTAAAAACGAAGGTTTGCCCATGCTAACCAATTTTTCTCGAAACCAACCCGAATGCAACCCGTTAGCTAAACCGCACGGTGCTCCTCCGTTCTCGCCCAATATCAGCACTACGGCCTTCTCCGATTCCGCCTCCTCTTCCTCCGATATCTGAATTGGGCCCTAAAAACCTTGGTGCTTTTCACAAAACCCTCACCCCTGTCTCCCCCTCGGTACATCAAACCCTAACATTGGGTCTATTTAGTTCTTGGAGCATGCATAGACACATGTAAGTGAAACCATTAAGTTTTCAAATTCTTTTATTTCACTGAGATTTGTTCAACTGTTCACTCACTTAACCTAGTTGGTTTCCAGATCGAGGGCCGCTCGTCGATCGATACCCGAAGCTAAAAATGGTACAAAAAATCGAACCAGGGTAAGAATTTTTAATTTTTCTTTATTTTCCTCCTTATATTGAAAGTGTTATAATCTGAAATATAGTTTAAAAATACAAGGAGCAGAGAAATGAAGTCATTGAAATCGATGTTCGTACTTCGTTAGAAAGCCAATGCTTCGCAGTTGGGAGGAAGTTTGCTGAATTTTTTTTATATTTCTCAAATAAAAACCGAAATTTGGGCAGAGCTTATGACGTAATTTTAATTGTTTAATTCAGATTTTACTTATTGGAATACTAGAATTGACTTCAATAATTAATGGTTTTCATTTGGTCAAATTTTGACCATTTCTGATATTTAGCCATTGAAGTCTTTGATACATGAGAAATACTGGTAAGTTGCTTTTTAAACCGTATTTTCCATCAATCATAGGCTCATTTCAAGTTTATAACAAATGTTTAATATTTTGGCTGGAATTTCTATTTTAGGCATGTCGGGAATTTGGATCACTGGAGCTTTGTGTTTTTAATTTTGGTTAACATTTTCTGAAATTTGTTAATCATTGGGCTGAATTTTGATACTGAACCTAGCAACATTTGGATGCTGATTTTAAGTACCTAAACCATTAGCCACGCTAAATAATTAATGGTAACATTTTGCTTGAATTCACATGCCACTGAAGACCCAGTTCAAGTATGAACTATTACCTCATCTTTTTCCCCATTTGACATTTGAATTTTCCATCTGGGTTTTAGAATAATTTGTATCAAACTTGAATTTGATAACTAGTCCTACTTTATGGCTACAGAGCAATGAAGGATATGAAATTATCATTCTCCCTAACTACATTATAATGATTAAGCGTCATAAAGTGCCGTCAATCTCTAACTTCGTCACATTTAGTTCATCTCAAATCAACTGTAGCTCACTATAACCCAGTAATTGCTAATTACTTGGGTTTCACATTCGCGTAACTATGTGGATGAACATAATTTCAGATTTTCAAATTATGCATGTGAACCAAAAGTTAATTTATTCTATTGGATATTTTAGGTGCGGAGTAATGCCACAGAGAGCATACAATTTTTTCACACTTCCTCAAGTTCTCAAGGTATTTTGTCAGCATTGCTTTGAAGCATCCTTTTTCATTATGATTGAGTTTCTGATTGAGTTCCCGTATGATAATGAAAACTAACCAACTGAATCCCAAAAATCACATCACACATTTATGTTTTTGTTCTCCTTCCGTATCAAGCATATTTTTACATTGAGCTTGACAAGCGATAGAATGCCAGTTTCATTTAATTAAAAAGGATATAAGTGATTGGATGGGCTGGCTATTGGAGTGTGCAGCATAACATGCTAAGAGCAACAAAGGCCCGTTGGCCCCCATCACAAACATAAAGATGTAATGTCTTGCCTCTATTTTTCAGCTAAAACTTAAAGTTAATCCCCAGTCTCCTGTGTTTTTGTATGAAATCAGGGACATACAGTCAAATCTAAACAATCTTTCAAATGCGTTGGAAAGGTAATTCAAAATGAAAAGTTGTTGCAAATCTGTAGAAAAAAGTTGTTTGGAGGAGCTGATCTTGAAACTTATATATGGTGTTTATCTGAAACAAGATTTCTTACAAACATAAGCCGAGAGTTAAATTATTAGTTAGATAAACTCTGTCAAGATTGGATCATATCATGTGTTTTAGGCAGTTGGGACTGTGAATTGTCCATTGGAAGAAATTTCTGTGTTAATTTTCTAAATTTTGATGCAATTCTATAAAGGTTACAACCTAGAAACAAGCACCATATTTTCTAAATATGAGGGATGGTTGTGTACAGAACTAGAGACACACACCATAGTCACATTTCCATGACATGCCAACTCTAGTTGGCGTAATGAAATTTCTTTTTCGTTTAAATTTCTCTTGTCCTTCATTAGACCTTATGCCTAGAAAGAGCAAAGTATATAAGAGAAAAGATGCATATTTTTCTTTCAAAACTTTTTTCAATGTGTCTGTTTACATGTCATGCCTTTATGATCAGGTACGTGGCTTAGCTATTATTAAAGGATCACCTTGCCTTCATATCTGATTTGCCATTTCTTGTCTCTTCTTTGTCTACATATAGTTTTTCACTTGGAGAAGTTAGCTCATCCACCTTTATGAAGTGCTAACACCACTTGAGGCTTGCTCTACTGTAGTATTGTAGTATACACTCCCTCCTAGTGCTTATTCTCTAAGTCATCATTCCATTCCAATTTTCAATCTTTTTCATTCCTCTCACCTTATTGCCCGCTTTTATCACGCCATCCCTGTATATACCACCTGTGTGGGAAGATAATATGATTTATCTTATCATCACAAAATGCATTACCGAAAACTTCCATCTACGTTGTATTTTTTTTCCTAGTTCCCCATTAGTTATCTTCATTTGCTCCTTGTTTTTCTTTGTTTTTATGTTTGCACTAATATCAAGCACGGCAGTTGATCATATGCAAACTTCTTTTTAGTCAATTTAAAATTAATTTTTGGTTGTTAAATTATGTACAAATGTGTATTGAAGCCTTTAGCAGGGTGAATCACACCACAAGTAGTAGATAACTAGTAAAAATGGCCATAAAATCTTGTTCTAGTTCATGACCTGAACTATATGTGAAGCATGTAGCTCTCATGAACCAGGCTGGACTGAAATTGAGACTTGCATGGATCAGAAGATCCACTAACTCCCATTGAGAGAGAGAGAGGGGTATATATATGCATATGAGGCCATATGATACTCATTATTCTCTACATGCATACATACATACACATATACATACACATATACATACACACACATAAAATACAGTATATGAAAATTCGGTGTATGACATCTCTTATCCGGGCGTATAAAACTTCAATTTTCCAATTTTTTAGTGATCAACACCATTCATCTTGATCTGTATTATGAATGATCAATATACTAAAAATCAAGTGAATCCAACACTATTTAACTCTTTAATTCACTATCCGATTATTACAATTTTAAAAGTTTTAGAACAATTGGACTTTTTGTAACAAGCTTATTGAGGGTCAAATCTTCCTAGGGTTCACGCATATTAAGGAGTTTAGAATGTGTATAACAACACTAAACCAAAAAAATTGAAAAAATAAAGTGGAATGGGAAGTTCTTGATGGACGATGTAGGAAATTTCCTACAACGAAAGCTCACATGCCTTAACCTCATATATATATGTATATGTATATGCATGCATCCATGATGTATGTAAGTATGTATGTATGTAGACACACACAATACAAGCATGTTCAACTTTATATACACACACAAATACAAGCATGTTCAACTTTAGCACTAAATGATTATAAAAGCTGGTGCATTGGTTTGCAGATTTCTCTTTTTCCTGGTGGAAACCTCAGTTGGGAACCCGATATACGCAACTTCAAATTGTTAATGCACTTCGCTTGGGGGATAGGGAGAGAGCCTCTAAGATGCTAGGAAATATTGGTAATGCAAACATCTCTTTATGTCCCGATGACTTTTCTTTTGTTCTGGACTACTGTGCAAAGACCCCTGATCCACTGGTAAGAATCACATGTTAGATCATTCCTTTCTTTTCTTGATGTCATTCCTAAACTTTTTAATGGCAATAAAATTTCAATGCCATGGTGTTTTTGGCATTATGATGTGCTGATAGAGGACTCAAAATTTACTTTGTTTGATACTTCCTTTTACGTGATTCAGTTACATGATGTAGAAAATATCCTTTGTTAGAAAAGATTTCATATATCGGAGTGTTTTATTGAAAATTTGTCAACATTTCTGTTAATTGCATGGATGTTCCTGATTTTCTACTCCTCCATGTATTAGCCAACATCACTGTCTGATAAAATGAAGATTACAAAGGGCATTTTGGCATTAAAGTCACTATTTTCTTCTTTAACTGTGAAGGATGTAAATATTAAGTTAGTTCATGTACGATTGCATCTTATCTGTAGCTGCAGTTACAAGGAGTGGAACACACGTTCTCATCAAAATTTTCTTTAAATGTTTTGTTAGTTAACTTGTCAAATTAGCTCTTCTCAAACACATTTCTGAAGATTGATACGGTGGATGGTAGAGGTCTATAGGCCAATATGCATTTGTGTACTTTCACACAACCATTGAACTTCATCATGTGTTTTCTATACTTAATTCTAGTGGCTAAACCTAAAAAAATGTGTGTTGAATCTGAAACTTAAATTCATGATTGCTTGGGTGTCTTGTGATTATTCCAATGAATTGTGGTAGAGGTCTACGTGCGAATTAAATGAATGCGCCCATACCACAATTTTTTAGATATCCTCCTTCAATTTCAAACAGATTTGGTTTAGGCTAATAAACAGTTTTTGCTCTTTGTGCAGTAAAACAGTTGAGTTTTATTCATCAATATGAAACAATTTTCACTTCCTACTTACTCATTATCGCCCCAGGCTTTCCTCAGTTAAAGTTGGGTTAGGAGTGGAGAACAACTCTAACATAAAAGTGTTCAATTCACTTAATCAATCATAGAATGGATTTTATGAAGTCTAATAGGGAATGCCACTTATTCATAAGCCTTTTTGGGCAGGCAGGTCCTCTTTATTTATTTCCTTTCATCAAGAACCTATTCAATTTCATGTGTTTCACAAGCCACTGCATTGATATTTCATTTTGTTAAATTTCTCCCTAGAGTACCTCCTTTTTCCACACAAATAACAACTAGCATACATCAAGGAATGACAAGTTCTCAAACATTAGAGAACTTATTACGTGAGGCCCACTAGATTATTTTTCTTGGCCTTTTCTTCTTCCCAATGAAGGAACAACAGCTCCCAAAAAAAAATCCCCCAATTAACAGACAATAGCCCTTAATTAAAAGCATCATCACATAACCAAAGACACATCATCCCTCAATAAAAAAACAACATCCCCAAGCACCAATCTGTTGAAACGCTTCTTTTGACTTTAGAGAAAGATGATATTTTGATTCCTTCCACATGTTCATAGTATGGAGAAGGATACAATTCGATTAAAATGGTGGGACAAACCCATGTGTGATGTCTGGCTACATTTGTTCTTAGAGAACGGTGACATTGATTCCTTCCTCATGTTTTTAAATTTGATTTCAATTTCATGCTAAAAGAACTTTCTTTTTCAATGCCAATTGGATGCCTATATAGCCTTTTGCCACTACCCACTATTGATTGGAGGCCAAGATAGCCTCCATGTCACTGTTGAATGGAGCATATTCGTTTGCTACCCAATGAAGGTCGACATGACATATTCGTTGCTACCGATCAGAGGCCTACATGGCCTTTTTGTCATTGTCGATCAGAGGCTAATAGATCCTCATCGTCACTGCTAAATGGAGAATCTTCGGCGCTGCCTAATGGAGGCCAACATGGCCTCTTCATGGTTGCTGGCTGGAGACATATAGAGCATATTTGTTGTTACCAATTGAGGGCTGGTAAGGCCTTTTTGTCGATGTCAATCCGAGGTCGAGAGAGCCTCCTTCTTGCTGCTACACGGAGCCTCTTCGTTATTGGCAAATAGAGGCCGAAAGGCCTCTTTAAGGGTGCCGATCACATGCCTTTACATCATCTTTGTACTACGAATCGGAGGCCGACATGGCTA